>CM040438.1:11081160-11297141 GCA_022702705.1 Papilionanthe hookeriana x Papilionanthe teres
GTCAATCTTCTCGACTAAAAAGTCAATCTTTGGTCAAAATGGTCAATTTTCAACTCCAATGACCAATACTCCAATCAACCCAATAAGTCAATCTTTTGACCAAAAATATCAATCTTTCGGTCAAAATAAGTCAATTTTTGTTACAATACATAATGACCAACCCTATCGACCCAATAGTCAACTTTCGACCAAAAGTCAACTTCGTCAAAATGGTCAATTCTTCGACCCAATGACTAACCCATCGATCCAATCATGTCAACTTTTGACCAAAAAAGTCAATTTTGGTCAAAAGTCAATTTTGATCAAAATGATCAACTTCTCATCAACCCAATATGTCAACTTTTGAGTCAAAAATTTAATTTTGGTCAAAATAATCTAATCTTTAACGTAATTATCGACCCAATAAGTCAAACTCTTGACCAAAAAGTCAAATTTCGTCAAAATGGTCAATCCTTAACCCAACGACAAACCCATCGACCCAATAGGTCAACTTTGACCAAAAAGTCAATTTTCGTCAAAATGATCAATTTCTGAATCTAATGACCAACCCATCAATCCTTAAAAGGTCAACTTTCACCAAAAATGTCAATTTTGGTCAAAATAGTCATTTTCAACCTAATGACCAATTATCGACCCAGTAAGCCAATCTCTGACCAAAAAGTCAACTTTGGTCAAAATGGTCAATCCTTGACCCAATGACCAACTCATTGACCCAATAGGTCAACTTTTGACCAAAAAGTCAATTTTGGTCAAAATGATCAATTCTTGACCCAATGACCAACCCATTGATCTAATAGGTCAACTTTTGACCAAAAAGTCAATTTTAGTCAAAATAATCAATATTTGAATTAATGACCAATTATCGACCCAATAAGTCAATCTCTGACCAAAAAGTCAACTTTGGTCAAAATGGTCAATCCTTGACCCAATGACAAACCCATTGACCCAATAGGTCAACTTTTGACCAAAAAGTCAATTTTGGTCAAAACAGTCAATTTTGACTTAATGACCACATATTAACCTAATAAGTCAACTTTAGAACAAAGAGTCAACTTCTGTCAAAATGGTCAATTTTCGACCTATCAACTCGAAGAGGTCAACTTCGACTAAAAAGTCACCTTTGGTGAAAATAGTCAATTCTTGACCCAAATACCAACTCATTGACCAAATAGGTCAACTTTTGACCAAAAAGTCAACTTTGGTCATAATGGTCTATTTTTGACCGAATAACCACCACGTTCCCCCTATCGGTTGACTTTTTACCAAAAATTCAATTTTAGTCAAAGTAGACAAATTTTGACCTAATGATCAAATTATTGGCCCAATAAGTCAATCTCTGACCAAAAAGTCAACTTTGGTCCAAATGGTGAAGCCTCGACCCAAAGAAAAACCCATTGACCCAATAGGTTAACTTTTGACCAAAAAGTCAATTTTGGTCAAAATAGTCAATTTTTGACCTAATGACCACCCATTGACCCAATAGGTCAACTTTGACCAAAAAGTCAACTTTGGTCAAAATGATCAATTTTTGACCCAATGACCAACCCATTGACCCAATAGATCAACTTTTGACCAAAAAGTCAACTTCGGTCAAAATGGTCGATTCTTGACCCAATTACCAACTCATTGACCAAATAGGTCAACTTTTGACCAAAAAGTCAACTTTGGTCAAATTGGTCAATTTCTTACCCAATGACTACCCCGTTGACCCAATGGGTCAACTTTTGACCAAAAAAATCAATTTTGGTCAAAATAGTCAGTTTTTGACCTAATGACATTTTATTAACCCAGTAAGCCAATTTTCGTCAAAATGGTCAAAATCTCTGAACAAAAAATTAACTTTGATCAAAATGGTCAATCCTTGACTCAATTACCAACCGATTGACCCAATAGGTTAAATTTTGACCAAAAAGTCAACTTCACCGAAATGATCATTTCTCGACCCAATGACCAACCCATCGTAACTCAATAAGTCAACTTTCGACTCAAATAAATAATTTGATAGAATAGTCAATTTTTAACCTAGTGACCAATTATTGACCCATTAAACCAATCTCTGACCAAAAAGTCAACTTTGGTCGAGATTGTCAATCCTTGACCCAATGACCAACCCATTGACCCAATAGGTCAATATTTTATCAAAAAGTTAACTTTTGTCAAAAAGATCAATCATTGACCCAATGACCATCCCATGGCCTAATTAGGTCAATTATTAACCAAAAGGTCAATTTTGGTCAAATAGTTAATTTTTAATCTAAGGACCAATTGATCAATAAGTCAATCTACGACCAAAAAGTCAACTTGGTCAAAATGGTCAATCCTCGACCCAATGACAAATCCATCGACCCAATATGTTAACTTTCGACCAAAAAGTCAATTTTGGTCAAAATAGTCAATTTTCGACCTAATGACCACCCATCGATCCAATATATCAACTTTCGACCAAAATGTCAACTTTGGTCAAAATGGTCAATTTTCGACCCAATGATCAACCCATCGACCCAACAGATCAACTTTTGACCAAAAAGTCATCTTTGGTTAAAATGGTCAATTCTCGACCAAATTACCAACTCATCGAGCAAAGTAACTTCGACCAAAAGTCAACTTTTGACCAAAAAGTCAACTTTGGTCAAAATGATCAATTTCCTCGACTCAATGACCTCACCGTCGACCCAATGAGTTAACTTTCGACTAAAAATTCAATTTTGCTCAAAATAGTTAATTTTTAACCTAATGACCAATTATCGAATCTAATAAGTCAATCTCTCGACCAAAAAGTCAACTTCGATCAAAATGGTCAATCCTCGACCCAATGACAAACCCATCGAATCCAATAGCAGTCAACTTTTCGACTCAAAATAGTTAATTCTCAACCTAATGACCACCCATTAACCCAATATGTCAACTTTCACCAAAAAGACAACTTTGATCAAAATGGTCAATTTCGACCTAATGACCAACCCATCGACCAAATAGGTCAAATTTCGACCAAAAAGTCAACTTAGGTCAAAATTGTCAATTTCGACCCAATCACTACCTCCATCGACCTAATCGAGTCAACTTTTGACCAAAAATTCAACTTTGGTCAAAATAATCAATTTTCGACCTAATGACCAATTATCGACCCAATAAGTCAATCTCCGACCAAAAAGTCAACTTTAGTCTAAATGGTTCATCCTCGACCCAATGACTAACCCATCAATTCTAATAGTAACCTCGACCAAAAGTCAACTTTCAGGAAAACGGTCAAGTCCTCGCCCACCGAACAACCCATTCAACGCAATATATCAACTCTCACCAAAAAGTCAATTTCGGTCAAAATAGTATATTTTTGATTTAATGACCAATTATCGATCTAATAGTCAACTTCAACTAAAAAATGAACTCTAGTCAAAATGCTCAATTCGACCCAATAACCAACCCATCGACACAATATGTCAACTTTCGACCAAAATGTCAACTTTCGTCAAAATGAGCAATCTCTCGAGCTCAATGACAAACTTATTGACCCAAAAGGACAACTTTTAACCCAAAAGTCAATTTTGGTCAAATTGTCAATTTTCACCTAATGACCACTTCATTGACCTAAAAGGTCGACTTTTGACTAAAAAGTCAATTTGGTCAAAATGGTAAATTTCGACAATGATCTCAGATCGTCAACTTTTCCGAAAAGGTCAATCCTCGATCCAATGACCAACCCATCGAATCGAATTTGTCAACTTTCGATCGAAAAGTAAAATTCGGCCAAAATAGTTAATCCTCGACCCAATGACCAACACATCGACTCAACAGTCAACTTTGACCAAAAAGTCAATTTTGCTCAAAATTGTCAATTTTTTACCTAATGACCAATTATTGACCCAGTAAGTCAATCTCTGACCAAAAACTCAACTATGGTCAAAATGGTAAATCCTTAACCCAATTAATATCCCATTAACCCAATAGGTCAACTTTTGACCAAAAAGTCAACTTTGGTCAAAATGATCAATCCTTGAGGCAATGACCAACCCATCGCCTAATAGAGTCAAGTTTCGACTCAAAAGTTAATTTTAGTCAAAATAATCAATTTTCGAATTAATGACCAATTATTGACCTAATAAGTCAACCTCCGGACCAAAAAGTCAACTTCGCTCAAAATGGTTAATCCTCGATCTAATGACCAACTCATTGACTCCATCAGTCAACTTTTCACCAAAAAGTCAACTTCGTCAAAATGATCAATCCTCGACACAATGACCAACCCATCGATCTACTGAGTCAACTTTAACCAAAAGTCAATTTTGTCAAAGTTAGTAAATTCGAATATAATGACCAATTATTGACCCAATTAGTCAATCTCTGACCAAAAAGTCAACTTTGGTCAAAATGGTCAATCCCTGACCCAATGACAAACCCATTGACCAAATAGGTCAATTTTTAACCAAAAAGTCAATTTTGGTAAAAATAGTCAATTTTTGACCTAACGTCCACCCATCAATCTAATAAGTAACTTTCACAAACTCATTAATCTAATCAGGTCAACTTTTCGACCAAAAAGTCAACTTTTGGTCAAATATCAATTTTCAACCTAATGACTAACCCATCGATCTAATAGAATAAATTTGATCTAAAAAGTTATCTTCGATCAAAATGATCAATCCTCGACCAAATGACCAACCCATCAACCAAATAGGTCAACTTTCGACCAAAAAGTCAACTTTGCAAAAAATGGTCAATTTCGATCTAATGACAACGCCTGCTCGATCTAATGGTCAACTTTTGACCAAAAGTTTAATTTTGGTTAAAATAAGAAATTTTTTATCTAATGACCAATTATTGATCCAATAAGTCGATCACAGACCAAAAAGTCAACTTTGGTCAAAATAGTCAATTCTTGACCCAATGACCAACCCATTGACCCAATAGGTCAACTTTTGACAAAAAAGTCAACTTTAGTTAAAATGGTCAATCCTTGACCCAAAGACCAACCCATTGAACCAATAGGTCAACTTTTGACTAAAAAATCAATTTTGGTCAAAATAGTCAATTTTTGACCTAATGACCAATTATTGACCTTGTAAGCCAATCTCTAACCAAAAAGTCAACTTTGGTCAAAATGATCAATCCTTGACCCAATGACTAACCCATTGACCCAATAAGTCAACTTTTGACCGAAAAAAGTTAATTTTTGATCAAAATAAGTCAATATATTCTAACATTAATGACCACTCATAGTCGACATCCAATAAGTCCGAAACTTTTCGACCAAAAATAGATCAACTATCAATGGACTTTGCCAAAATGTGTTAATCTTTTGACCTCAATTGACGTAACCCATTCGACCTCGATCAAGTCAACGTTTTCAACAAAAATTCAATCTTTGGTCAAAATGGTCAATCCTTGACCAAATTACCAACTCATCGACTAAATTTGTCAAATTTGAACTAAAAGTCAATCTTTGCTCAAAATAGTCAATTTCTGACCCAATGACCTCCCTGTTTACCCAATGGGTCAACTTTTAACAAAAAAAGTCAATTTTGGTCAAAATAATCTATTTTTGACCTAATGACCAATTATTGACCCAGTAAGCCAATCTCATTCATAAAAGTCAACTTTGGTCAAAATGGTTAATCCTTGAACCAATGACCAACCCATCGACCCAATAGGTAAACTTTTGTCCAAAAAGTCAATTTTGGTCAAATTAGCCAATTTTTACCTAATGACCACCCATTGACCCAATAGGTCAACTTTTGACCAAAAAGTCAACATTGGTCAAAATGGTCAATTTTTTACCCAATGACCAACCCATTGGCCCAATAGGTCAAATTTTGACTAAAAAGTCATCTTAGGTCAAAATGATCAATTCTTGACCCAATAACAAACTCATTGACCAAATATGTCAAGTTTTGACCAAAAATTCGACTTTGGTCAAAATGGGTCAATTTCTGACCCAATGACCACCCCATTTACCCAATGTGTTAACATTTAACAAAAAGTTCAATTTTGGTCAATATAAATTGCTAATCTTTCGCTGAAAAGTCATCTTTCGTCAAAATGGTCAATTTCGACCTAATGACCACTCAGTTGATCCAATGGGTTAACTTTTCACTAAAAATTCAATTTTGGTCAAAATAGCATCAATTTTCTGACGTAATGACCAATTATCGACACTAATAAGTCAATCATCGACTAAAAAGTTAACTTTTGGTCAAAATGCTCAATCCTCGAACCCAATGACAAACCCATTGATCCCATAGGTCAACTTTGACCAAAAGAGTCAATTTTGGTCAAAGTAGTCAATTTTTGACTTAATGACAACCCATTGATTCAATAGGTGAACTTTTGACCAAAAAGTCAATTTTGGTCAAAATAGTCAATTTTTGACCTTATGACCAATTATTGACCCAGTAAGCCAATCTCTGACCAAAACGCAACTTTGGTCAGAATGGTCAATCCTTAACCTAATGACCAACCCATTGACCCAATAGGTCAACATTTGACCAAAAAGTCAACTTTGGTCAAAATGGTCAATTTTTAACCTAATGACCAACCTATTGACCCAATATATCAACTTTTGACCAAATGTAGTCAATCATCGCGTTAAACCCACATGTGTCAACTTATCGACTCAAGAATGTTAATTTTCGACCAAAATAATTAAATTTTTGACATAATTGACCTAACCCATTCAGTGACCTAAAACGACCTAACTCATTCAACCTAAAAAGTCAATTTTGGTCAAGATAGTTAATTTTTGACCTTATGACCAATTATTGACCCAATAAGATAATTTCTGACCAAAAAGTCAACTTTTGTCAAAATGGTCAATCCTTTATCCAATGACAAACCCATTGACCCAATAGGTCAACATTTGACCAAAAAGAGAATTTTTGTCAAAATAATCAATTTTTGACCTAATAACCACCCATTGACCTAATAGGATAACTTTTGACCAAAAAGTCAACTTTGGTCTAAATGGTCAATTTTTGATTCAATGTCCAACCCATTGATCCAATAGGTCAAATTTTGATCAAAAAGAAATCTTTGGTTAAAATGGTCAATTCATGACCCAACTACCAACACATTGACCAAATAGGTTAACTTTTACTTTTGACCAAAAAGTTAACTTTGATCAAAATAGTAAATTTCTGACCCAATGACCTCCTCGTTGACTCCAATGTAGTTAAATTTTGACAAAAAATTCAATTTTTGTCAAATTATTATTTCTTTGACCTAATGACCAATTATTGACCCAATAACTCAATGTCTGACCAAAAAGTCAACTATGGTCAAAATGGTTAATCCTTGACCAAATGACGAACCCTTTGACCCAATAGGTCAACTTTTGACCAAAAAGTTAATTTTGATCAAAATAGTCAATTTTTGACCTAATCAACACCCATTAACCCAATAGGTCAACTTTTGACCAAAAAGTCAACTTTGGTCAAAATGTCAACTCTTGACCCAATGACTAACCCATCGACCTAATGACTAACTCATCGACTCTACGACTAACCCATCAATCTCATAGATCAACTTTTAACCGAAAAGCATCTTCGGTCAAAATGGTCAATTTTTTACCCAATTACCAACTCATTGACCAAATAAGTCAACTTTTAACCAAAAAGTCAACTTTGGTCAAAATGGTCAATTTTTGACCCAATAACCTCCCCGTTGACCCGATGGTTCATCTTTCGACCAAAAATTTATTTTTTGTCAAAATAATCAATTTTTGAGCTAATGACCAATAATTGACCCAATAAGTCCATCACTAACTAAAAAGTTAACTTTGATCAAAATGGTCAATCTCTGACCCAATGACTAACTCATTGACCCAATAGGTCAACTTTTGACCAAAATGTTAAATTGTAACAAAATAGTTAATTTTTAACTTGATGATCCACCCATCGACCTAATAGGTCAATTTTCGATCAAAAAGTCAACATCGGTCAAAATGGTCAATTTTCGACCTAATGACCAACCCATTGACCTAACAGGTCAACTTTTGTCCAAAAAGACATCTTTGGTCAAAATGGTCAATTCTTGACCAAATTACCAACTCATTGACCAAATAGGTTAACTTTTGACCAAAAATTCACTTTTGGTTAAAATAGTCAATTTTTAAACTAATGATCAATTATTGACCCAATAAGTCAATCTCTAACAAAAAAGTCAACTTAGTCAAGTTAGTCAATCCTTGACCTAATGACAAACCCATTGACCTAATAGGTCAACTTTTGGCTAAATAGTCAATTTTGGTCAAAATAGTCAATTTTTGACTGAATGACCACCCATTGACCAATAGGTCAACTTTTGACCAAAAAGTCAACTTTGGTCAAAATGGTCAAATTTTGACCTAATGACCAACCCATTGACCCAATAGATCAACTTTTGACAAAACAGTCGTCATTAGTCAAAATGGTCAATTTTCGATCATCGAACTCATCGACCAAATAAGTCAACTTTGACCAAAAAGTCAACTTTAGTCAAAATGGTCAATTTTCGATCCAATAACCACACTTCGTCAATCTAATGAGTCAACTTTTTACCACAAATATAATTTTGGTCAAAATAGTCAATTTTTGACTTATTCACCAAAATAATCAATTTTTGAATTAGTAACCAATTATTGACCTAGTAAGTCAATCTCTGACCAAAAAGCTAACTTTGGTCAAAATGGTCAATCCTAGTCCCAATGACAAACCCATTGACCCAATAGGTTAATTGTTGACCAAAAAGGCAATTTTGGTCAAAATAGTCATTTTTTGACCTGATGACCACCCCATTGACCCAATGGGTCAGCTTTTGACCAAAATGATCAATCTCGACTACAATGACATACCCATCGACACAACTGATCAACTTTTGACAAAAAAGTAAATTTTGGTCAAAACTGTCATTTTTTAACCTAAGAACGATCCCCTTAACCCAATAGGTTAACTTTTGACCATAAAGTCAACTTTAGTTGAAATGGTCAATTTCTGACCCAATAACCAACCCATTGACCCTATAGGTCAACCTTTGACCAAAAAGACAACTTTGTCAAAATGGTCAACCGTCGACCCAAAGACCAACACACAAACTAAATAGTCAACTTTCGACCAAAAAATAAATTTTGCTCTAAATAGTCAATTTTTGACCTAATGAACATCCCATTGACTAAATAGATGAACTTTTGATCAAAAAGACAACTTTCGTCGAAATGGTTAATTTCTGACCCATTTACTAAAAAGTCAACTTTGGTCAAAATAGTCAATCCTTGACCCAATAGCAAGCTCATTGGCCCAATAGGTCAACTTTTGACCAAAAATTTAACTTTCACAACCTGTCATTCCTGAACTAATGTCCAACTCATTGACCCAATTGGTCAATTTTTGACTAAAAGGTCAATTTTAGTCAAAATAATCAAGTTTTGACCTAATGACCACCCATTCCCTCAATAGGTCAACTTTTGACAAAAAACTCAACTTTGGTCAAATAGGTCAATTTCTGACCCAACGAGCACACCGTGGAACGGATGGGTTAACTTTTGACCAAAATTTTAATTTTGGTCAAAATTGTCAATTTTTTACTTAATGACCAATTATTGACCCAATAAGTCAATCTCTGACCAAAAATTCAACTTTGGTCAAAATGGTCAATCCTCGACCCAATGGCTAACTCATTAACTCACAGTCAACTTTCGACCTAAAAAGTCAATTTTGGTAAAAAATAGTGAATTTTGATAAAAATAGTGAATTTTGGACCAAATGACCACCACTTGACCCAATAGGTCAACCTTTGACCAAAAAGTCAACTTTGGACAAAAAAATGTTCAATTTTTTACCCAAAGACCAACCCATTGACCCATTAGATCAACTTCTGACCAAAAAGTCATCTTTGGTCAAAATGGTCAATTCTTGACCTAATTACCAACTCATTGACCAAATAGGTCAACTTTTGACCAAAAAGTCAACTTTGGTAAAAATTATCAATTTCTGACCTAATGACCACCTTGATGACCCAATGGGTTAACTTTTGACGGAAAATTTATTTTTAGTCAAAATAGGTCAACTTTTGACCAAAAAGTCATTTTTGGTCAAAATGGTCAATTTCTGGTCCAAAGATCACCTCATTGACCCAATGGGTTAACATTTGACCAAAAATTCAATTTTGGTCAAAATAGTCAATTTTTGACCTAATGACCAGTTATTGACCCAATAAGTCAATCTCTGACCAAAACCTCAACCGTGGTCAAAATGGTCAATCCTTGACCCAATGACAAACCCATTGACCTAATAGTTCAACTTTTGACCAAAAAGTCAATTTTGGTTCAAATAGTCAATTTTTGACTTAATGACCACCCATTGACCCAATAGGTCCACTTTTGACCAAAAAATCAATTTCAGTTAAAATAGTCAATTTTTGACCTAATGACCAATTATTGACCTAGTAAGCCAATCTTTGACCAAAAAGTCGACTTTGGCCAAAATGGTCAATCATTGACCCAATGACCAACCCATTGACCTAATAGGTCAACTTTTGACCAAGAAGCCAACTTTGGTCAAAATCATCAATCCTTGACCCATTGATCAATCCATTGGCCTAATAGGTTAACTTTTGACCGAAAAGTCAATTTTGGTCAAAATAGTCAATTTTTGAATTAATGACCAATTATTGACCCAATAGGTCAATCTCTCACTAAAAAGTTAACTATGGTCAAAATGGTCAATCCTTGACCCAATGAAAAACCCATTGACCCAATAAGTCAACTTTTGACCAAAAATTCAGTTTTGGTCAAAAAATTCAATTTTGGTCAAAATAGTCAATTCAAATTTTCACCCAAGGACCAACCCATTGACCCAATAGGTCCACTTTTGACTAAAAAGTCATCTTTGGTCAAAATGGTCAATTCTTGACCCAATTACCAACTCCTTGACCAAATAGGTCAACTTTTGACCAAAAAGAAAACTTTGGTCAAAATGGTCAATTCTGACCCAATGAACACCCCGTCACCCGATGTTAACTTTGGACCAAAAATTTAATTTTGGTTAAAATAGTCAATTTTTGACCTAATGACCAATTATAGACCCAATAAGTCAATCTATGACCAAAAAGTGAACTTTGGGTCAACTTTTGGCAATAAAATTAATTTTGGTCAAAATAATCAGTTTTTGGCCTAATGACTAATTATTGACCCAATACGTGAATGACAATCTCTAACCAAAAAGTCAACTTTTGTCAAAATAGTCAATCCTTGACCCAATGACAAACTTATTGACCCAATAGTTCAACTTTGAACCAAAATGTCAATTTTGGTCAAAATAGTCAATTTTTGACTTAAAGACCACCCATTGACACAGTAGGTCAACTTTTGACCAAAAAGTCAATTTTGGTCAAAATAGTCTTTTTTGACCTAATGACCAATTATTGGCCTAGAAAGCCAATCTCTGACAAAAAAGTTATCTTTGGTTAAAATGGTTAATCCTTGACCCAATGACCAACCTCATTGATAGGTTAACTTTTGACCAAAAAGTCAATTTTGGTCAAAAGGATCAATCCTTGTCCCAATGACCAACCATTGGTCTAATAGGTCAACTTTTGACCGAAAAGTCAATTTTGGTTAAAATAGTAAATTTTTGAATTAATGACCAATTATTGACCCAATAAGTCGATCTCTGACTAAAAAGTCAACTTCGGTCAAAATGGTTAATCCTTGACCCAATCACAAACCAATTGACCAAATAGGTCAACTTTTGACCAGAAAGTCAATTCTGGTTAAAATAGTCAATTTTTGACCTATAGTCCATCCATTAACCGAATAGGTCAACTTTTGACCAAAAAGTCAACTTTGATCAAAATGGTCAATTTTTGACCCAATGACCAACCCATTGACTAAATTGGTCAACTTTGACCAGAAAGTCACCTTTGGTCAAAATGGTCAATTCTTGACCCAATTACCAAGTCATTGACCAAATAGGTCAACTTTTGACCAAAAAGTCAACTTTGGTCAAAATGGTATATTTATGACCCAATAACCACCTCGTTCCCCCGATGGGTTGACTTTTGACCAAAAATTTAATTTTGGTCAAAGTAGACAAATTTTGACCAAATGATCAATTACTGGCCCAATAAGTCAATCTCTGACCAAAAAGTCAACTTTGGTCAAAATGATCAATCCTTGACCCAAAGACAAACCCATTGACCCAATAGGTAAACTTTTGACCAAAAATTCAATTTTGGTCAAAATAGTCAATTTTTTACCTAATGACCACCCATTGACCCAATAGATCAACTTTTGACTAAAAAGTCACTTTGATCAAAATGGTCAATTTTTTATCCAGTGACCAACCCACTAACTTAATAGATCAACATTTGAACAAAATGGCATCTACTGTAAAAAAATGGACAATTCATGACCGAATTACCAACTCATTGACCAAATAGGTCAACGTTTAAGCAAAAACTCAACTTTGGTCAAATTGGTCCATTTCTTACCCAATGACCACCCCGTTGTTCAACTTTTTACCAAAAAAATTAATTTTGTTCAAAATAGTCAGTTTTTTGACCTAATGACCAATTATTGACCAATAGGCAATTTTGGTCAAAATGGTCAAAATCTCTAACAAAAAAATCAACTTTGGTCAAAATGGTCAATCCTTGACCCAATTACCAACTCATTGAACCAATAGATCAACTTTTGAGCAAAAAGTAAACTTTAGTCAAAATGGTCATTCCTTGACCTAATGACTAACCCATTGACCAAACAGGTCAACTTTCGCCCAAATAGTCAATTTTGGTCAAAATAGTCAATTTTTAACCTAATGACCTATTATTGACCCGGTAGGCCAATCTCTGACCAAAAAGTCAACTTTGGTCAAAATGGTCAATCCTTGACCCAATGACCAACCCATTGACCCAATAGTTCAACTTTTGATCAAAAAGTCAACTTTTGTCAAAATGATCAATCCTTGACCCAATGACCAACCCATTGGCCTAATAGGTCAATCTTTAACCAAAAAATCACTTTTGGTCAAAATAGTCAATTTTTGAAATAGGACCAATTATTGACCCAATAAGTCAATTTCTGACCAAAAAGTAAACTTTGGTCAAAATTGTCAATCCTTGACCCTATGACAAATCCATTGACCCAATAGGACAACTTTTCGCCAAAAAAGTAAATTTTGGTCAAAATAGTCAATTTTTGACCTAATGACCACCCATTGACCCAATATGTAAACTTTTGACCAAAAAGTTACCTTTGGTCAAAATGGTCAATTTTCGACCCAATGACCAACCCATTGACCCACAGTTCAACTTTTGACCAAAAAAGTCATCTTTGGTCAAATTATCAATTCTTGACCCAATTACCAACTCATTGAGCAAATAGGTCAACTTTTGACCAAAAAGACAACTTTGGTCAAAATGATCTATTTCTGACCCAATAATGACCTCCCGTTGACCTAAAGGGTTAACTTTTGACCAAAAATTCAATTTTGGTCAAAATAGTAAATTTTTGACCTAATGACCAATTATTGACCCAATACGTCAATCTCTAACCAAAAAATGAACTTTGGGTAAAATGGTCAATCCTTGACCCATTGACAAACTCATTGACCCAATAGGTCAGCTTTTGACCAAAATTGACTTTTTAGTCAAAATTGTTAATTTTTGACGTAATGACCACCCATTAACCCAATAGGTCAACTTTTGATCAAAAAGACAACTTTGGTTAAAATTGTCAATTTTTGACCCAATGACCAACCCATTAACCCAAATAGGTCAACTTTTAACCAAAAAGAAAACTTTGGTCAAAATGGTCGATTTCTGTCTCAATCACCACCTCGTTGACCCAATGAGTCAACTTTTAAACAAAAATTTAATTTTGGTCAAAATAATTAATTTTTGACCTAATGACCAATTATTGACCCAATAAGTCAATCTCTGACCAAAAAGTCAAGTTTGGTCAAAATGGTTAATCCTTGACCCAATGACCAACCTATTGATCCAATAGGTAAACTTTTGACCAAAAAGTCAACTTTGGTGAAAATGGTAAATCCTTGACCCAATGAACAACCCACTGACCCAACATATCGACCTTTGACCAAATAGTCAATATTGGTCAAAATAGTCAATTTTTCACTTAATGGCGATCCATTGACCCAATAGGTTAACTTTTGACCAAAAAGTAAACTTTGGTCAAAATAGTCAATTTTTGACCCAATGACCAACCCATTAACCCAATAGGTCAACTTTTGACAAAAAGTCATCTTTGGTCTAAATGGTCTATTCTTGACCAAATTACCAACTCATTGATAAAATTGGTCAATTTTTTACCAAAAAGTCAACTTTGGTAAAAATAGTTAATTTCTGACCCAATGACCTCCCCGTTGACCCAATGTCAACTTTTCACCAAAAAGTCAATTTTGGTCAAAATAGTCTATTTTTGACCTAATGACCAATTATTGACCCAGAAAGCCAATCTCTTACTAAAAAGTCTACTTTGATCAAAATGGTTAATTCTTGACCCATTTACCAACCCTTTGACCCAATAGGTAAACTTTTGACCAAAAAGTTAATTTTGGTCAAAATGGTCAATTTTTTACCTAAGACACTCAATGACCCAAAAGGCCAACTTTGGTCAAAATGGTCAATTTTTGACCCAATGACCAACCCACTGATCCAATAGGTCAACTTTTGACCAAAAAGTCATCTTAGGTCAAAATGGTCAATTCTTGACCCAATTACCAACTCATTGACCAAATATGTCAACTTTTGACCATAAATGGTTAATTTCTGACCCAATGACCACCCAATTTACCCAATGAGTTAACTTTTGACCAAAATTCAATTTTGGTCAAAATAGGTCAACTTTTGGCCAAAAAGTCATCTTCGGCGAAATGGTCAATTCTCGACCCAATGACTCAAGTTGACCTAATGGGATAACTTTCGACAAAAAATTCAATTTTAGTCGAAATAGTCAATTTTTGACCTAATGACCAATTATTGACCTAATAAGTCAATTTCTGACTAAAAAGTCAACTTTTGTTAAAATGGTCAATCCTTGACCTAATGACAAAAACAATTGACCCAATAGGTCGACTTTTGACCAAAAAGTCAATTTCGGTCACAATAGTTAATTTTTGACTTAATGACCACCCATTGACTAAATAGGTCAACTTTTGACCAAAAAGTCAATTTTGGTCAAAATAGTTAAAGTTTCACCTTATGACCAGTTATTGACCCAGTAAGCTAATCTCTGACCTAAAAGCAACTTTGGTCAAAATGATCAATCATTGACCCAATGACCAACCCATTGACCCAATAGGTTAACTTTTGACCAAAAATTCAACTTTGGTCAAAATTGTTAATTTTTGACCCATTGACCCAATTGATCAACTTTTGACTAAAAAGTCATCTTCGGTCAAAATGGTCAATTCTTGACCCAATTACCAACTCATTGACCAAATTGGTCAACTTTTGATCAAAAAGACAACTTTGGTCAAAATGGTCAATCTCTGACCCAATGACCACTTCGTCGATCAAATGGGTTAACTTTTGACAAAAAATTTAATTTTGGCCAAAATTATCAACTTTTGATGTAATGACCAACCCATTTGCCCAAAAGGTCAACTTTTGACCAAAAAGTCAATTTTGGTCAAAATAGTTAATTTTTGAATTAATGACCAATTATTGACCCAATAAGTCAATCTCTGACCAAAAAGTCAACTTTAGTCAAAATGGCCAATCCTTGACCCAATGACAAACCCATTGACCCAATAGGTCAACATTTAACCAAAAAGTCAATTTTGGTCAAAATAGTTAATTTTTCACCCAATGACCAACCCATTGACCCAATAGGTCAACTTTTGACTAAAAAGTCATCTTTAGTCAAAATGGTCAATTCATGACCCAATTACCAGCTCATTGACCAAAAATGTAAACTTTTGACAAAAAGTCAACTTTGGTCAAAATAGTCAATTTCTGACCCAATAACCACCCGTTGACCCAATGGGTTAAATTTTGACAAAAAATTCAATTTTCTTCAAAATATTAAATGTTTGACCTAATGAACAATTGTTGACCCAATAACTCAATCTCCGACCAAAATGTCAACTACGGTCAAAATGGTCCATACTTGATAACGAACCTATCGATCCAATAGGTCAACTTTTGACCAAAAAGTCAATTTTGATCAAAATAGTCAATTTTTGACCTAATGACCACCCATTGACCCAATAGGTCAACTTTTGACCAAAAATTCAACTTTGGTCAAAATGGTCATTTTTTGACCCAATGACCAACCCATTGAGCCAATAGATCAACTTTTAACCAAAAAGTCATCTTCGGTCAAAATGATCAATTTTTGACCCAATTACCAACTCATTGACCAAATAGGTCAACATTTGACCAAAAAGTCAACTTTGGTAAAAATGGTGAATTTTTGACCCAACGACCTCCCCGTTGACCCAATTGATCAACTTTTGACCAAAAATTTATTTTTTGTCAAAATAATCAATTTTTGACCTAAGGACCATTTATTGACCCAATAAGTCCAACTCTGACCAAAAAGTCAACTTTGATCAAAATGGTCAATCTTTGACCCAATGACAATTCCATTGACCCAATAGGTCAACTTTTGACCAAAAAGATAATTTTGGTCAAAATAGTAAATTTTTGACTTAATGACCACCCATTGACCCAATAGGTCAACTTTTGACCAAAAAGTCAACTTCGGTCAAAATGATCTATTTTTTACCAAATGACCACCCATTGACCCAATAGTTCAACTTTTAACCAAAAAGCAATATTTGGTCAAAATGGTCAATTATTGACCAAATTAACAACTCATTGACCAAATAAGTTAACTTTTGACCAAAAATTCACTTTTAGTCAAAATAGTCAATTTTTGACCTAATGACCAATTATTGACCCATTAAGTCAATCTCTGACCAAAAAGTCAACTTTGGTCAAATTAGTCAATCCTTGACCCAATGACAAACCCAGTGACCCAATCGGTCAACTTTTGGCCAAATAGCCAATTTCGGTCGAAATAACTACTTTTGATCGAATGACCACCCATTGACCAATAGGTCAACTTTTGATCAAGAAGTCGACTTTGGTCAAAATGGTCAATTTTTGACCCAATGGCAGACCCATTGACCCAATAGATCAACTTTTAACAAAAAAGTCATCTTTGGTCAAAATGATCAATTTTTTACCCAATTACAAACTCATTGACCAAATAAGTCAACTTTGGACCAAAAAGTCAACTTTGGTCAAAATGATTAATTTCTGACCCAATGACCTCACCGTTGACCCAATGGGTCAACTTTTGACCAAAAATTTAATTTTGGTCAAAATAGTCAACTTTTGACCTATTCACCAAAATAGTGAATTTTTTATTAATGACCAATTATTGACCCAATAAGACAATCTCTGACCAAAAGGTAAACATTGGTCAAAATGGTTAATACTTTACCCAATGACAAACCCATTGACACAATAGGTCAACTTTAAACCAAAAAGTCAATTTTGCTAGGTCAATTTTTGACCAAAAGTCATCTTTGGTCAAAATAGGTCAACTTTTGACCAAAAGTCATCTTTGGTCAAAATGGTCAATTTGTGACCCAATGACCTCCCCGTTGGCCCAACGGGTTCACTATTGAGCGAAAATTTAATTTTGGTCAAAATAATCAATTTTTGATCTAATGACCAATTATTGGCCCAATAAGCCAATCTCTGACCAAATAGTCAACTTTGGTTAAAATGGTCAATCTATTACCCAATGACAAACCCATTGACTCAATAGTTTAACTTTCAATTTTTAAATTTATGGCCAGCCATTGACCCAATAGGTCAATTTTTTTGGTCAATATTTGACCAAAAAAGTCATCTTTGGCCAAAATGATAAAGTGTTGGCACAGTTACCAACCATTGACCAAATAGGTCAACTTTTGACCAAAAAGTCAACTTTGGTCAAAATGGTCAATTTATGACCCAATGACCTCCCCGTTGACCTAATGGGTCAACTTTTGACCAAAATGTCAATTTTGGTCAAAATAATCAAATTTTGACCTAATGACCAATTATTGACCCAATAAGTCAATCTCTGACCAAAAAATCAACTTTGGTCGTAATGGTGAATCCTTGAACCAATGAGTCAACTTTTGATGAAAAAGTCAATTTTTGACCTGATAACCACACATTAAACCATTAAGTCAACTTTTGACCTAAAACTTAACTTTCAACAAAATGGTCAATTTTTGACCCAATAAATAACTCAGTGACCAAATAGATCAACTTTTGACCAAAAAGTCTTCTTGGTCAAAATGGTCAATTCTTGACCCAATTACCAACTCATTGACCAAATAGGTCTAGTTTTGACCAAAAAATCAACTTTCGTTAAAATGGTCAATTTTGAGCCAATGACCTCCCCGTTCACCCGATAGGTTAACTTTTGACAAAAAATTCAATTTTGGTCAAAATAGACAATTTTTGACCTAATGTCCAATTATTGACCCAATAAGTCAATCATTGACCATAAAGTCAAGTTTGGTCAAAATAGTCAATCTTTGACCAAATGACGATCCAATTGACCCAATAGGTCAACTTTTGACCAAAAAGTCAATTTTAGTCAAAATAGTCAATTTTTGAACTAATGACTGCCTATTGACCCAATATGTCAAGTTTTGACCAAAAAGTTAACTTTGGTAAAAAATGGTCAATTTTTGACCGAGTGACCAAGCCATTAACCTAATAGATCAACTTTTAACCAAAAAGTCATCTTCGGTAAAAATAGTCAATTTCTGACCCAATTACCAACACATTGACCGAATAGGTCAACTTTTGACCAAATAGTCAACTTTTGTCAAAAAGGTTAATTTCTGACCCAACAACCACCCCGTTCATCTGATGGATTAACTTTTGACACAAAATTCAATTTTGGTCAAAATTGTCAATTTTTGACCTAATGACCAATTATAGACCTAATAAGTCAATCTTTAACCAAGAAGTCAATTTTGGTCAAAATGGTCAATCGTTGATCCAATGACAAACTCGTTGACCAAATAGGTCAACTTTTGACCAAAAAGTCAATTTTGGTCAAAATATAAAATTTGTGACCTAATGACCACCCATTGACCCAACAGGTTAACTTTTGACCAAAAAGTGAACTTCAGTAAAATGGTTAATTTTTGACCCAACGGCCTACCCATTGATCGAATAAGTCAACTTTTGACTAAAAAGTCATCTTTGGTCAAAATGGTCAATTCTTGACCTAATTACCAACTCATTGACCAAATAGGTCAACTTTTGACCAAAAAGTCAACGTAAATGGTCAATTTCTGACCCAATGACCACCCCGTAGACTCGATGGGTTAACTTTTGAGCAAATGTTCAATTTTGGTCAAAATATTCAATTTTTGAACTAATGACATATTATTGATCCAATAAGTCAATCACTTACCAAAAAGTCAACTGTGGTCAAAATGGTCAATCCTTGACCCAATGACAAACCCATTGACCCAATAGGTCAACTTTTGACCAAAAAGTCAATTCTGGTCAAAATAGTCAATTTTTGAACTAATGACCACCCATTTATCCAATAGGTCAATCTTTGACCAAAAAGATAACTTTGGTCAAAATGGCCAATTTTTGACCGAATGACCAACCCATTTACCCAATAGATAAACTTTAGACTGAAAAGTCATCTTCGGTTAAAATGATCAATTCTTGACCCAATTATGAACTCATTGACCAAATAGGTCAACTTTTGACCAAAAAGTTAACTTTGGTCAAAATGGTCAATTTCTGACCCAATGACCACCCCGTTGACCCAATGGGTTAACTTTTGACCAAAAATTCAATTTTGGTCAAAATAGTCAATTTTTTACCTAATGACCAATTATTGACCCAATAAGTCAATCTCTAACCAAAAAGTCAACTTTGGTCAAAATGGTCAATCCTTGACCCAATGACAAACCAATTGACCCAAAAGGTCAACTTTTGACCAAAAAATAAATTTTGGTCAAAATAGTCAATTTTTCACGTAATTAACAACCATTGACCCAATAGGATAACCTTTAACCTAAAAGTTAACTTTCATCAAAATAGTCAATTTTTTAATTAAAGACCAACTCATTGACCAAATAGATCAACTTTTGACCAAAAAGTCTTCTTCAGTCAAAATGGTCAGTTCTTGACCCAATTACCAACTCATTGACCAAATAGGTCAACTTTTGACCAAAAGTAAACTTTAGTTAAAATGGTCAATTTCTGTGCCAATGACCACCCCGTTGACTCGATGGGTTAACTTTTGACCAAAAATTCAATTTTGGTCAAAATAATCAATTTTTGACCTAATGACCAATTATCGATCTAATAAGGCAATCAATCGACCAAAACTAAACTTTGGTCAAAATGTATTAATCCTCGACGCAATGACTAACCCATTGACCAAATAAGTAAACATTTGACCAAAAATTTAACTTTGGTCAAAATAGTCAATTTTTGACCTAATGACCAACCATTGACCCAATAGGTCAACTCTTGACCAAAAAGTTAATTTTTGTCAAAATGGTCAATTGTTGACCGAATGACCAACCCATTGACCCAATAGATCAACTTTTGACCAAAAATTTATCTTCGGTCAAAATAGTTAATTCCTGACCCAATTACCAAGTCATTTACCAAATAGGTCAACTTTTGACCAAAAAAGTCAACTTTGGTCAAAATGGTCAATTTCTGACCTAATGACCACCCCGTTCACCCGATGGGTTAACTTTTGACCAAAAATTCAATTTTAGTCAAAATAGTCAATTTTTGACCTAATGACCAATTATTTACCCAATAAGTCAATCTTTGACCAAAAAGTCAACTTTGGTCAAAATGGTCAATCTTTGACCCAATGACAAAACAGTTAACCCAATAGATCAACTTTTGACCAAAAAGTTTATTTTGGTCAAAAAAGTCTATTTTTGACCTAATGACCACCAATCGACCCAATAGGTTAACTTTTGACCAAATAGTAAACTTTGGTCAAAATGGTCAATTTTTGACCCAATGACCAACCCATTGACCCAATAAGTCAACTTCTAACTAAAATGTCATTTTTGTTCAAAATGGTCAGTTCTTGACCCAATTATCAACTCATTAATCAAATAGGTCAACTTTTGACCAAAAAGTCTATGTTGGTCAAAATGGTCAATTTCTGACCTAATGACCATCCCGTTAACCCGATCGGTTAACTTTTGAACAAAAATTCAATTTTGATGAAAATTGTCAAGTTTTGGCCTAATCACCAATTATTGACCCAAAAAGTCAATATCTGACAAAAAAGTCAACTTTGGTCATAACTGTCAATCTTTGACCCAAAGACAAACCCATTAACCCAATAGCACAACATTTAACCAAAAATTTAACTTTTGTCAGAAAAGTCAGTTTTTGACCTAATGACTACCCATAGACCCAATAAGTCAACTTTTGACCAAAAACTCAACTTTTGTCAAAATGGTTAATTTTTGACACAATAACCAACCCATTTGACCAATAGGTCAACTTTTGACCAAAAATTCATCTTTAGTCAAAATGGTCAATTCTTGACACAATTACCAACTCATTAACAAATTAGGTCAACTTTTGGCCAAAAAGTTAACTTTGGTCAAAATGGTTAATTTCTGACCCAATGAGCTCCCCGTTGACCCAATGGGTCAACTTTTTGATCTAAAAGTCAATTTTGGTTAAAATAGTCTATTTTTTACCTAATGACCACTTATTGACCTAGTAAGCCAATCTCTTATCAAAAAGTCAACTTTAGTCAAAATGGTCAATCCTTGACCAAATGACCAACCCGTTGACCCAATAGATCAACTTTTGACTAAAAAATCAACTTTGGTCAAAATGATCAATCATTGACACAATGACCAACCTATTGGCCTAATAGGTCAACATATGTCCAAATTTTTAATATTGTTCAAAATAGTGAATTTTTGAATTAGTTACCAAATATTGACCCATAAGTCAATCTCTGACCAAAAAGTTAACTTTGGTAAAAGTGGTCAATCCATGACCCAATGACAAACCCTTTGACCCAATAGGTCAACTTTTGACCAAAAAGTCAATTTGGGTCAAAATAGTCAATTTTTGATCTAGTGACTAATCATCGACCAAAAAAGACAACTTTTGACCAAAAGTCAACTTTGGTCAAAATGATCAATTTTTTACCCAATGACCAACCCATTTACCCAATAGGTCAGATTTTAACCCAAAAAGTCATATTTGGTCAAAATGGTCAATTCTTGACCCAATTTCCAACTCATTGACCAAATAGTTCAACTTTTGACAAAAAAGACAACTTTGGTCAAAATGGTCAATTTCTGACCCAATGATCTCCCCGTTGACCAAAAATTAAATTTTGGTCAACATAGTCAATTTTTGACCTAATGACCAATTATTGACCCAATAAGTCAATTTTTAACCAAAAAGTCAACTTTGGTCAAGATGATCAATCCTTAACCTAATGACAAACCCATTGACCCAATAGGTCAACTTTTGTCCAAAAAAGTCAATTTTAGTCAAAATGGTCAATTTTTGAACCAATGACCACCCATTGGCCTAATAGGTCAATCTTTAACCAAAAAATCACTTTTGGTCAAAATAGTCAATTTTTGAAATAGGATCAATTATTGACCCAATACGTCAATTTCTGACCAAAAAGTAAACTTTGGTCAAAATTGTCAATCCTCGACCTCTATGACAAATCCATTGACCCAATAGGACAACTTTTCGCCAAAAAAGTAAATTTTGGTCAAAATAGTCAATTTTTGACCTAATGACCACCCATTGACCCAATATGTAAACTTTTGACCAAAAAGTTACCTTTGGTCAAAATGGTCAATTTTTGACCCAATGACCAACCCATTGACCCACAGTTCAACTTTTGACCAAAAAAGTCATCTTTGGTCAAAATATCAATTCTTGACCCAATTACCAACTCATTGAGCAAATAGGTCAACTTTTGACCAAAATGACAACTTTGGTCAAAATGATCCATTTCTGACCCAATAATGACCTCCCCGTTCACCCAAAGGGTTAAATTTTGACCAAAAATTCAATTTTGGTCAAAATAGTAAATTTTTGACCTAATGACCAATTATTGACCCAATATGTCAATCTCTGACCAAAAAATGAACTTTGGACAAAATGGTCAATCTTTGACCCATTGACAAACCCATTGACCCAACAGGTCAGCTTTTGACCAAAATTGACTTTTTGGTCAAAATTGTTAATTTTTGACGTAATGACCACCCATTAACCCAATAGGTCAACTTTTGATCAAAAATACAACTTTGGTTAAAATTGTCAATTTTTGACCCAATGACCAACCCATTAACCCAAATAGGTCAACTTTTGATCAAAAAGAAAACTTTGGTCAAAATGGTCGATTTCTGTCCCAATCACCACCTCATTGACCCAATGAGTCAACTTTTAAACAAAAATTTAATTTTGGTCAAAATAATTAATTTTTGACCTAATGACCAATTATTGACCCAATAAGTCAATCTCTGACCAAAAAGTCAAGTTTGGTTAAAATGGTTAATCCTTGACCCAATGACCAACCCATTGATCCAATAGGTAAACTTTTGACCAAAAAGTCAACTTTGGTGAAAATGGTAAATCCTTGACCAAATGAATAACCCACTGACCCAACATATCGACCTTTGACCAAATAGTCAATATTGGTTAAAATAGTCAATTTTTGACTTAA
Source organism: Papilionanthe hookeriana x Papilionanthe teres (assembly GCA_022702705.1). NCBI lineage: Eukaryota > Viridiplantae > Streptophyta > Magnoliopsida > Asparagales > Orchidaceae > Papilionanthe > Papilionanthe hookeriana x Papilionanthe teres. The sequence goes on from CM040438.1 coordinate 11,104,886, forward strand.
TGGCGATCCATTGACCCAATAGGTTAACTTTTGACCAAAAAGTAAACTTTGGTCAAAATAGTCAATTTTTGACCCAATGGCCAACCCATTAACCCAATTGGTCAACTTTTGAAAAAAAGTCATCTTTGGTCTAAATGGTCTATTCTTGACCAAATTACCAACTCATTGACAAAGTTGGTCAATTTTTGACCAAAAAGTCAACTTTGGTAAAAATAGTCAATTTCTGACCCAATGACCTCCCCGTTGACCCAATGTCAACTTTTCATCAAAAAGTCAATTTTGGTCAAAATAGTCTATTTTTGACCTATTACCAATTATTGACCCAGTAAGTCAATCTCTTACTAAAAAGTCTACTTTGATCAAAATGGTTAATTCTTGACCATCGACCAACCCTTCGATCCAATAGGTAAACTTTTGACCAAAAAGTCAATTTTGGTCAAAATGGTCAATTTTTTACCTAAGACCACTCAATGACCCAAAAGGCCAACTTTGGTCAAAATGGTCAATTTTTGACCCAATGACCAACCCACTGATCCAATAGGTCAACTTTTGACAAAAAAGTCATCTTAGGTTAAAATGGTCAATTCTTGACCCAATTACCAACTCATTGACCAAATATGTCAACTTTTGACCATAAATGGTTAATTTCTGACCCAATGACCACCCAATTTGCCCAATGAGTTAACTTTTGACCAAAATTCAATTTTGGTCAAAATAGGTCAACTTTTGGCCAAAAGTCATCTTTGGTCAAAATGGTCAATTTCTGACCCAATGACCACAAGTTGACCCAATGGGATATCTTTTGACGAAAAATTCAATTTTAGTCGAAATAGTCAATTTTTGACCTAATGACCAATTATTGACCTAATAAGTCAATTTCTGACTAAAAAGTCAACTTTGGTTAAAATGGTCAATCCTTGACCTAATGACAAAAACAATTGACCCAATAGGTTAACTTTTGTCCAAAAAATCAATTTCGGTCACAATGGTTAATTTTTGACTTAATGACCACCCATTGACTAAATAGGTCAACTTTTGACCAAAAAGTCAATTTTGGTCAAAATAGTTAAAGTTTCACCTTATGACCAGTTATTGACCCAGTAAGCTAATCTCTAACCTAAAAGCAATTTGGTCAAAATGGTCAATCATTGACCCAATGACCAACCCATTGACCCAATAGGTTAACTTTTGACCAAAAATTCAACTTTGGTCAAAATTGTTAATTTTTGACCCAATGACCTAACCATTGACCCAATAGATCAACTTTTGACTAAAAAGTCATCTTCGGTCAAAATGGTCAATTCTTGACCCAATTACCAACTCATTGACCAAATTGGTCAACTTTTGATCAAAAAGACAACTTTGGTCAAAATGGTCAATCTCTGGCCCAATGACCACTTGGTCGATCAAATGGGTCAACTTTTGACCAAAAACTTAATTTTGGCCAAAATTATCAAGTTTTGACGTAATGACCAACCCATTGGCCCAAAAGGTCAACTTTTGACCAAAAAGTCAATTTTGGTCAAAATAGTCAATTTTTGAATTAATGACAATTATTGACCCAATAAGTCAATCTCTGACTAAAAAGTAAACTTTAGTCAAAATGGTCAATCCTTGACCCAATGACAAACCCATTGACCCAATAGGTCAACATTTAACCAAAAAGTGAATTTTGGTCAAAATAATTAATTTTTGACCTAATGACCACCCATTGAGCCAATAGGTTAACTTTTGACCAAAAAGTCAACTTTGGTAAAAATGGTCAATTTTTGATACAATGACCAACACATTGATCCAATAGGTCAACTTTTGACCGAAAAGTAATCTTTAGTCAAAATGGTCAATTCATGACCCAATTACCAACTCATTGACCAAAAATGTAAACTTTTGACCAAAAAGTCAACTTTGGTCAAAATAGTCAATTTCTGACCCAATGACCACCCGTTGACCCAATGGGTTAAATTTTGACAAAAAATTCAATTTTATTCAAAATATTAAATGTTTGACCAAATGAACAATTATTGACCCAATAACTCAATCTTAGACCAAAAAGTCAACTACGGTCAAAATGGTCCATACCCAATGACGAACCCATTGACCCAATAGGTCAACTTTTGACCAAAAAGTAAATTTTGATCAAAATAGTCAATTTCTGACCTAATGACCACCCATTGACCCAATAGGTCAACTTTTGACCAAAAATTCAACTTTGGTCAAAATGGTCATTTTTTGACCTAATGACCAACCCATTGACCCAATAGATCAACTTTTAACCAAAAAGTCATCTTCAGTCAAAATGATCAATTTTTGACCCAATTACCAACTCATTGACCAAATAGGTCAACATCTGACCAAAAAGTCAACTTTGGTCAAAATGGTGAATTTTTATCCAATCGACCTTCCCGTCGATCTAATCGTAGTCAACTTCTCGACTAAAAATTTAATTTTTGTCAAAATAATCAATTTTTGACCTAATGGCCATTTATTGACCCAATAAGTCCAACTCTGACCAAAAAGTCAACTTTGATCAAAATGGTCAATCTTTGACCCAATGACCAATCCATTGACCCAATAGGTCAACTTTTGACCAAAAAGATAATCTTGGTCAAAATAGTAAATTTTTGACTTAATGACCACCCATTGACCCAATAGGTCAACTTTTGACCAAAAAGTCAACTTCGGTCAAAATGGTCTATTTTTATCCAAATGACCACCCATTGACCGAATAGATCAACTTTTAACCAAAAAGCAATATTTGGTCAAAATGGTCAATTGTTGACCAAATTAACAACTCATTGACCAAATAGGTTAACTTTTGACCAAAAATTCACTTTTAGTTAAAATAGTCAATTTTTGACCTAATGACCAAATATTGACCCAATAAGTCAATCTCTGACCAAATAGTCAACTTTGGTCAAATTAGTCAATCCTTGACACAATGACAAACCCAATGACCCAATAGGTCAACTTTTGACCAAAAAGTAAATTTTGGTCAAAATAGTCAATTTTTTACGTAATTACCACCCATTGACCCAATAGGATAACCTTTAACCTAAAAGTTAACTTTCATCAAAATGGTCAATTTTTTAATCAAAGACCAACTCATTGACCAAATAGATCAACTTTTGACCAAAAAGTCTTCTTCAGTCAAAATGGTCAGTTCTTGACCCAATTACCAACTCATTGACCAAATAGGTCAACTTTTGACCTAAAGTAAACTTTAGTTAAAATGGTCAATTTCTGAGCCAATGACCACCCCGTTGACTCGATGGGTTCACTTTTGACCAAAAATTCAATTTTGGTCAAAATAATCAATTTTTGACCTAATGACCAATTATTGACCCAATAAGGCAATCACTGACCAAAATTAAACTTTGGTCAAAATGGTCAATCCTTGACGCAATGACTAACCCATTGACCAAATAAGTCTACATTTGACCAAAAATTTAACTTTGGTCAAAATAGTCAAATTTTGACCTAATGACCAACCATTGACCCAATAGGTCAACTCTTGACCAAAAAGTTGATTTTTGTCAAAATGGTCAATTGTTGACCGAATGACCAACCCATTGACCCAATATATCAACTTTTGACTAAAAAGTAATCTTCGGTCAAAATAGTCAATTCCTGACCCAATTACCAAGTCATTTACCAAATAGGTCAACTTTTGACCAAAAAAAGTCAATTTTTGTCAAAAAGGTCAATTTCTGACCTAAGGACCTCCCCGTTGACCCGATGGGTTAAATTTTGACCAAAAATTCAATTTTAGTCAAAATAGTCAATTTTTGACCTAATGACCAATTATTTACCCAATAAGTCAATCTTTGACTAAGAAGTCAACTTTGGTCAAAATGGTCAATCTTTGACCCAATGACAAAACAATTAACCCAATAGATCAACTTTTGACCAAAAAGTTTATTTTGGTCAAAAAAGTCTATTTTTGACCTAATGACCACCAATCGACCCAATAGGTTAACTTTTGACCAAATAGTAAACTTTGGTCAAAATGGTCAATTTTTGACCCAATGACCAACCCATTGACCCAATAAGTCAACTTCTAACTAAAATATCATTTTTGTTCAAAATGGTCAGTTCTTGACCCAATTATCAACTCATTAATCTAATAGATCAACTTTTAACCAAAAAGTCAATGTTGGTCAAAATGGTCAATTTCTGACCTAATGACCACCCCGTTAACCCGATCGGTTGACTTTTGAACAAAAATTCTATTTTGATCAAAATTGTCAATTTTTGACCTAATCACCAATTATTGACCCAAAAAGTCAATATCTGACAAAAAAGTCAACTTTGGTCATAACTGTCAATTTTGACCCAATGACAAACCCATTAACCCAATAGCACAACATTTGACCAACAATTTAACTTTTGTCAGAATAATCAGTTTTTGACCTAATGACCACCCATAGACCCAATAAGTTAACTTTTGACCAAAAACTCAACTTTTGTCAAAATGGTTAATTTTTGACACAGTAACCAACCCATTTGACCAATAGGTCAACTTTTGACCAAAAATTCATCTTTAGTCAAAATGGTCAATTCTTGACACAATTGCCAACTCATTAACAAATTAGGTCAACTTTTGGCCAAAAAGTTAACTTTAGTCAAAATGGTTAATTTCTGACCCAATGGGTCAACTTTTTGATCTAAAAGTCAATTTTGGTTAAAATAGTCTATTTTTTACCTAATGACCAATTATTGACCTCGTAAGCCAATCTCTTATCAAAAAGTAAACTTTAGTCAATATGGTCAATCCTTGACCAAATGACCAACCCGTTGACCCAATAGATCAACTTTTGACTAAAAATCAACTTTGGTCAAAATGATCAATCATTGACACAATGACCAACCTATTGGCCAAATAGGTCAACATATGTCCAAAATGTTAATTTTGTTCAAAATAGTCAATTTTTGAAATAATGACCAAATTTTGACCCATAAGTCAATCTCTGACCAAAAAGTTAACTTTGGTGAAAGTGGTCAATCCATGACCCAATGACAAACCCTTTGACCCAATAGGTCAACTTTTGACCAAAAAGTCAATTTGGGTCAAAATAGTTAATTTTTGAACTAGTGACTACCCATCGACCCAAAAAGACAACTTTTGACCCAAAGTCAACTTTGGTCAAAATGATCAATTTTTGACCCAATGACCAACCCATTTACCCAATAGGTCAGATTTTGACCAAAAAAGTCATCTTTGGTCAAAATGGTCAATTCTTGACCCAATTTGCAACTCATTGACCAAATAGTTCAACTTTTGACAAAAAAGACAACTTTGGTCAAAATGGTCAATTTCTAACCCAATGATCTCCCCGTTGACCAAAAATTAAATTTTGGTCAACATAGTCAATTTTTGACCTAATGACCAATTATTGACCCAATAAGTCAATCTCTAACCAAAAAGTCAACTTTGGTCAAGATGATCAATCCTTAACCTAATGACAAACTCATTGACCCAATAGGTCAACTTTTGTCCAAAAAGTCAATTTTGGTCAAAATGGTCAATTTTTGAACTAATGACCACTCATTTATCCAATAGGTCAATCTTTGACCAAAAAGATAACTTTGGTCAAAATGGTCAATTTTTGACCGAATGACCAACCCATTGACCCAATAGATAAACTTTAGAACAAAAAGTCATCTTCGATTAAAATGGTCAATTCTTGACCCAATTACCAACTCATTGACCAAATAGGTCAACTTTTGACCAAAAAGTCAACTTTGGTCAAAATGGTCAATTTCTGACCCAATGACCACCCCGTTGACCCAATGGGTTAACTTTTGACCAAAAATTCAATTTTTGTCAAAATAGTCAATTTTTACCTAATGACCAATTATTGACCCAATAAGTCAATCTCTAACCAAAAAGTCAACTTTGGTCAAAATGGTCAATCCTTGAGCCAATGAAAAACCCGTTGACCCAATAGGTCAACTTTTGACCAAAAAGTAAATTTTGGTCAAAATAGTCAATTTTTGACGTAATGACCACCCATTGACCCAATATGATAACCTTTAACCTAAAAGTTAACTTTCATCAAAATGGTCAATTTTTGACTCAAAGACCAACTCATTGACCAAATAGATTAACTTTTGACCAAAAAATCTTCTTCGGTCAAAATGGTCAGTTCTTGACCCAATTACCAACTCATTGACCAAATAGGTCAACTTTTGACCAAAAAGTAAACTTTATTTAAAATGGTCAATTTTTGAGCCAATGACCACCCCGTTGACTCGATGGGTTAACTTTTGACCAAAAATTCAATTTTGGTAAAAATAATCAATTTTTGACCTAATGACCAATTATTGACCCAATAAGGCAATCACTGACCAAAAATTCAACTTTGGTCAAAATGGTCAATCCTTAACGTAATGACTAACCCATTGACCCAATAAGTCAACATTTCACCAAAAACTTAACTTTGGTCAAAATAGTCAATTTTTGACCTAATGACCAACCATTGACCCAATATGTCAACTTTTGACCAAAAAGTTATTTTTTGTCAAAATGGCAATTGTTCACCGAATGACCAACCTATTTATCTAATAGATCAACTTTTAACCAAAAAGACATCTTCTGTCAAAATAGTCAATTCCTAACCCAATTACCAAGTCATTTACCAAATAGGTCAACTTTTGAACAAAAAAGTTAATTTTGGTCAAAAAGGTCAATTTCTGACCCAATGAGTTAACTTTTGACCAAAAATTCAATTTTGGTCAAAATAGTCAATTTTTGACGTAATGACCAATTATTTACCCAATAAGTCAATCTCTGACCAAGAAGTCAACTTTGGTCAAAATGGTCAATCTTTGACCCAATGACAAACCAGTTAACCCAATAGATCAACTTTTGACCAAAAAGTTTATTTTGTTAAAAAAAGTCAATTTTTGACCTAATGACCACCCATTGACCCCATATGTTAACTTTTGACTAAAAAGTAAACTTTGGTCAAAATGGTCAATTTTTGACCCAATGACCAACCCATTGACCCAATAAGTCAACTTTTAATTAAAATGCAATTTTTGTTCAAAATGGTCAGTTCTTGACCTAATTTCCAACTCATTGATCAAATAGGTCAACTTTTGACCAAAAAGTCAATGTTGGTCAAAATGGTCAATTTCTGACCTAATGACCACCACATTGACCCGATGGGTTAACTTTTTACCAAAAATTCAATTTTGATCAAAATTGTCAATTTTTGACCTAATCACCAATTATTGACCCAAGAAGTCAATATCTGACTAAAAAGTCAACTTTGGTCATAACAGTCAATCCTTGACCCAATGACTAACCCACTAACCCAATATGACAACATTTGACCAAAAATTTAACTTTAGTCAAAATAGTCAATTTTTGACCTAATGACCACCCATAGACCCAATAGGTCAACTTTTGACCAAAAATGCAACTTTTATCAAAATGGTCAATTTTTTACCCAATAACCAACCCATTTGACCAATAGGTCAACATTTTACCAAAATTTCTTCTTTAGTCAAAATGGTCAATTCTTGACCCAATTAGCAACTCATTGACAAATTAGGTCAACTTTTGGCCAAAAAGTCAACTTTGGTCAAAATGGTTAATTTCTGACCCAAAGAGCTCCCGTTGACCCAATGGGTCAACTTTTGATCTAAAAGTCAATTTTGGTTAAAATAGTCAATTTTTGACCTAATGACCAATTATTAACCCAGTAAGCCAATCTTTTACCAAAAAGTCAACTTTGGTCAATATGGTCAATCCTTGACCGAATGACCAACCCGTTGACCCAATAGATCAACTTTTGACTAAAAAATCAACTTTGGTCAAAATGATCAATCATTGACATAATGACCAACCCATTGGCCTAATAGGTCAACATTTGTCCAAAATGTCAATTTTTGTCAAAATAGTCAATTTTTTAATTAATGACCAATTATTGACCCAATAAGTCAATCTCTGACCTAAAAGTCAACTTTGGTGAAAATGGTCAATCTATGACCCAATGACAATCCCTTTGACCCAATTGGTCAACTTTTGACCAAAAAATCAATTTGGGTCAAAATAGTTAATTTTTGACCTAGTGACTACCCATCGACCCAATAAGTCAACTTTTGACCAAAAAGTCAACTTTGGTCAAAATAATCAATTTTTGACCCAATGACCAACCCATTTACCCAATAGGTCAAATTTTGACCAAAAAAGTCATCTTTTGTCAAAATGGTCAATTCTTGACCCAATTACCAACTCATTGACCAAATAGTTCAACTTTTGATAAAAAAATCAACTTTGATCAAAATGGCCAATTTCTGACCCAATGATCTCCCTGTTAACCAAAAATTAAATTTTGGTCAACATTGTCAATTTTTGACCTAATGACCAATTATTGATCCAATAAGTCTATCTCTAACCAAAAAGTCAACTTTGGTAAAAATGGTCAATCCTTGACCGAATGACAAACCCGTTGACCTAATAGGTCAACTTTTGACCAAAAAATCAATTTTGGTCAAAATAGTCAATTTTTGAACTAATGACCACCCATTTATCGAATAGGTCAATATTTGACCAAAAAGATAACTTTGGTCAAAATGATCAATTTTTGACCCAGTGACCAAACCATTGAACACCAATAGATCAAATTTTGACCAAAAGTCATCTTCGGCCAAAATGACCAATTCTTGACCTAATTACCAACTCATTGACCAAATAAGTCAACTTTTGACCAAAAAGTCAACTTTGGTCAAAATGGTCAATTTATGACCCAATGACCACCCCATATACCCAATTGTCAACTTTTGACCAAAAATTTAATTTTGGTCAAAATAATCAATTTTTGACCTAAAGACCAATTATTTACCCAATAAGTCAATCTCTAACCAAAAAGTCAACTATGGTTAAAATGGCCAATCGTTGACCTAATGACCAACCCATTGACCCTATAGGTCAACTTTTAACCAAAAAGTCAACTTTGGTCAAAATAGTCAATCCTTGACCCAATGACCAACCCATTGACCCAATAGGTCAACTTTTGACAAAAAAAATCAACTTTGGTCAAAATAGTCAATTTTTAACCTAATGACCAATTAGTGGCCTAGTAAGCCAATCTTTGACTAAAAAGTCAACTTGGGTCAGAATGGTCAATCGATGACCCAATAACCATCCCATTGACCCAATATATTAACTTTTGACCAAAAAATCAACTTTGTTCAAAATGATCAATCCTTGACCCAATAGCCAACCCATTGGCCTAATAGGTCAACTTTTGATCAAAAAGTCAAATTTGGTCAAAATTGACATTTTTTGAATTAATGACCAATTATTGACCCACTAAATCAATCTCTGACCAAATGTCAACTTCCGTCAAAATGAATAATCCTTGACCCAACGACAAACCCATTGACCCAATAGGTCAAATTTTGACCAAATAGTCAATTTTGGTCAAAATAATCAATTTTTTACTTAATGACCACCCATTGACCCAATAGGTCAACCTTTGACCAAAATGACAACTTTAGTCTAAATTGTTAATTTTTGACCAATGACCGACTCATTGGCCCAATAGGTCAATTTTGACCAAGAAGTCATCTTTGGTCAAAAAGGTCAATTCTTGACCAAATTTCCAACTCATTGACCAAGAAATCATCTTTGGTCAACTTTGGTCAAAATGATAAATTTTTGACCCAATGACTACTCCGTTGACTCAATGGGTTAACTTTTGACCAAAAATTTAATTTTGGTCAAAAAAGTTAATTTTTGACCTAATGACCTAATTATTGACCTAATAAATCCATCTATGACGAAAAGTCAACTTTGGTCAAAATGATCAATCCTTGACCCAATGACAAACCCAATGATCCAATAGGTCAACTTTTGACCAAAAAGTCAATTTTGGTCAAAATAGTCAATTTTTGACTGAATGACCACCCATTGATCCAGTAGGTCAACTTTTGAGAAAAAAGTCAACTTTGGTCAAAATGGTTAGTCCTTGACCCAAAGACAAACCTATAAACCCTATAGGTCAACTTTTGACCAAAAAGTCATCTTTGGTCAAAACGATCAATTTTTGACCAAACGACGAACTCATTGACCCAATAGATCAACTTTTGACCAAAAAGTAATCTTCGGTCAAAATGGTCAATTCTTGACGTAATTACCAACCCACTGACCCAATAGATCGACTTTGGTAAAAATGGTTAATCCTTGACCCAATGACCAACATATTGACCCAATAGGTCAACTTTAGTCAAAATGGTCAATTTTTGACCCAATGACCAACCCATTAATCTAATAGATCAACTTTTGACCAAAATGTCATCTTCGGTTAAAATGGTCAATTCTTGACCCAATTACCAACCCATTGACCCAATATATCAACTTTTGACCAAAAAGACATCTTCGGTCAAAATAGTTAATTCTTCACCTAATTACCAACTTATTGACCAAATAGGTCAAATTTTGACAAGAAAGTTAACTTGATCAATTTCGGACCCAATAACCGCCCCGTTGACCCAATGGGTCAACTTTTCACCAAAATTTTAATTTTGGTCAAAATAATCAATTTTTGACCTATAGACCAGTTATTGACCCAATAAGTCAATCAATGAACAAAAAAGTCAACTTTTGTCAAAATGGTCAATCTTTGACCCAATGACAAACCCATTGACCCAATAGATCAAATTTTGACCAAATAGTCAATTTTATTCAAAATAGTCAAATTTTGACCGAATGACCACCCTTTGACCAATTAGGTCAACTTTTGACGAAAAAGTCAACGTTGGTCAAAATGGACAATTTTTGACCCAATGACCAACCCATATTGATCCAATAGATTAACTTTTGACCAAAAAGTCATCTTGGTCAAAATTGTCAATTCTTGACCCAATTACAAACTCACTGACGAAATAATTCAACTTTTGACCAAAAAGTCAACTTATGTCAAAAAGGTCAATTTCTGACTTAATGACCACTCTGTTGACCCAGTGGGTCAACTTTTGAAGAAAAATTTAATTTTGGCCAAAATAGAAAATTATTGACCAATGACCAAGATAGTCAATTTTGAATTGATGTATAATTATTAACCTAATTAGTCAATCTCTGACCAAAAAGTCAACTTTGGCCAAAATGGTCAATCCTTGACCCAATGATAAATCCATTGGCGCAATAGGTCAACTTTTGACCAAAAAGTCAACTTTGGTCAAACTAGTTAATTTTTGACCTAATGACCAACCCATTGACCCAATAGGTAACCTTTTGACTAAAAAGTCATCATCGGTCAAAATGGTCAATTCTTGACCCAACTACCAACTGATTGACCAAAAAGGTCAACTTTTGACCAAAATGTCAACTTTGTTAAAAAATGTCAATTCCTAACCTCTTGACCACTCTGTTGACCCAAAGGCTTAACTTTTGACTAAAAATTCAATTTTGGTCAAAATAGGTAAACTTTTGACCAAAAAGTCATCTTTGGTCAAAATAGTCAAATTCTGACCCAATGACCACCCCGTTGACATTGACTTTTGACCAAAAATTCAATTTTGATCAAAATAGTCAATTTTTGACCTAATGACCAATTATTGACCAAATAAGTAAATCTCTGATCAAAAAGTTAATTTTGGTCAAAATGGTCAATCTCTGACCCAATGACAAACCCATTGACCCAATAGTTCAACTTTTGACCAAAAAGTCAATTTTGGTCAAAATTTTCAATTTTTGACTTAATGACGACCCGTTGACCCAATAGGTCAACTTTTGACCAGAAAGTTTACATTGGTCAAAATGGACAATTTTTGACCCAATGACCAACTCATTGACCCATTAGATCAACTTTTGAGTAAAAAATCACCTTTGGTCAAAATGGTCAATTCTTGACCCAATTACCAACACATTGACCAAGTAGGTCAACTTTTGACCAAAAAGTCAACTTTGGTCAAAGTAATCAATTTCTAACCCAATGACCACCCCGTTTATCCAATTGGTCAACTTTTGACAAAAAAATTAATTTTTGACCTAATGACCATTTATTGACACTATAAGTCAATCTGAGACCAAAAAGTAAACTTTGGTCAAAATGGTTATTGCTTGACTCAATGACCAACCCATTGACCCAATAGGATAACTTTTAACCAAAAAGTCAACTTTGGTCAAATTGGTCAATCCTTGATCCAATGACCAAACCATTGACCCAATAGGTCAATTTTTAAACCAAGGTCATTTTTGGTCAAAATAGTCAATTTTTGACCTAATGACCAATTATAGACCCAGTAAGCCAATCACTAACCAAAAAGTCAATTTTGGTCAAAATGGTTTATCCTTGAACAAATGACGAACACATTGACCCAATAGGTTAGCTTTTGACAAAATGTCAACTTTGGTCAACATGATCAATCCTTGACCCAATGACCAACCCATTGGCCTAATAGGTCAACATTTAACCAAAACGTTAATTTTTGTCAAAATAGTCAATTTTTGAATTAATGACCAATTATTGACCCAATATGTCAATCTCTGGCCAAAAAAGTCAACTTTAGACAAAATTGTCAATCCTTGACCCAATGACAATCCCATTGACCGAATAGGTCAACATTTGACTAAAAAGTCAATTTTGGTCAAAAAAGTCAATTTTTAACCTAATGACCACGCATTGACCCAATAGGTCAACTTATGACCAAAAAGTCAACTTTGGTCAAATGATCATTTTTAGACCTAATGCCAACCCATGGACCTAAAAGGTCAACTTTTGACCAAAAAAATCATCTTTTGTCAAAAAGGTCAATTCTTGAACCAACTACCAACTCATTTACCAAATAGGTCAACTTTTGACAAAAAAATCAACTTTGGTCAAAATGGTAAATTTCTAACCCAATGACTCCCCATTGACCTAATGGGTCAACTTTTGACCAAAAAGTTAATTTTAGTCAAAATAGTCTATTTTTGACCTAATGACCAATTATTGACCCAATAAGCCAATCTCTAACCAAAAAGTCAACTTTGGTCAAAATTGTCACTCCTTGACCCAATGACCAACCCATTGACCCAATAGGTCAACTTTTGACCAAAAAGTCAAGTTTGGTCAGAATGGTCAATTTTTGACTCAATGACCAACCCATTGACCCAATACGTCAACATTTGACCAAAAAGTTAATTTTAGTCAAAATAGATAATTTTTGAGTTAATGACCACTTATTGACCCAATAAGTCAATCTTTGACCAAAAAGTTAACTTTGGTCAAAATGGGCAATCCTTGACCCAATGACAAACCCATTGACCCAATAGGTCAACATTTAACCAAAAAGTCAATTTTGGTGAAAAAATAATCAATTTTTGACTAAATGATTACACAGTGACAGAATAAGTCAACTTTTGACCAAAAAGTCAACTTTGGTCAAAATGATCAATTTTTTACCCAATGACCAACCCATTTACCCAATTGGTCAACTTTTAACCCAAAAAGTCATCTTTGGTCAAAATGGTCAATTCTTAACCCAATTATCTACTCATTGACCAAATAGGTCAACTTTTGACCAAAAAGTCAACTTTGGTCAAAATAGTCAATTTCTAACCCAATGACCTCCCTGTTGACCCGATGAGTTAACTTTTGACCAAAAATTCAATTTTGGTCAAAATAGTCAATTTTTGACCAAATGACCAATTATTGACCCAATAAGCCAATCTCTGACCAAAAAGTCAACTTTAGTCAAAATGGTCTATCCTTGACCCAATGACAAACCCATTGACCCAATCGGTCAACTTTTAACTAAGAAGTGAATTTTGGTCAAAATAGTCAATTTTAGACCTAATAACCACCCATTAACCCAATAGGTAAACTTTTGACCAGAAAGTCAACTTAGGTTAAAATGGTTAATTTTTGACCCAATGACCAACATATTGACCCAATAGATCAAATTTTAACCAAAAAGTCGTCTTCGGTCAAAATCGTCAATTCTTGACCGAATTACAAACTCATTGACCAAATAAGTCAACTTTTGACCAAAAAGTCGATTTTGGTCAAAATGATCAATTTTTGACCCAATGACCACCCCATTGACCCAATGGTCAACTTTTGACGAAAAATTTAATTTTGATCAAAATAATCAATTTTTGACTGAAAGACCAATTATTGACCCAATAAGTCAGTCTTTGACCAAAAAGTCAACTTTGGTCAAAATGGTCAATCCTTGACCCAATGACCAAACCATTGACCCAATAGGTCAACTTTTGAGAAAAAAATCAATTTTAGTCAAAATAGTCAATTTTTTACCTAATGACCAATAATTGACCTAGTAAGTCAATCTCTGACCAAAAAGTCAACTTTGGTCAAAATGGTTTATCCTTGGACCAATGACCAACCCATTGACCCAATATGTCAACTTTGGTCAAAATTATCAATCCTTGACCCAATAACCAACTTATTGGCCTAATAGGTCAACTTTTGACCAAAAAAATAAATTTTCTTCAAAATTGTTAATTTTTGAATTAATGACCAATTATTGACCCACTAAGTAAATCTTTGACCAAAAAGTCAACTTTGGTCAAAATGGTCTATCCTTGACCGAACGACAAACTCATTGACCCACCTAATAGATCAATTTTTGACCAAATAGTTAATTTTGGTCAAAATAATCAGTTTTTTACATAATGACCACTCATTGACACAATAGGTAAACTTTTGACCAAAAAGTCTAATTTTGTCAAAAAGGTTAATTTTTTACCCAATGACCAACCCATTGGTCCAATTGGTCAATTTTGACCAAAAGTCATCTTTGGTCAAAAAGGTCAATTCTATACTAAGTTTCCAACTCATTGACCAAATAGGTAAGCTTTTGACCAAAAAGTCAACTTTGGTCAAAATGGTAAATTTCTAACCCAATGACCACCCCATTGACTCAATGGGTTAACTTTCAACCAAAAGTTAACCTAATAACAATCCATTGATCCAATAGGTTAACTTTTGACCAAAAAGTCAACTTTGGTCAAAATGGTCAATTTTTGTCCCAATGACCGACCCATTTACTCAATCGGTCAACTTTTGACCAAAAAGTTATCTTTGATTAAAATGGTAAATTTTTTACCCAATTACCAGCTCATTGACCAAATAGGTCAACTTTTTACCAATAAGTCAAATTTGATCAAATTGGTTAATTTCTGACCCAATGACCATCCCGTTGACCCAATGGGTTAACTTTTGACCAAAAATTCAATTTTGGTCAAAATAGGTCAACTTTTGACCAAAATGTCATCTTCGGTCAAAATGGTCAATTTCTGACCCAATGACCTCCCTGTTGACACAATAGGTTATCTTTTGACCAAAAATTCAATTTTGGTCAAAATAGTCAAATTTTTACCTAATCACCAATTATTGACCCAACAAGTTAATCTGTGACCAAATAGTCAACTTTTGACCAAAAAGTCAACTTTGGTCAAAATAGTCAATTTTTGACTTAATGACCACCCATTGACCCAATAGGTCAACCTTTGACCAAAAAGTCAATTTTGGTCAAAATAGTCAATTTTGACCTAATGTCCATTTAATGACCCAGTAAGCCAATCTCTGACTAAAAATTCAACTTTTATCAAAATGGTCAATACTTGACCCAATCACCAACCCATTGACCCAATATGTCAACTTTTGACCATAAAGACAACTTTGGTCAATCCAATGACCAACCCATTGACCAAATAGATCAACTTTTGACCATAAAGTCATCTTCGATCAAAATGGTCAATTCTTGACCCAATTACCAACACATTGACCAAATATGTCAACTTTTGACCAAAAAGTCAACATGGGTCAAAATGGTCAATTTCTGACCCAATGACCAATTATTGACCCAATAAGTCAATCTCAAACCACAAACCAACTTTGGTCAAAAAGGTCAATCCTTGACCCAATGACCAACCCATTGACCCAATATGTCAACTTTTGACCAAAAAGTCAATTTTGGTCTAAATTGTCAATGTTTTACTCAATGACCAACCCATTGACCCAATAGGTGAACTTTTGAGCAAAAAGTCAACTTTGGCCAAAATTGTCAATCCTTGACCCAATGACATACCCATTGACCCAATAGGTCAACTTTTGACCAAAAAGTTAATTTTGGTCAAAATTGTTTATTTTTGACCTAATGACTACCCCATTAACCCAATAAGTCAACTTTTTACCGAAAAGTCAACTTTTGACTAAAAAGTCATGTTTGGTTAAAATGGTTAATTTCTTACCCAATGACCAACCCATTAACCCAGTAGGTCAAGTTTTGATTAAAAAGTCAACTTTGGTCAAAATGGTCAATCCTTGACTCAATAACCAACCTATAGACCCAATAGGAAAACTTTTGACCAAAATAGTCAATTTTTGACATAATGACCAATTATTGACACAATAAGTTAATCTCTGACCAAAAGGTCAACTTGGGTCATTATGGTCATTCCTTGACCCAATGAACTACCCATTGACCCCCTAGGTCAACTTTTGACCATAAAGTGAACTTTGGTCAGAATAGTCAATCATTGATACAATGAACAACCCATTGACACAAAAGGTCAACTTTTGACCAAAATGTTAATTTTGGTCAATATAGTCAATTTTTTACCTAATGACCACCCCATTTACCCAATAAGTCAGCTTTTGACCAAAAAGTCAACTTTGGTCAAAATGGTCAATTTCTGACCCAATGACCACCTCATTAACCCAATGGGTTAACTTTTGAACAAAAATTCAATTTTTGTCAATATAGTCAATTTTTGACCTAATAATCAAATCTTGACCTAATAAGTCGATCTTTGACCAAAAAGTCAACTTTGGTCAAAATGATAAATTTTTTACCCAAGGACCAACTCATTGACCAAATAGGTTAACTTTTAACCAAAAAAGTCAACTTTGGTCAAAATGTTCAATTTCTGACCCAATGAACACACTTTTGACACAATCGGTCAACTTTTGACCAAAAAATTAATTTAGGTCAAAATAATTAATTTTTGACCTAATGACTAATTATTGACCCAATAAGTCAATCACTGAACAAAAAGTCAACTTTGGTCAAAAATGTCAATCGTTGACCCAAGCCAACCCATTTACCCATTAGGTCAACTTTTGGCCAAAAAGACAACTATGGTCAAAATGACCAATCTTTGACTCAATAACCAACATATAGACCCAATAGAAAAATGTTTGAGAAAAATAGTCAATTTTTTGACATAATGACTGATTATTGACCCAATAAGTCAATCTCTGACCAAAAGGTCAACTTTGGCCATTTTGGTCAATCCTTGACCCAAAGACCAACCCATCGATCCACCAGTCAACTTCGACCATAAAGTAACTTTTGGTCAAAATAGTCAATCATTGACACAATGAACAACCCATTGACACAAAGGGTCAACTTTTCACCAAAATGTTAATTTTGGTCAATATAGTCAATTTTTTACCAAATGACCGCCCCATTTACCCAATATGTCATGTTTTGACCAAAAAGTCAACTTTGGTCAAAAAGGTCAATTTCTGACCCAATGACCACCCCATTAACCCAATGGGACAACTTTTGACCAAAAATTCAATTTTGGTCAAATTAGTCAATTTTGACCTAATGAACAATTATTGACCCAATAAGTCGATCTTTGACTAAAAAGTCAACTTTGGTTAAAATGGTCAATCCTTGACCGAATGACCAGCCCATTTACCTAATCTGTCAAGTTTTGACCAAAAAGTCAACTTTGGTCAAAATGGTCAATTTTTGACCCAAGGACCAACTCATTTACCAAATAGGTCAACTTTTGACCGAAAAGTCAACTTTGGTCAAAATGTTCAATTTCTGACCCAATAACCACCCTCTTGACCTAATGGGTAAACTTTTGACCAAAAAATTAATTTAGGTCAAAATAATCAATTTTTGACCTAATGACTAATTATTGACCCAATAAGTCAATCACCGAACAAAAAGTCAACTTTGGTCAAAATAGTCAATCCTTGACCCAAGACCAACCCACTTGACAAAAAGGTCAACTTTTGACCTAAAAGTCAACATTGGTCAAAATGATCAATCTTTGACCAAATGAGCAACCCATTGGCCTAATAGGTCAACTTTTAACAAAAAAGTCAATTTTGGTCGTAATAGTCAATTTTTTAATTAATGACCAATTATTGACCTAATAAGTCAATCTCTGACTAAAAAGTCAACTTTGGTCAAAATGGTCAATCCTTGACCCAATGACCCAATAGGTCAAATTTTGACCAAAAAGATAATTTTGGTCAAAATAGTCAATTTTTGACCTAATGACCACCCATCGACCCAATAGGTCAATTTTGACCAAAAAGTCAATGTTGGTCAAATTGGTCAATTTTTGATCTAATGACCAACCCATTGACCCAATAAATCAACTTTTGACCAAAAAGTCATCTTTGGTAAAAATAATCAATTCTTAACCCAATTACCAACTCACTGACCAAATAAGTTAACCTTTGACCAAAAAATCAACTTGTGTCAAAATGGAATTTCTGACCCAATGACCACCCTGTTGACCCAATGGGACAACTTTTGACCGAAAATTTAATTTTGGCCAAAATAGTCAATTTTTTACCTAATGACCAAGATAATCAATTTTTGAATTAATGACCAATTATTTACCCAATAAGTCAATCTCTGACCAAAAAGTCAAGTTTGGACAAAATGGTCAATCCTTGACCCAATGACAAACCCATTTACCCAATAGGTCAACTTTTGACAAAAAGTCAATTTTGGTCAAAATAGTCAATTTTTGACCTAATGACCATCCATTGACCCAATAGGTGAACTTTTGACCAAAAAGTTAACTTTGGTCAAAATGGTCAATTTTTGACCCAATGACCAACCCATTGACCTAATAGGTCAACTTTTGTCTAAATGGTCATCTTTGGTCAAAATGGAAATTCTTGACCCAACTACGAACACAATGACCAAAGAGGTCAATTTTTGAGCAAAAAGTCAAGTTTGGTCAAAATGGTTAAATTCTGACCCAATGACTACCCCGTTCATCCGATGGGTTACCTTTTGACCAAAAATTCAATCTTGGTCAAAATAGTCAATTTTTGTCCAAAAGAACAATTATTGACCCACTAAGTCAATCTCTGACGAAAAAGTCAACTTTGGTCAAAATGGTCAATCCTTGACCCAATGACAGACCCAATGACAAACCCATTGACCCAAAAGGTCAACTTTTTACCAAAAAATCAACTTTGGTCAAAATGGTCAATCCTTGGCCAAATGACCTACCCATAGACCCAATAGGTCAACATTCGACCAAAAAGTCAATTTTGGTCAAAATAGTCTATTTTTGACCTAATAACCAATTATTGACCCAGTAAGCCAATCTCTGACCAAAAAGTCAACTTTGGTCAAAATGGTTTGTCCTTGACCTAATGACAAACCCAATAGGTCAACTTTTGACCAAAAAGTCATCTTCGTTCAAAATGGTTAATTCGTCACCCAATTACCAACTCATTAACCCAATAGGTCAACTTTTGACCAAAATGTGAACTTTGGTTAAAATGGTCACATTTTGACCCAATGACCTACCCATTGACCCAATAGATCAACTTTTGACCAAAAAGTCATCTTCGATCAAAAAGGTCAATTCTTGACCTAATTACCAACCCATTAACCCAATAGATCCACTTTTGACC
Source organism: Papilionanthe hookeriana x Papilionanthe teres (assembly GCA_022702705.1). Taxonomy (NCBI): domain Eukaryota; kingdom Viridiplantae; phylum Streptophyta; class Magnoliopsida; order Asparagales; family Orchidaceae; genus Papilionanthe; species Papilionanthe hookeriana x Papilionanthe teres. The sequence goes on from CM040438.1 coordinate 11,124,532, forward strand.
AAAAAGTCATCTTCAGTCAAAGTAGTCGATTCTTGACCAAATTATCAACTCATTGTCCAAAGAGGTCAACTTTCGATCAAAAAGTCAATTTTGGTCAAAATGGTCAATTCTTGACCCAATGACCAACTCATTGACCAAATAGGTCAATTTTTGACCAAAAAATTAACTTTGGTTAAAATGGTCAATTTCTGACCCAATGACCAACTCGTCGACCCAATGGGTCAACTTTTGACCAAAAAATTAATTTTGGACAAAATAATCAATTTTTGATCTAAAGACCAATTGTTGACCCATTAAGTCAATCATTGAACAAAAAGTCAACTTTGAACAAAATATTTAATCATTGACCCAAAGACATACCCATTGACCCTATAGGTCAACTTTTGACCAAATAGTCAATTTTGGTCATAATAGTCGAATTTTGACCGAATGACCACCGTTGACCCATTAGGTCAACTTTTGACCAAAAAGTCAACGTTGGTCAAATTGGTCAATTTTCCAAAGACCAGCCCATTGACCCAATTGATCAACTTTTGACCAAAAACTCATCTTTGGTCAACATGGTTAATTCTTGACCCAATTACCAACTCACTGACCAATTAGGTCAACTTTTGACCAAAAAATCAACTTGTGTCAAAAAGGTCAATTTCTGACACAATGACCACCCTGCTGACCCAATGAGTCAACTTTAGACGAAAAATTTAATTTTTGCCAAAATAGTCAATTTTTGACCTAATGACTAAGATAGATAATTTTTGAATTAATGACTAACTATTGACCCAATAAGTCAATCTCTGACAAAAAAGTCAACTTTGGCCAAAATGGTCAATCCTTGACCCAATGACAAACCCATTGACCTAATAAGTCAACTTTTGACCAAAAAGTCAATTTTGGTCAAAATAGTCAATTTTTGACCCAATCACCCAATAGGTCAACTTTTGAGAAAAAAGTCAAATTTGGTCACAATGGTCAATTTTTGATCCAATGACCAACCCATTGACCCAATTGGTCACTATTGACTAAAAAGTCATCTTTGGACAAAATGGTCTATTTCTTACCCAATGACCACCCCGTTGACCCAAAGGGTTAACTTCTGACCAAAAATTCAATTTTGATCAAAATAGTCAATTTTTAACCCAATGACCAATTATTGACCCAATAAGTCAATCTATGACAAAAAAGTCAATTTTGGTCAAAATGGTCAATCCCTGACCAATTGAAAACCCATTGACCCAATAGTTCAACTTTTAACCAAAAAGTCAAATTTGGTCAAAAATGTCAATTTTTGACTTAATGACCACCCTTTGACCCAATATGTCTACTTTTGACCAAAAACTAAAGATTGGTCAAATTGGTCAATTTTTCACTTAATGACCAACCTATTGACCTAATAGGTCAACTTTTGACTAAAAAGTTATATTTGGTCAAAAAGGTCAATTTTTGACCCAATTACCAACTCATTGACCAAAAAGGTCAACTTTTGACCAAAAAGTCAAGTTTAGTCGAAATGGTCAATTTCTGACACAATGACCACCTCTTTGACCTGATGGGTTAACTTTTGACCAAAAATTCAATTTTGGTCAAAATAGTCAATTTTTGACCTGATGACCAATTATTGATCCACTAAGTCAATCTCTGACCAAAAAGTCAAATTTGGTCAAAATGGTCAATCCTTAACCCAATGACCAACCCATTGACCCAATCAATCAATTTTTGACCAAAAAGTCAACTATGGTCAAAATGGTCAATCTTTGACCCATTGTCCCAATAGGTAAACTTTTGACCAAAAAGTTAATTTTGGTCAAAATAGTCAATCCTTGACACAATGACCAAACCATTGACCCAATCGGTCAATTTTTGACCAAAAAGTCAACTATGATCAAAATGGTCAATCTTCGACCCATTGACCTAATAGGTAAACTTTTGACCAAAAAGTTAATTTAGGTCAAAATAGTCAATTTTCGACATAATGACCAACTTATTTGCCCAATAGGTCTGCTTTAGACCAAAAAGTCAATTTTGGTTAAAATAGTCAATTTTTGACCTAATGACCACCCAATTGACCCAATAGGTCAATTTTTAACCAAAATGTCAACTTTTATAGAAATGGTCAATTTCTGACCCAATGACCAACCCATTGACCCAAAAGGTCAACTTTTGACCAAAAAGTCAATTTTGGTCAAAATAGTCAACTTTTGATCTAAAGAGCAATTATTGACCCAATAAGCCAATCTCTGACCAAAATGTCAACTTTGGTAAAAATGGTCAATATTTGACCCAATGACTAACCCATTGACTAGATAGGTCAACTTTTAACCAAACGTTAACTATGGTCAAAATGATCAATCCTTGACCCAATGACCATCCAATTAGCTTAATAGGTCAACTTTTGACTAAAAATTTAATTTTGGTCAAAATTGTAAGTGTTTGACCTAATGACTAATTATTGACCCAATAACTCCATCTCTGACTAAAAAGTCAACTTTGTCAAAATGGTCAACCATTGACCTAATGACAAACCCATTGACCCAATAGGTCAACTTTTAACCACAAAGTCAATTTTGATGATAATAGTCAATTTTTGACCTAATGACCACCCATTGACCCAATAGGTCAACATTTGGCCAAAAGTCAACTTTGGTCAAAATGGTCAATTTTTGACCCAATGACCAACCCATTAACCTAAAAGGTCAACTTTTGACCAAAAAGCAATCTTTGGTTAAAATGGTCAATTCTTGACCCAATACCAACTCAATGACCAAATAGGTCAACTTTTGACCAAAAAATCTATTTTGGTCAAAATGGTCAATTTTTGACCTAATGACCATCCGGTTGACCCAATATGTTAAATTTTGACAAAAAATTCAATTTCTATCAAAATAGTAAATGTTTGACTTAATGACCAATTATTAACCGAATAACTCCATCTTTTACAAAAAAGTCAACTTTGGTCAAAATGGTCAATCATTTATGCAATGACAAACCCATTGACTAATTGGTCAAATTTTGACAAAAAAGTCAACTTTGGTCAAAATGGTCAATTTTTGACCCAAAGACCAACCCATTGACACGAAAAATCAACTTTTAAGCAAAATGTCATCTTTGGTCAAAATGGTCAATTCTTAACCTAATGACTAACTCATTGACCAAATAGGTCAACTCTTGACCAAAAAGTCAACTTTAATCATAATGGTCAATTTTTGACCTAATGACCACCCAGTTGACTTAATGGGTCAACCTTTAACTAAAAATTTTTTTTTGTCAAAATAATCAATTTTTGACCTAATGACCAATTATTAACCTAATAAGTCAATCTCTGACCAAAAAGTCAACTTTGGTCAAAATGGTCAATCCTTGATCCATTGACCAACCCATTGACCCAATAGGTCAACTTTTGACCAAAAAGTCAACTTTGGTCAGAATGGTCAATTTTTTACCCAATGACCAACCCATTGACCCAATAGGTCCACTTTTGACCAAAAAGCAATCTTTAGTCAAAATGGTCAATTCTTGACCCAATTACCAACTCATTGACCAAATAGGTCAACTTCTTACCAAAAAGTCTACTTTGGTCAAAATAGTTAATTTCTAACCCATGACCACCCCGTTGACACGATGGGTTAAATTTAGACAAAAAATTCAGTTTTGGTCAAAGTAGTAAATGTTTGACCTAATGACCAATTAATGACCCAATAACTCCATCTCTGACCAAAAAGTCAACTTTGGTCAAAATGGTCAATCATTGACCCAATGGCAAACCCACTAACCCAATAGGACAACTTTTGACCAAAAAGTCAATTTTGATTTTAATGGTCAATTTTTGACCAATGATCACCCATTAACCCAAAAGATCAACTTTTGACCAAAAAGTCATCTTCGGTCAAAATTGTCAATTCTTGACCCAATGACCAGCTCATTGACTAAATAGGTTAACTCTTGACCAACAAGTCAACTTTGGTCAAAATGGTCAATTTCTGACCCAATGACCACCCCTTTGACCCGATTGGTCAAAGTTTTGACAAAAAAATCAATTTTGGTCAAAATAGTAAATGTTTGACATAATGACCAATTATTGACCTAATAACTCCATCTCCGACTAAAAGTAAACTGTGGTCAAAATGGTCAAACCATGACCCAATGACAAACCCATTGACCTAATAGGTCAACTTTTGACCAAAAAGTTAATTTTGATTATAATAGTAAATTATTGACCTAATTACCACACATTGACCCAATAGTTCAACTTTTGACCAAAAAGTCAACTTTGGTCAAAATGGTCAATTTTTGAACCAATCACCAACCCATTAACCCAATAGGTTAACTTTTGACCAAAAACCAATCTTTCGTCAAATTGGTCAATTCTTGACCCAATTACCAACTCATTGACCAAATATGTCAACTTTTGATAAAAAAAGTCTACTTTGGTCAAAATGGTCAATTTCTGACCTAATGACCACCTTGTTGACCCAATTGGTCAACTTTTGACCAAAAAGTAATCTTTGGTCAAAATGGTCAATTCTTGACCCAATTACAAACTCAATGACCAAATAGGTCAACTTTTGATCAAAAAGTCTATTTTGGTCAAAATGGTCAATTTCTGACCCAATGACCATCCTGTTGACCCAATATGTTAAATTTTGATAAAAAATTCATTTTCAATCAAAATAGTAAATGTTTGACGTAATGACCAATTATTAACCCATAACTCCATCTCTGACCAAAAAGTCATCTTTGGTCAAAATGGTCAATCAATGACCCAATGACAAACCCATTGACCTAATTGGTCAACTTTTGACCAAAAAGTCAACTTTGCCCAAAATGGTCAATTTTTGACCCAAAGACCAACCCATTGACCCGAAAGATCAGCTTTTTACCAAAAAGTCATCTTTGGTCAAAATGGTAAATGCTTGACCTAATGACCAACCATTGACCAATTAGGTCAACTCTTGACCAGAAAGTTAACTTTAGTCGTAATAGTCGATTCTTGACCGAATAATCACCCCGTTCACCCAATGGGTCAACCTTTAAACAAAAATTTAATTTTTGTCAAAATAATCAATTTTTGACCTAATGATCATTTATTGACCCAATAAGTCAATCTCTGACCAGAAAGTCAACTTTGGTCAAAATGGTCTATCCATGACTCATTGACCAACCCATTAACCCAATAGATCAACTATTGACCAAAAAGTCAACTCTGGTCAGAATGGTCAATTTTTGACCCAATGACCAACTAATTGACTCAATAGGTCAGCTTTTGACCAAAAAGCAATCTAAGGTAAAAATGGTTAATTCTTGACCTAAATACCAACACATTGACCAAATAGGTCAAATTCTTACCAAAAAGTCTACTTTGGTTAAAATGGTCAATTTCTGACCCAATGACCGCCCTGTTGTCCCGATGGGTTAAATTTAGACAAAAAATTCAGTTTTGGTCTAATAGTAAATGTTTGACCAAAAGATCAATTATTGACGCAATAACTCCATCTCTGACCAAAAAGTCAAATTTGGTCAAAATGGTCAATCATTGACCCAATGACAAACCCATTGACCCAATAGGTCAACTTTTCACAAAAAAGTTAATTTTGATTATAATAGTCAATTTTTGACCTAATGACCACCCATTGACCTAATAGGTCAACTTTTGACCAAAAAGTCAACTTTGGTCAAAATGTTCAATTTTTGACCCAAAGACTTTAATCTATTGACTCCAAAAATCAACTTTTGACCAAAAAGTCATCTTCGGTCAAATGGTCATTTCTTGACCCAATGACCAACTCATTGACCAAATACGTCAACTCTTGACTAAAAAGTCAACTTTGCTTAAAATGGTCAATTTCTGACCCAATGACCACCCCGTTGACCCGATGGGTTAAATTTATAACAAAAAATTCAATTTTGGTCAAAATAGTAAATGTTCGACCTAATGACCTATTATTAACCCCATTACTCCATCTATGACCAAAAAGTCAACTTTGGTCAAAATTGTCAATCCTTTACCCAATGACAAACCCATTGACCCAATAGGTCAATTTTTGACCAAAAAGTCAATTTTGATTATAATAGTCAATTATTGACCAAATGAACTCACATTGACCCAATAGGTCAACTTTTGACCAAAAAGTTAACTTTGGTCAAAATGGTCAATTTTTCAACCAACGACCAACCCATTAACCCAATAGGTTAACTTTTGACCAAAAAGTAATCTTTCGTCAAAAAGGTCAATTCTTAACCCAATTACCAATTCATTGACCAAATAGGTCAACTTTTGACAAAAAAAGTCTACTTTGGTCAAAATGGTCAATTTCTGACCCAATGACAACCCAGTTGACCCAATAGGTTAAATTTTGACAAAAAATTCAATTTCGGTCAAAATAGTAAATGTGTGTCCTAATGACCAATTATTTACCCAATAACTCCATCTCTGACCAAAAAGTAAACTTTGGTCAAAATGGTCAATCATTGACCCAATGACAAACCCATTGACCCAATAGGTCAACTTTTGACCAAAAAGTCAATTTTGACTATAATAGTCAATTTTTGACCTAATGATCACCCATTGACCCAATAGGTCAACTTTTGACCAACAAGTCAACTTTGGTCAAAATGGTCAATTTTTTACCCAAAGACCAACCCATTGACCCGAAAGATAAACTTTTGACCAAGAAGTCATCTTCAGTCAAAATGGTCAATTCTTAACCTTATGACCAGCTCATTGACCTAAAAGTCAACTTTGGTCAAAATGGTCATTTCTTGACCCAAAGACCACCCCGTTGGCCCAATGGTTCAATCTTTATCCAAAAATTTAATTTTTGCCAAAATAATCAATTTTTGACCAAATGACCATTTATTGACCCAATAAGTTAATCTTTGATAAAAAAATCAACTTTGGTCAAAATGGTCAATCCTTGACCCAACGACCAACCCATTTACCCAATAAGTCAACTTTTGACCAAAAGTCAACTTTGACCAGAACAGTTAATTTTTGACCGAATGACCAACCCATTGACCTAATAGGTCAACTTTTGACGAAAAAGCAATCTTTGGTCAAAATGGTAAGTTCTTGGCCCAATTACCAACTTATTTACCAAGTAAATCAACTTTTGACCAAAAAGTCTTCTTTGGTCAAATTGGTCAATTTCTGACCCAATGACCACCTCGTTGACCCGTTGCGTTAAATTTTTGACAAAAAATTCAATTTTGGTCAAAATAGTAAATGTTTGACCTAATTACCAATTATTGACCCAATAACTCCACCTCTGACCAAAAAGACAACTTTGGTCAAAATGGTCAATCCTTGACCCAATGACAAACCCATTGACCTAATAGGTCAACTTTTGACCAAAAAGTCAATTTTGATTATAATAGTCAATTTTTAACCTAATGACTACCCATTGACCCAAAAGGTCAACTTTTGACCAAAAAGTCAACTTGGGTCAAAATGGTCAATTTTTGACCTAAAGACCAACCCATTGACCCAATAGGTCAACTTTTGACCAAAAAGCAATCTTTGGTCAGAATGGTCAGTTCTTGACCCAATTACCAGCTCATTGACCAAATAGGTCAACTTTTGATGAAAAAGTCTACATCGGTCATGGTCAATTTCTGACCCAATGACCACCGCTTGTCCCGATGGGTTAAATTTTTGACAAAAAATTCAATTTTTGTAAAAATAGTAAATGTTTGACCTAATGACCAATTATTGACCTAATAACTCCATCTCTGACCAAAAAGTCAACTTTGGTCAAAATGGTCAATCCTTGACCCAATGACAAACTCATTGACCCTATAGGTCAACTTTTGACGAAAAAGTCAATTTTGATTATAATAATCAATTTTTAACATAATAACCACCCATCGACCCAATAGGTCAACTTTTGACCAAAATGTCAACTTTGGTCAAAATGGTCAAACCAACACATTGACCCAAAAGATCAACTTTTGAACAAAAAGTCATCTTCGGTCAAAATGGTTAATTCTTGACCTAATGACCAACTCATTGACAAAAAAGGTTAAATCTTGATCAAAAAGTAAACTTTGGTCAAAATGAATAATTTTTGACCCAATGACCACCCCGTTGACCCAATGGGTTAACCTTTAATTAAAAATTTAATCTTTGTCAAAATAATCAATTTTTGACCTAATGATCGATTATTAACCTAATAAGTCAATCTCTGACCAAAAAGTCAACTTTGGTCAAAATGGTCAATCGTTGACCCAATGACTAACCGATTGAACCAATAGGTCAACTTTTGACCAAAAAGTCAACTTTTGTCAAAATGGTCAATTTTTTACCTAAAGACCAACCCAATAGATCAACTTTTGACCAAAAAGTCATCTTTGGTAAGAAATGGTCAATTCTTAACCCAATTACCAAATCGTTGACCAAATAGGTCAACTTTTGACCAAATAGGTCAACTTTTGACCAAATAGGTCAACTTTTGACCAAAAAGTCAACTTTGGTCAATATGGTCAATTTTTGACCCAATGACCACCCCATTGACCAAATCGGTCAACTTCTGACCAAAAATTTAATTTTGGTCAAAATAATCAATTTTTTAACTAAAGACTTATTATTGACCCAATAAGTCAATCTCTGACCAAAAAATGAACTTTAATCAAAATGGTCAATCCTTGACCCAATGACTAACCCATTGACCCAATAGGTCAACTTTTGACCAAACAGTCAATTTTGGTCGAAATTGTCAATCTTTTACGCAATGACCAACCCATTGACCAAATAAGTCAACTTTCATCAAAATTGTCAATCCTTGACCCAATGACCAACCCATTAACCCAATAGGTAAACTTTGGACCAAAAAGTTAATTTTTGTCAAAATTGTAAATTTTTGACCTATTTACCACCTCATTAACCCAATAAGTCAACTTTTGACTAAAATGTCAAGTTTGGTTACAATGGTCAATTTCTGACCCAATAAACAATTGTTGACCCAATAAGTCAATCTCTGACAAAAAGGTTAACTTTAGTCAAAATAATCAATCATTGACCCAATGAACAACCAATTGACCAAATAGGTTAACTTTTGACAAAATAGGTTAACTTTTGACCAAAGTAGTATATTTTTGACCTAAAGAACACCCATTTACCCAATAGGACAACTTTCAACCAGAAAGTCAACTTTGGTCAAAATTATCAATTTTTGACCCAATGATCAACCCATTGACCCAATAAGTCAACGTTTGACAAAAAAGTCACCTTTGGTCAAAATGGTCAATTCTTGACCTAACTACCAACTCATTGACCAAATAGGTCAACTTTTGACCAAAAACTCACCTTTGGTCAAAATGATCAATTTCTGACCTAATGACCACCACCCCGTTGACCCAGTAGGTTAAGCATTGACAAAAAATTCAATTTTGGTCAGAATAATCAATTTTTGACCTATTGAAAAATTATTGACCCAAAATGTCAATCTCTGACCAAAAAGTCAACTTTGGTCAAAATGGTCAATCCTCGACCCAATGACCAACCCATTGTCCCAATAGGTCAACTTTTGACCAAAAATTCAACTTTGCTAAAAATGGCCAATCCTTGACCCAATGACTAACTCATTGACCAATAAGTCAACTTTGTTCAAAATAGTCAATTTTTGACATAGTGAACAATTATTGACACAGTAAGCCAATCTCTGACCAAAAAGTCAACTTTGGTCAAAATGGTCAATCATTGAACCAATGACCAACCCATTCACCCAATAGGTCAACTTTTGACCAAAAAGTCATTTTTGGTCAAAATAGCCAATTCTTGACCAAATTACCAACTCAATGACCAAATAGGTCAACTTCTGACCAAAAAGTCATCTTTGGTCAAAATAGTCAATTCTTGGCCCAATTACCAACTCATTGACCCAATAGGTTAACTTTTGACCAAAAAGTCAAATTTGGTCAATTTCTGACCCAATTACAACCCCGGTAACCCAATGGGTTAACTTTTGACCAAAAAGTCAACTTTGGTCAAAATGGTTAAATTTTTACCTGATAGACCAACTTTTGGCCAAAAAGTCATCTTCAGTCAAAATGGTCAGTTGACCCAATTACCAACTCATTGACCAAATAGGTCAAATTTTGACCAAAAAGTCATCTTTGGTCAAAATGGACAATTTTTTACCCAATTACAAACTCATTGACCAAATATGTCATCTTTTGACCAAAAAATTCAACTTTGGTCAATGACCCAATGACCACCCTGTTGACCCAACAGGTCAACTTTTTACCAAAAATTTAATTTTGGTCAAAATAGTTAATTTTTGACCTAATGACCAAAATAATCAATTTTTGAATTAATGACAAATTATTGACCAAATAAGTCAATCTCTGAACAAAAAGGCAACTTTAGTCAAAATGGTCATTCCTTGACCCAATGACAAACCCATTGACTCAATAGGTCAACTTTTGACCAAAAAGTCAATTTTGGTTAAAATAGTCAATTTTTGAACTAATGGCAATTTTTGACCCAATGACCAACCCATCGACCCAATAGATCAACATTTGATAAAAAGTCAACTTTGGTCCAAATTGTCAATTTTTGACTCAATGAACACACTGTTAACCCGATGGGTTAATTTTCTGACCAAAAATTCAAGTTTGGTCAAAATATGTCAACTTTTGACCAAAAATTCATCTTTAGTTAAAATGGTCATATTCTGACCCAATGACCACCCAGTTGACCTAATGGGTTAACTTTTGACCAAAAAAACATTTTTTGGTCAAAATAGTCAATTTTTGACCTAAAGACCAATTATTGTCCCAATAAGTCAATCTCTGACTAAAAAGTCAACTTTGGTGAAAATGACCAATGCTTCACCAAATGACAAACCCACTGAACCCATACTTCAACTTTTGACCAAAAAGTTAATTTTGGTCAAAAAAATTAAATTTTTAACTTAATGAACACCCATTGACCCAATAAGTCAACTTTTGACCAACAAGTCAAATTTGGTCAAAATAGTCAATTTTTGACCTAATGACCCATTATTGACCAAATAAGTCAATCTCTGAAAAAAAGGTCAACTTTGGCCAAAATGCTCAATCCTTGACCCATTGACCAACCCGTTGACCCAACAGGTCAACTTTTGACCAAACAGTCAACTTTGGTCAAAATGGTCAGTTTTTGACCTAATGACAAACACATTGACCTAATCGATCAACTTTTGACCAAAAAGTAATCTTCGGTCAAAATGGTCAATTATTGACCCAATTACCAACTCATTGGCCAAATAGATCAACTTTTAACCAAAAAGTCAACTTTTTCTCAAAATGGTCAATTTCCGACCCAATGACCATACCGTTGACCTAATGGGTCAACTTTTGACCAATAATGTAATTTTTTATAAAAAGTCAACTTTGGTCAAAATGGTCAATCCTTGACTTAATGACCAACCCATTGACCCAATAGGTCAACTTTTGACCAAAAAGTCAATTTTGGTCAAAATGGTCAATCCTTGACCTACCAACCAACCCATTGACCCAACAGGTCAACTTTCGACCTAAAAGTAAATTTGGAAAAAATAGTCAATTTTCGACCTAATGACCAATTATCGGACCCGATGAGTCAATCTTTCGACGAAAAAGTCAACTTTGGTCAAAATAGTTGATCTTTGAACCAATGACAAACCCATTGACCCAAAAGGTCAACTTTTGACCAAAAAGTCAACTTTTGTTAAAATGGTTAATTTCCTACCCAATGACCAATCCATTGACCCAATAGGTCAACTTTGAACGAAAAAATCAACCTTGGTCAAAATGGTCAATCCTTGACCAAATGACCAACCCATTGACCCAATAGGTAAACTTTTGACCAAAAAATCAACTTTGGTCAAAATGGTCAGTTTCTTACCCAATGACCAACCCTTTAACCCAATAGGTCATCTTTTGACAAAAAAGTAAACTTTGGTCAAAATGGTCAATCCTTGAATCAAGAACCAACCTATAGACCCAATAGGAAAACTTTTGACCAAAAAAGTCAATTTTTGACATAATGACCGATTATTGACACAATTAGTCAATCTCTGACCAAAAGGTGAACTTTGGTCGTTATGGTCAATCCTTGACCCAATGACCAACCCATCGATCCCCTCAGTCAACTTCGACCATAAAGTGAACTTTGGTCAGAATAGTCAATCATTGATACAATGAACAACCCATTGACACAATAGGTCAACTTTTGACCAAAATGTTAATTTTGGTCAATATAGTCAATTTTTTACCTAATGACCACCCCATTTACCCAATATGTCAACTTTTGACCAAAAAGTCAACTTTGGTCAAAATGGTTAATGTTTGACCCAATGACCACCCCATTAACCCAATGGGTCAACTTTTGACCAAAAATTCAATTTTGGTCAAAATAGTCAATTTTTGACCTAATGACCAATTATTGACCCAATAAGTAGATCTTTGACCAAAAAGTCAATTTGTTAAAATGGTCAATCACTTGACCGAATGACTAACTTCATCGACCCAATCGGTCAACTTTTGACCAAAAAGTCAACTTTGGTCAAAATGGTCAAATTTTGACCCAAGGACCAACTCATTGACCAAATAGGTCAACTTTTAACCAAAAAGTCAACTTTGGTCAAAATATTCAATTTCTGACCCAATGACCACCCTCTTGACCCAATCGGTCAACATTTGACCAAAAAATTAATTTAGTTCAAAATAATCAATTTTTGACCTAATGACCAATTATTCACCCAATAAGTCAATCACTGAACAAAAAGTCAACTTTGGTGAAAATGGTCAATCATTGACCCAAGACCAACCCTTTACCCAATAGGTCAACTTTTGGCCAAAAAGTTAACTTTGGTCAAAATGATCAATCTTTGACTCAATAACCAACCTATATACCCAATAGGAAAACTTTTGCCCAAAATAGTCAATTTTTTTTGACATAATGACCGATTATTGACCCAATAAGTCAATCTCAGACCAAAAGGTCAACTTTGGTCATTATGGTCAATCCTTAACCCAATGACCAACCCATTGACCCACTAGGTCAACTTTTGACCATAAAGTGAACTTTGGTCAAAATAGTCAATCATTGACACAATGAATAACCCATTGACCCAATAGGTCAACTTTTCACCAAAAATGTTAATTTTGGTGAATATAGTCAATTTTTTACCTAATGACAACACCATTTACCTAATATGTCAAGTTTTGACCAAAAAGTCAACTTTGGTCAAAAAGGTCAATTTCTGACCCAATGACCACCCCATTAACCCAATGGGACATCTCTTGACCAAAAAACCAGTTTTTATCAAAATAGTCAATTCTGACCTAATGACCAATTATTGACCCAATAAGTCGATCTTTGACCAAAAAGTCAACTTTGGTTAAAATGATCAATCCTTGACCAAATGACCAGCCCATTTACCTAATCGGTCAAGTTTTGAACAAAAAGTGAACTTTGGTCAAAATGGTCAATTTTTTACCTAAGGACCAACTCATTGACCGAATAGGTCAACTTTTGACCAAAAAGTCAACTTTGGTCAAAATGTTCAATTTCTGACCCAATGACCACCCTCTTGACTCAATGGGTCAACTTTTGACCAAAAATTTTATTTAGGTCAAAATAATCAATTATTGACCTAATGACCAATTATTGACCCAATAAGTCAATCATGGAACAAAAAGTCAACTTTGGTCAAAATGGTCAATCCTTGACCCAAGACCATCCCATTTACCCAATAGGTAAACTTTTGAACAAAACGTCTATTTTGGTCAAAATGATCAATCTTTGACCCAATGACCAACCCATTGGCCTTATAAGTCAATTTTTGACCAAAAAGTCAATTTTTGACCAAAAAGTCAATTTTGGTCAGAATGGTCAATTTTTGAATTAATGACCAATTATTGACCTAATAAGTCAATCTCTGACCAAAAAGTCATCTTTGGTCAAAATGGTCAATCCTTGACCCAATGACAAACCCATTTACCCAATAAGTCAACTTTTGACCAAAAAGACAATTTTGGTCAAAATAGTCAATCTTTGACCTAATGACCACCCATCAACCCAATAAGTCAATTTTGACCAGAAAGGCAATGTTGGTCAAATTGGTCAATTTTTGACCCAATGACCAACCCATTGACCCAATAGATCAACTTTTGACAAAAAAGTCATCGTTGGTAAAAATGATCAATTCTTGACCCAATTACCAACTCACTTACCAAATAGGTCAACTTTTGACCAAAAAATCAACTTGTGTCAAAGTGGTCAATTTCTGACCCAATGACCACACTGTTGACCCAATGGGTCAATTTTTGATCGAATATTTAATTTTGGCCAAAATAGTCAATTTTTGACCAAATGACCAAGATAGTCAATTTTTGAATTAATGACCAATTATTGACCCAATAAGTCAATCTCTGACCAAAAAGTCAACTTTAGCCAAAATGGTCAATCCTTGACCCAATGACAAACCCTTTTACCAAATAGGTTAACTTTTGACCAAAAAGTCACTTTTGGTCAAAATAGTCAATTTTTGACCTAATGACCACCCATTGACCCAATAGGTGAACTTTTGACCAAAAAGTTAACTTTGGTCAAAATGATCATGTTTTTACCCAATGACCAACCCATTGACCCAATAGGTCAATTTTTAACTAAAAAGTCATCTTTTATCAAAATGGAAATTCTTGACCCAATTACGAACACAATGACCAAATAGGTTAACTTTTGACCAAAAAGTCAACTTTGGTCAAAATGGTCAATTTCTGACCTAATGACCACCCCGTTCATTCGATGGGTTAATTTTTGACCAAAAATTCAATCTTTGTCAAAATAGTCATTTTTTGTCCTAAAGAATATTTTTTGACCCAGTAAGTTAATATCTCACGAAAAAGTCAACTTTGGTCAAAATGGTCAATCATTGACCCAATGACAAACCCATTGACCCAATAGGTCAACTTTTGACCAAAAAGTCAATTTTGATTATAATAGTCAATTTTTGACCTAATGACCACCCATTGACCCAATAAGTCAACTTTTAACCAAAAAATCAACTTTGTTCAAAATGGCCAATTTTTGACCCAAAGCCTAACCCATTGACTAGAAAGATCAACTTTTGACCAAAAAGTCATCTTCGGTCAAAATGGTCAATTCTTGACCCAATGACCAACTCATTGACCTAATAGGTCAACTCTTGACCAAAAGGTCAACTTTGGTCAAAATGATCCATTTCGATCCAATGACCACCCCGTTGAACGATGAAGTTAAATTTTTGACCAAAAATTCAACTTTGGCCAAAATAGTAAATGTTTCGACCTAATGACTAACTAACTTGACTCCAATAACTCCAATCTCCGACGAACAAAAGTCAACGTTGGTCAAAATTGTCAATCCATGACCCAATGACGAACTCATTGATCCAATTGGTCAACTTTTGACCAAAAAGTCAACTTTGGTCAAAATGGTCAATTTTTTACTCAAAGACCAACCCATTGACCCGAAAGATCAACTTTTGACCAAAAAGTCATCTTTGGTCAAAATGGTCAATTCTTGACCTAATGACCAACTCATTGACCAAATAGGTCAACTCTTGACCAAAAAGTCAACTTTAGTCATAATGGTCAATTCTTGACCTAATGATCACCCCGTTGATCCAAAGGGTCAACCTTTAACCAAAAAATTTTTTTTTTGTCAAAATAATCAATTTTCGACCTAATGACCATTTATTGACCCAATAAGTCAATCTCTGACCAAAAAGTCAACATTGGTCAAAATGGTCAATCCTTGACCTAATGACCAACCCATTGACCCAATAGGTCAACTTTTGACCAAAAAGTTAACTTTTGTTAGAATGGTCAATTTTAGACCCAATGACCAACCCATTGACCCAATAGGTCAACTTTTGACCAAAAAGCAATCTTTAGTCAAAATGGTCAATTCTTGACCTAATTACCAACTCATTGACAAAATTGGTCAACTTCTTACCAAAAAGTCTACTTTGGTTAAAATGGTCAATTTCTAACCCAATGACCACCCCGTTGACCCGATGGGTTAAAATTAGACAAAAAATTCAGTTTTGGTAAAAATAGTAAATGTTTGACCTAATGACCAATTATTGACCCAATAACTCCATCTCTGACCAAAAAGTCAACTTTGGTCAAAATGGTCAATCATCGACCCACGATAGACCCATCAATCTAATAAGTCAACTTTCGACCAAAAAGTCAATTTCGATTATTATAAGTCAATTTTCGACCTAATGACCACCCATCGACCCAATATGTCAACTTTTGACCAAAAAGTCAACTTTGGTCAAAATGGTCAATTTTTGACCCAAAGACTAACCCATTGACTCGAAAGATCAACTTTTGACCAAAAAGTCATATTCGGTCAAAATTGTCAATTCTTGACCCAATGACCAACTCATTGACCAAATAGTTCAACTCTTAACCAAAAAGCAAACTTATGTCAAAATGGTCAACTTCTGACCCAATGACCACCACGTTGACCCGATGGGTTAAATTTTTGACAAAAAATTCAATTTTGGTCAAAATAGTAAATGTCTGTCCTAATGACCAATTATTGACCCAATAACTCCATCTGTGACCAAAAAGTCAACATTGGTCAAAATGGTCAATCATTGATCCAATGACAAACCCATTGACCCAATAGGTCAACTTTTGACGAAAAAGTCAACTTTTATTATAATAGTCAATTATTGAACTAATGACCACACATTGACCCAATAGGTCAACTTTTGACCAAAAAGTCAACTTTGGTCAAAATGGTCAATTTTTGAACCAATGACCAACCCATTAACCCAATAGGTCAACTTTTGACCAAAAAGCAATCTTTCGTCAAAATGGTCAATTCTTGACCCAATTACCAACTCATTGACCAAATAGGTCAACTTTTGACAAAAAAGTCTACTTTGGTCAAAATGGTCAATTTCTGACCCAATGACCAACTTGTTGACCCAATTGGTCAACTTTTGACCAGAAAGCAATCTTTGGTCAAAATGGTCAATTCTTGACCCAATTACTAACTCATTGACCAAATAGGTCAACTTTTGACCAAAAAGTCTATTTTGGTCAAAAAGGTCAATTTCTGACCCAATGACCATCCTGTTGACCCAATATGTTAAATTTTGACAAAAAATTCAATTTCGGTCAAAATAGTAAATGTTTGACGTAATGACCAATTATTAACCCAATAACTCCATCTCTGACCAAAAAGTCAACTTTGGTTAAAATGGTCAATCATTTGACCCAATGACAAACCCATTGACCCAATTGGTCAACTTTTGACCAAAAAGTCAAATTTGGTCAAAATGGTCAATTTTTGACCCAAAAACCAACCCATTGACCCGAAAGATCAACTTTTGACCAAAAAGTCATTTTGGTCAAAATGGTCAATTCTTGACCTGATGACCAACTCATTGACCAAATAGGTCAACTCTTGACCAAAAAGTCAACTTTAGTCATAATGGTCAATTCTTGACCTAATGATTATCCCGTTGAACCAATGGGTCAACCTTTAACCAAAAATTTATTTTTTGTCAAAATAATCAATTTTTGACCTAATGACCAATTATTGACCCAATAAGTCAATCTCTGACCAAAAAATCAACTTTGGTCAAAATGGTCAATCCTTGACCCAATGACCAACCCATTGACCCAATAGGTCAACTTTTGACCAAAAAGTCAACTTTGGTCAAAATGGTCAATTTTTGACCTAATGACCAACCCATTGACCCAAATAGGTCAACTTTTGACCAAAAAGCAATCTTTGGTCAAAATGGTCAATTCTTGACCCAACTACCAACTCATTGACCAAATAGGTCAACTTCTTACCAAAAGTCTACTTTGGTTAAAATGGTCAATTTCTGACCCAATGACCACCCCGTTGACCCGATGGGTTAAATTTAGACAAAAAATTCAGTTTTGGTCAAAATAGTAAATGTTTGACCAAATGACCAATTATTGACCCGATAACTCCATCTCTGACCAAAAAGTCAACTTTGGTCAAAATGGTCAATCATTGACCCAATGACAAACCCATTATCCCAATAGGTCAACTTTTGACCAAAAAGTCAATTTTGATTATAATAGGCAATTTTTGACCTAATGACCACCCATTGACCCAATTAGTCAACTTTTGACCAAAAAGTTAACTTTGGTCAAAATGGTCAATTTTTGACCCAAAGACTAACCCAATGACTCGAAAATCAACTTTTGATCAAAAAGTCATCTTCAGTCAAAATGGTCAATTCTTGACCCAATGACCAACTCATTGACCAAATAGGTCAACTCTTGACCAAAAAGTCAACTTTGGTCAAAATGGTCCATTTCTGACCCAATGACCACCCCGTTGACCCGATGGGTTAAATTTTTGACAAAAAATTCAATTTTGGTCAAAATAGTAAATGTTTGACCTAATGACCAATTATTGACCCAATAACTCCATCTCTAACCAGTCAACTTTGGTCAAAATTGTCAATCCATGACCCAATGATAAACCCATTGACAATTTTGGTCAACTTTTGACCAAAAAGTCAACTTTGGTCAAAATGGTCAACTTTTGACCCAAAGACCAACCCATTGACCCGAAAGATCAACTTTTGACCAAAAAGTCATCTTTGGTCAAAATGGTCAATTTTTGAACCAATGACCAACCCATTAACCCAATAGGTCAACTTTTGACCAAAAAGCAATCTTTCGTCAAAATGATCAATTCTTGACCCAATTACCAACTCATTGACCAAATAGGTCAACTTTTGACAAAAAAGTCTACTTTGGTCAAAATGGTTAATTTCTGACCCAATGACCACCCTATTTACCCAATATGTTAAATTTTAACAAAAAATTAAATTTCGGTCAAAATAGTAAATGTTTGACGTAATGACCAATTATTTACCCAATAACTCCATCTCTGACCAAAAAGTCAACTTTGGTCAAAATGGTCAATCCTTGACCCAATGACAAACCCATTGACCCAATAGGTCAACTTTTGACCAAAAAGTCAATTATGATTATAATAGTCAATTTTTGACCTAATGACCACACATTAACCCAATAGGTCAACTGTTGACCGAAAAGTCAACTTTGGTCAAAATGGTCAATTTTTGACCTAAAGACCAATCCATTGAATCGAAAGATCAACTTTTGACCAAAAAGTCATCTTCAGTCAAAATGGTCAATTCTTGACCTAATGACCAACTCATTGACCAAATAGGTCAACTCTTGTCAAAAAAGTCACCTTTGGTCAAAATGGTCAATTCTTGACCCAATGACCACCCCGTTGACCCAATTGGTCAACCTTTAACCAAAAATTAAATTTTTGTCAAAATAATCAATTTTTGACCTAAAGATCATTTATTGATCCAATAAGTTAATCTCTGACAAAAAAGTCAACTTTGGTCAAAATGGTCAATCCCTGACCCAATGACCAACCCATTGATCCAATAGGTCAACTTTTGACCAAAAGTCAACTTAGACCTGAATGGTTAATTTTTGACCCAATGACCAACCCATTGACCCAATAGGTCAACTTTTGATGAAAAAGCAATCTTTGGTCAAAATGGTAAGTTCTTGACCCAATTACCCACACATTGACCAAATAAGTCAACTTTTGACCAAAAAGCCTACTTTGGTCAAAATGGTCAATTTCTGACCCAATGACCACCCCGTTGACCCGATGGTTTAAATTTTCGACAAAAATTCAATTTTGGTCAAAATAATAAATGTTTGACCTAATGACCAATTATTGACTCAATAACTCCATCTCTGACCAAAAAGTCAACTTTGGTCAAAATGGTCAATCCTTGACCCAATGACAAACCCATTGACCTAATAGGTCAACTTTTGACCATCAAGTTAATTTTGATTATAATAATCGTATTTTAACCTAATGACCACCCATTCACCCAATAGGTCAACTTTTGACCAAAAAGTCAACTTGGGTCAAAATGGTCAATTTTTGACCCAAAGACCAACCCATTGACCTGGAAGATCAACTTTGGACCAAAAGTTATCTTTCATCAAAATGGTCAATTCTCGACCTAATGACCAACTCATCGACCAAATAGTCCAAATCCCGACCAAAAAGTCAACTTTGGTCAAAATGGTCAATACTGGACCCAATGACCAACCCATTGACCCAACAAGTCAACCTTTAACCATAAATTTAATTTTTGTCAAAATATTCAATTTTTGACCTAATGACCAATTATTGACCCAATAAGTTAATCTCTCGACAAAAAGTCAACTTTGGTCAAAATGGTCAATCCTCGACCCAATGACCAACCCATCGACTCCAATCAGGTCAACTTTCGACCAAAAGTCAACTTTGATCGAATAGTCAATTTTCGACCCAATGACCAACCCATCGACCCAATATGTCAACTTTCGACCAAAAAGCAATCTTTAGTCGAATAGTCAGCTTCGACCCAATTACCAACTGATTGACCAAATAGGTCAACTTTTGATCAAAAAGTCTATTTCGGTCGAAATGGTCAATTTCTGACCCAATGAACACCCCGTTGTCCCGATGGGTTAAATTTTTGACAAAAAATTCCATTTTGGTCAAAATAGTAAATGTTTGACCTAATGACCAACTTTGGACCCAATAACTCCATCTCTGACAAAAAATTCAACTTTGGTTAAAATGGTCAATCCTTGACCCAATGACAAACCCATTGACCCAATAGGTCAACTTTTGACCAAAAAGTCAATTTTGATTATAATAGTCAATTTTTGACCTAATAACCACCCATTGACCCAATAAGTCAACTTTCGACCAAAAGTCAACTTTGGTCAAAATGGTCAATTTTTGACCCAAAGGCCAACCCATCGACCCAAAAGATTAACTTTCGACCAAAAAGTCATCTTCGGTCAAAATGGTCAATTCTTAACCCAATGTCCAACTCATTGACTAAATAGGTTAACTCTTGACCAAAAAGTAAACTTTGGTCAAAATGGTCAATTTTTGACCCAATGACCACCCCATTGACCAAATGGGTCAACCTTTAACTAAAAATTTAATTTTGGTCAAAATAATCAATTTTCGACATAATGACCAATTTTTGACCTAACAAGTCAATCTCTCGACCAAAAGTCAACTTTGGTCAAAATGGTCAATCCTCGACCTAATGACTAACCGATCGACCCAACAGTCAACTTTCGACCAAAAAGTCAATTTTTGTCAAAATGGTCAATTTTCGACCTAATGACCAACCCAATAGATCAACTTTCGACCAAAAAGTCATCTTCGGTCGAATGGTCAATTATCGACCCAATTACCAACTCGTCGACCAACAGTCAACTTTTGACCAAAAAGTCAACTTTGGTCAAAATGGTCAATTTCTTACCCATTGACCAACCCATTAACCCAAAGAGGTCAACTTTTGACCAAAAAGTCAGCTTTGGTCAAAATGGTCAATCCTTGACTCAATAACCAACCTATAGA
The DNA here is from genome assembly GCA_022702705.1 of Papilionanthe hookeriana x Papilionanthe teres. Lineage (NCBI taxonomy): Eukaryota > Viridiplantae > Streptophyta > Magnoliopsida > Asparagales > Orchidaceae > Papilionanthe > Papilionanthe hookeriana x Papilionanthe teres. Next base: position 11,145,968 of record CM040438.1, read on the forward strand.
CCCAATAAGAAAACTTTCGACCAAAATAACTAATTTCGACATAATGACCGATTATTGACACAATAAGTCAATCTCTGACCAAAAGGTCAACTTTGGTCGTTATGGTCAATCCTTGACCCAATGACCAACCCATTGACCCCCTAGGTCAACTTTTGACCATAAAGTGAACTTTGGTCAGAATAGTCAATCATTGATACAATGAACAACCCATTGACAGAATAGATCAACTTTTGACCAAAATGTTAATTTTGGTCAATATAGTCAATTTTTTACCTAATGACCACCCCATTTACCCAATATGTCAACTTTCGACCAAAAAGTCAACTTTCGTCAAAATGGTCAATTTCTCGACCCAATGACCACCCCATTAACCCAATGGGTCAACTTTCGACCAAAAAATTAATTTTGGTCAAAATACTAATTCTCGACATAATGACCAATTATCGACCCAATAAGTCGATCTTCGACCAAAAAGTCAACTTTGGTTAAAATAGTCAATCATTGACCGAATGACCAGCTCATTGACTCAATCTATCAACTTTTGACCAAAAAGTCAACTTTGGTCAAAATGGTCAATTTTTTACCCAAGGACCAACTCATTGACCAAATTAGTCAACTTTTAACCAAAAACTCAACTTTGGTCAAAATGTTCAATTTCTAACCCAATGACCACCCTCTTGACCCAATCAGTCTACTTTTGACCAAAAAATTAATTTAGGTCAAAATAATCAATTTTTGACCTAATGACCAATTATTGACCCAATAAGTCAATCACTGAACAAAAAGTCAACTTTGGTCAAAATGGTCAATCGTTGACCCAAGACCAACCCATTTACCCAATAGGTCAACTTTGGTCAAAATGATCAATCTTCGACTCAATAACCAACCCATAGCACCTAATAGAAAACTTTGACTAAAATAATCAATTTTTTTGACATAATGACCGATTATTGACCCAATAAGTCAATCTTTAACTAAAAGGTCAAAGTTGGTCATTATGGTCAATCCTTAACCCAATGACCAACCCATTGACCCACTAGGTCAACTTTTGACCATAAAGTGAACTTTGGTCAAAATAGTCAATCATTGACACAATGAACAACCCATTGACGCAATAGGTCAACATTTCACCAAAATATTAATTTTGGTCAATATAATCAATTTTTTACCTAATGACCACCCCATTTACCCAATATGTCAACTTTTGACCAAAAAGTCAACTTTGGTCAAAAAGGTCAATTTCTGACCCAATGACCACCCCATTAACCCAATGGGACAACTTTTGACCAAAAATCAATTTTGGTCAAAATAGTCAATTTTGACCTAATGACCAATTATCAACCCAATAAGTCGATCTTCGACCAAAAAGTCAACTTTCGTTAAAATGGTCAATCTCGACCGAATGACCACACGCATTTACCTAATCGGTCAAGTTTCACTCAAAAGTCAACTTTGGTCAAAATGGTCAATTTTCGACCTAAGGACCAACTCATCGACCAAATAAGTCAACTTTGACCAAAAAGTCAACTTTGGTCAAAACGTTCAATTTCCAACCTAATGACCACCCTCTCAACTCCAATGGGTCAACTTTTGACCAAAAAATTAATTTAGGTCAAAATAATCAATTTTTGACCTAATGACCAATTATTGACCCAATTAGTCAATCACCGAACAAAAAGTCAACTTTGGTCAAAATGGTCAATCCTTGACCCAAGACCAACCCATTTACACAATAGGTTAACTTTTGACCAAAAAGTCAACTTTGGTCAAAATGATCAATCTTTGACCCAATGACCAACCCATTGGCCTAATAAGTCAACTTTTGTCAAAAAAATCAATTTTAGTCTTAATAGTCAATTTTTGAATTAAAGACCAAGTATTGATCTAATAAGTCAATCTCTAACAAAAAAGTCAACTTTGGTCAAAATGATCAATCTCGATCTACGACAAACTCATTAATCCAATAGGTCAACTTTTGACCAAAAAGACAATTTTGATCAAAATATTCAATTTTTAACCTAATGACCACCCATCGACCCAATAGTTCAATTTTGACCAAAAAAATCAATGTTGGTCAAATTGGTCAATTTTTCACCCAATGACCAACCCATCGACTAATACCAATTTCGACAAAAAAGTCATCTTGTAAAAATGATCAATTGTCGACTCCAATTACCAACACACTGCACCAAATAGTCAACTCTCGACCAAAAATCAACTCTGGTCAAATGGTCAATTTCTCGACCTAATGACTACTCTGCTGAACCCAATGAGTCAACTTTCGATCGAAAATTTGATTTTCGCCAAAAGGGTCAATTTTCGACCTAATGACCAAGATAAACAATCTCTAATTAATGACCAATTATCGACCAACAAGTAATCTCAAAAAGTCAACTCTAAAATGGTCAATCTCGACCTAACGACAAACCATTTTACCAAATAGTCAACTCGACTAAAAGTCAATTTTTGTCAAATAGTCAATTTCGACCTAATGACCACCCATCGAATCCAATAAAGTGAACTTTCACCAAAAAGTCAACTTTGGTCAAAATGGTCAATTTTTGACCTAATGACTAACCCACTCGACCTCTAACAGTCAACTTTCGACTAAAAAGTCATCTTCGTCAAAAAGGAAATTCTGAATCCAATTACGAACACAATGACTCCAACAGTCAATCGACTCAAAAAGTCAACTTCGGTCAAAATGGTCAATTTCAGACCCAATGACCAACTCCGTTCATCCGATGTATTAATTTTCGACCAAAAATTTAATCTTGGTCAAAATAATCAATTTTTGTCCTAAAGAACAATTATTGACCCACTAAGTCAATCTCTGACGAAAAAGTCAACTTTGGTCAAATGGTCAATCCTTGACCCAAAGACAAACCCATTGACCCAAATGGTTATCTTTTAACCAAAAAGCAAATTTTAGTCAAAATGATCAATTTTCGACCAAATGACTCACCCATCAATCTAACAGTCAACTTTCGCCAAAAATCAACTTTGGTCAAAATGGTCAATCCTTAACCAAATGACCTACCCATGACTCAACAGGTCAACATTCTGACTAAAATGTCAATTTTTGTCAAAATAGACTCATTTTCGACCTAATGACCAATTATCGACCCAAAGAAGCCAATCTCTCGACCAAAAAGTCCACTTTCGTCAAAATGGTTAACCTCGACCCAATGACAAACCGATTGACCCAACAGTCAACTTCGACCAAAAAGTCGACTTCGGTCAAAATAGTCAATTCTCGACCCAATTACCTACTCATCGACCCAACAGTCAACTTTCGACCAAAATGTCGAATCTTTCGAGCCTAAAATGTTGATCAATTCTTGACCAATTACCAACCCATTAAACCAATAGAACAACTTTTGACCAAAAAGCCATCTTCGGTCAAAGTAGTCAATTCTTGACTAAATTACCAACTCATTGTCCAAAGAGGTCAACTTTTGACCAAAAAGTCAACTTTGGTCAAAATGGTCAATTTCTGACCCAATGACCAACCCGTTGACCCAATGGGTCAACTATTGACCAAAAAAATAATTTTGTTCAAAATAATCAATTTTTGATCTAAAGACCAATTGTTGACCCAATAAGTTAATCCCTGAACAAAAAGTCAATTTTGATCAAAATGTTTAATCCTTGACCCAATGACATACCCAATAGATCAACTATTGACCAAATAGTCAATTTTGGTCAAAATAGTCGAATTTTAACCGCATGACCACCCATTGACCCATTAGGTTAACTATTGACCAAAAAGTCAACGTTGGTCAAATTAGTCAATTTTTGACCAAAAGACCAACCCATTGACCCAAAAGATCAACTTTTGACGAAAAAGTTATCTTTGGTCAAAATGGTCAATTCTAGACCCAATTACTAACTCATCGACCAACCAGTCAACTTTCGACCAAAAATCAACTTGTAGTCAAAATGGTCAATTTCTCGACCCAATGACTCACCCTAACTGACCTAATGGGTCAACTTTTCGACCAAAAATTTAATTTCTGACAATAATAATTAATTTTAACCTAATGACCAATTTTTTGAATTAATGACTAATTATCGACCTAACAAGTCAATCTCTCACATGTAAAAGTCAACTTTAGCCAAAATGGTCAATCCTCGACCAAATGACAAACCCATCGATCCAATAGCACAATCTTTGATCAAAAAGTCAATTTCGTCAAAATACCATTTTTTGACCCAATGATGCAACAGTCAACTCCGAGCAAAAAGTCACTTTGGTCAAAATGGTCAGTTTTTTACCCAATGACCAACCTATTGACCCAATTGGTCACTATTGACTAAAAAGTCATCTTTGGTCAAAATGGTCAATTCTCGACCTAATGACTACTTGCTGATCTAATCTAAGTTAACTTTTCGACCAAAAATTCAATTTTGATCAAAATAGTCATTTTTGACATAATGACCAATTATTGACTCAATAAGTCAATCTTTGACCAAAAAGTCAATTTTGGTCAAAATGGTCAATCCCTGACCTAATGTCAAACCCATTGACCCAATAGTTCAACTTTTGACCAAAGAGACAATTTTGGTTAAAATTATCAATTTTTGACTTAATGACCACCCATTGACCCAATAGGTCTACTTTTGACCAAAAAATCAACATTGGTCAAAAGGTCAATTTTTGACTTAATGATCAACCCATTGACCTAATAAGTCAACTTTTGACTAAAAAGTTATCTTTGGTAAAAATGGTCAATTCTTGACACAATTACCAACTCATTGACCAAATAGGTCAACTTTTGACCAAAAAGTCAAGTTTGGTTGAAATGGTCAATTTCTGACGCAATGACCACCTCTTTGACCCGATGGGTTAACTTTTGACCAAAAATTCAATTTTGGTCAAAATAGTCAAATTTTGACCTAATGACCAATTATTGTCCCACTAAGTCAATCTCTGACCAAAAAGTCAAATTTGGTCAAAATGCTTAATCCTTGACCCAATGACCTACCCGTTGACCCAATTAGTCAATTTTTGACCAAAAAGTCTACTATGGTCAAATTGGTCAATCATTGACCCAATGACCCAATAAGTAAACTTTTGACCAAAAAGTTAATTTTGGTCAAAATAGTCAATTTTCGACATAATGGCCAACTCATTAGCCCAATAGGTAAGCTTTAGACCAAAAAGTAAGATTTGGTCAAAATAGTTAATTTTTGACCTAATGACCACCCAATTGACCCAATAGGTCAATTTTTTTATCAAAAAGTCAGCTTTTATCAAAATGGTAAATTTCTGACCCAATGACCAACCCATTGACCCAATAAGTCAACTTTTGACAAAAAGGTCAATTTTGGTCAAAATACACAATTCTCGATCTAAAAGAGCAATTATCGACTCACAAGAAGCCAATCTCTGACCAAAATGTCAACTTTGGTAAAAATGGTCAATATTTGACCCCATGACCAACCTATTGACCAGATAGGTCAACTTCTAACCAAAAAGTCAACTATGGTCAAAATGATCAATCCTTGACCCAATGACCATCCAATTGGCCTAATAGGTCAACTTTTGACTAAAAATTTAATTTTTGTCAAAATTGTAAATGTTTGACCTAATGACCAATTATTGACCCAATAACTCCATCTCTGAAAAAAAGTCAACTTTGGTCAAAATGGTCAATCCTTAACCCAATGACAAACACATTGACCCAATAGGTCAAAATTTGACCAAAAAGTCAATTTTGGTCAAACTAGTCATTTTTCGACCTAATGACCACCCATCGAATCCAATAGTCAACTTTCGACTAAAAAGTCAACTTTGACAAAATGGTCAATTTTCACCCAATGACTGTACCATTAACCCAATAGATCAACTTCACCAAAAGCAATCTTTATCAAAATGGTCAATTCTCGACCCAATTACTAACTCATCACCAAACAGTCAACCTTTTGACCAAAAAAGTCTATTTTTGTCAAAATGGTCAATTTCTGACCCAATCACCATCATGTTGACCCAATATGTAAAATTTTGACAAAAAATTCAATTTCGATCAAAATAGTAAATGTTTTACTTAATGACCAATTATTAACCCAATAACTCCATCTCTGACCAAAAAGTTAACTTTGGTCAAAATGGTCAATCATTGACCCAATGATAAACCAACTGACCCAATCGTCAACTTCGACCAAAAGCCAAATCGGTCAAAATGGTCAATTTTTGACCCAAAGACCAACCCATTGGCCCGAAAGATCAACTTTTGACCAAAAAGTCATCTTTTGTCAAAATGGTCAATTCCTGACCTAATGTCCAACTCATTGACCAAATAGGATAACTCTTGACCAAAAAATAAACTTTAGTCATAATGGTCAATTTTTGACCCAAAGATCACCCAGTTGACCCAATAGGTCAACCATTAACCAAAAAGTTATTTTTTGTCAAAATAATCAATTTTTGAACTAATGACCGTTTATTGACCCAAGAAGTTAATCTCTTACCAAAATGGCAACTTTGGTCAAAATGGTCAATCCTTGACCTAATGACCAACCCATTGATCCTATAGGACAACTTTTGACCAAAAAGTCAACTTTGGTCAGAATGGTCAATTTTTGACCCAATAACCAAACCATTGACCCAATTGGTGAACTTTTGACCAAAAAGTAATATTTGGTCAAAATGGTCAATTCTTGACCCAATTACCAACTCATTGACCAAATAGGTCAACTTCTTACCAAAAAGTCTACTTTGGTTAAAATGGTCAATTTCTGATCGAATGACCACCCGGTTGACCCGATGAGTTAAATTTAGACAAAAAATTCAGTTTTGTTCAAAATAGTAAACGTTTGACCTAATGACAAATTATTGACCCAATAACTCCATCTCTGACTAAAAAGTCAACTTTGGTCAAAATGGTCAATCATTAACCCAATGACAAACCTATTGACCCAATAGGTCAACTTTTGGTCAAAATGTCAATTTTAATTATAATAGTCAATATTTGACCAAATGACCACCCATTGACCCAGTAGGTTAAATTTTGACCATAAAGTCAACTTTGGTCAAAATGGTCAATTTTTAACCCAATGACTCGAAAATCAACTTTTGACTAAAAAGTCATCTTCGGTCAAAATGGTCAATTCTTGACCCAATGACCAACTCATTGACCAAACAGTCAACTTCGACCAAAAGTCAACTTTGGTCAAAAGGGTCAATTTCAACCCAATGACCACCCCGCTGACTCTATGGGTTAAATTCGACAAAAATTCAATTTTGCTCAAAATAGTAAATGTTTGACCTAATGACCAATTATTGACCCAATAACTCCATCTCTGACCAAAAAGTCAACGTTGGTCAAAATGGTCAATCCTTGACCCAATGACAAACTCGTTAACCCAATATGTCAACTTTTGAGCAAAAAGTCAATTTTGATTATAATAGTCAATTATTGACCTAATGACCACACATTGATCCTATTGGTCAACTTTTGACCAAAAAGTCAACTTTGGTCAAAATGGTCAATTTTTGAACCAATGATCAACCCATTAACCCAATAGGTCAACATTTGACCAAAAAGCAATCTTTCGTCAAAATGATCAATTCTTGACCCAATGACCAACTCATTGACCAAGTAGGTCAACTTTTGATAAAAAAGCATACTTTGGCCAAAATGGTCAATTTCTGACCCAATGACCAACCTGTTGACGCAATGGGCCAACTTTTGACCAAAAAATTAATTTTGGTCAAAATAATCAATTTTTGATCTAAAGACCAATTGTTGACCCAATAAGTCAATCACTGAACAAAAAGTCAACTTTGATCAAAATGTTTAATCCTTGATCCAATGACGTACCCATTGACCCAATAGGTCAACTTTTGACCAAATAGTCAATTTTGGTTAAGATAGTTGAATTTTGACCGAATGACCACCCATTGACCCATTAGATCAACTTTTGACCAAAAACTCAACGTTAGTCAAATTGATCAATTTTTGACCCAAAGACCAACCCATTGACCCAATAGATCAACTTTTGACCAAAAAGTCAACTTTGGTCAAAATGGTCAATTCTTGACCCAGTTACCAACTCACTGACCAATTAGGTCAACTTTTGACCAAAAAATCAACTTGTGTCAAAATGGTCATTTTCTAACCTAATGACCACCCCAGTTGACCCAATGGGTCAACTTTTGACCAAAAATTTAATTTTGGCCAAAATACTCAATTTTTGACCTAATGACCAAACTAGTTAATTTTTGAATTAATGACTCATTATTGACCCAATAAGTCAATCTCTGACTAAAAAGTCAACTTTGGCCAAAATGGTCAATCCTTGACCAAATGAGAAACCCATTGACCCAATAGGTCAACTTTTGACGAAAAAGTCAATTTTGGTCAAAATAGTCAATTTTTGACCCAATGACCACCCAATGACCCAATAGGTCAACTTTTGAGGAAAAAAGTCAACTTTGGTCAAAATGGTCAATTTTTGCCGAAATGATCAACCTATTGACCCAATTGGTCACTATTAACTAAAAAGTCATCTTTGGTCAAAATGGTCAATATTTGACCCAATGACCACCCCTTTGGCCACCCAACGAAGTTGACTCAGACCAAAAATTCAATTTTGATTAAAATGGTTAATTTTTGACCTAATGACCAATTATTGACCCAATAAGTCAATCTATGACCAAAAAGTCAATTTTGGTCAAATGGTCAATCCCTGACCCAATGACAAACCCATGACCCAATAGTTCAACTTTTGACTAAAAAGACAATTTTGGTCAAAATTGTCAATTTTTGACTTAATGACCACCCATTGACCCATTAGGTCTACTTTTGACCAAAAAGTCAACATTGGTGAAATGGTCAATTTTTGACTTAATGACCAACCCATTGACCTAATAGGTCAAGTTTTGACAAAAAAGTTATCTTTGGTCAAATTGGTCAATTCTTGACCCAATTACCAACTCATTGACCAAATAGGTCAACTTTTGACCAAAAAGTCAAGTTTGGTCGAAATGGTCAATTTCTGACGTAATGACCACAAAGTCATCTCTGACCAAAAAGTCAAATTTGGTCAAAATGATCAATCATTGACCCAATTGATCAATTTTTGACCAAAAAATCAACTTTGGTCAAAAATCAACTAGGGAAACTGTTGACCAAAAAGTTATTTTTGGTCAAAATAGTCAAATTTCGACATAATGGCCAACTCATTGGCCCAATATGTTAGCTTTAGACCAAAAAGTCAGATTTGGTCAAAATAGTCAATTTTTGACCTAATGACGCCCCAATTGACCCAATAGGTCAATTTTTGACCAAAAAGTTAATTTTGTCGAAATAGTCAATTTTTGATCAAAAAGTCAAACTTTTATCAAAATGGTCAATTTCTGACCCTATGATCAACCTATTTACCCAATAGGTCAACTTTTGACCAAAAAGTCAATTTTAGTCAAAATACTAACTTTTCGATCTAAAGAGCAATTATTGACTCAAGAAGCCAATCTATGACCAAAATGTCAACTTTGGTAAAAATGGTCAATATTTGACCCAATGACCAACCTATTGACCAGATAGGTCAATTTTTAACCAAAAAGTCAACTATGGTCAAAATGATCAATCCTTGACCTAATGAACATCCAATTGGCCTAATAGGTCAACTTTTGACAAAAAATTTAATTTTGGTCAAAATTGTAAATGTTTAACCTAATGACTAATTATCGACCGAAAACTCCATCTCCTCGATCAAAAGTCAACTTTATCGAAGGGTCAATCCTTGACCCAATGACCAACCCATTGACCCAATAGGTCAACTTTTGACCAAAAAGTTAAATTTGGTCAAAATAGTCAAATTTTGACCTAATGACCACCCATTGACAAAATAGGTCAACCATTGACCAAAAAGTCCACTTTGGTCAAAATGGTCAATTTTTGACCCAATGACCAACCCATTAACCCAATAGGTCAACTTTTGACCAAAAAGCAATCTTTGGTCAAAATGGCTCAGTTCTTCGACCCAATTACCAACTCATCGACCAACAGGTCAACTTTTCGACCAAAAAGTCTACTTTGGTCAAAATGGTCAATTCTCAACCCAAATTGACCTATCATGTCAATCTAACATGATAAAATTTTGACAAAAAATTCAATTTCGGTCAAAATAGTAAATGTTTGACTTAATGACCAATTATTAACCCAATAACTTCATCTCTGACCAAAAAGTCAACTTTGGTCAAAATGGTCAATCATTGACCCAATGACAAACCCATTGACCCAATTGGTCAACTTTTGACCAAAAAGTCAACATTGGTCAAAATGGTCAATTTTTGATCGAAAGACCAATCCATTGACCCGAAAGATCAACTTGTGAACAAAAAGTCATCTCTGGTCAAAATGGTCAATTCTCGACCTAATGACCAACTCATTGACCAAATAGGTCAACTCTTGACCAAAAAGTCAACTTTAGTCATAATGGTCAATTCGAACCCAATGATCACCCCGTTGACCCAATGGGTCAACCTTTAAGCAAAAATTTATTTTTTGTCAAAATAATCAATTTTTGACCTAATGACCTTTTATTGACCCAATAAGTCAATCTCTGACCATAATGTCAACTTTTGTCAAAATGGTCAATCCTTGACCCAATGACCAACCCATTGACCAATAGGTCAACTTTTGACCAAAAAGTCAACTTTGGTCAGAATGGTCAACTGTTGACCCAATGACCAACCCATTAACCCAATGGGTCAACTTTTGACCAAAAAGAAATCTTTGGTCAAAATGGTCAATTCGAACCTAATTATCAACTCATTGACAAAATAGGTCAACTTCTTACCAAAAAGTCTACTTTGGTTAAAATTGTCAATTTCTGACCCAATGACCACCCTGTTGACCCAATGGGTTAAATTTAGATAAAAAATTCAGTTTTGGACGAAATAGTAAATGTTTGACCTAATGACCAATTATTGACCCAATAACTCCATCTCTGACCAAAAAGTCAACTTTGGTCACATTGGTTAATCATTGACCCAATGACAAACCCATTGACCCAATATGTCAACTTTTGACCAAAAGTCAATTTTGATTATAATAGTCAATTTTTGACCTAATGACCACTCATTGACCCAATAGGTCAACTTTTGACCAAAAAGTCAACTTTAGTCAAAATGGTCAATTTTTTACCCAAAGACTAACACATTGACTCGAAAGATCAACTTTTCACCAAAAAGTTATCTTCGGTCAAAATGGTCAGTTCTTGACCCAATGACCAACTCATTGACCATAAGCAGTCAACTTCGACCAAAAAGTCAACTTTGGTTAAAATGGTTAATTTCGACCAAATGACCACCCCGTTGATCCATCGGCTAAACTTTCGACAAAAATTCAACTTTGGTCAAAATAGTAAATGCTCAACCTATTAACCTAATTATCGAATCTAATAACTCTATCTCTGATCAAAAAGTCAACTTTGGTCAAAATGTTCAATCCTTGACCCAATGACAAACTCATTGACCCAATAAGTTAACTTTTGACTAAATTGGTTAACTTTGATCAGAATAGTCAATTTTTGACCCAATGACAAACCCATTGTCCAAATATGTGAACTTTTGACCAAAAAGCAATCTTTGGTCAGAATGGTCAGTTCTTGACCCAATTACCAACTCATTGACCAAATACGTCAACTTTTGATCAAAAAGTCTACTTTGGTTGAAATGGTCAATTTCTGACTCAGTGACCACCCCATTGTGTCGATGGGTTAAATTTTTTACAAAAAATTCAATTTTGGTCAAAATATTAAATATTTGACCTAATGACCAATTATTGACCCAATAACTCCATCTCTGACCAAAAATTCAACTTTGGTCAAAATGATCAATCCTTGACCCAATGATAAACCCATTGACCCAATAGGTCAACTTTTGACCAAAAAGTTAATTTTAATTATAATAGTCAATTTTTAACCTAATAACCACCCATTGACCCAAAAGGTCAACTTTTGACCAAAAAGTCAATTTTGGTCAAAATGATCAATTTTTGAACCAAAGACCAACCCATTGGCCCAAAAGATTAACTTTTGACCAAAAAGTAATCTTCGATAAAAATGGTCAATTCTTGCCCCAATGACCATCTAATTGACTAAATAGGTCAACTCTTGACCAAAAAGTAAACTTTGGTCAAAATGATCAATTTTTGATCCAATGACTAACTAAAAATTTAATTTTTTGTCAAAATAATCAATTTTTGACCTAATGACCTATTATTAACCTAATAAGTCAATCTCTGACCAAAAAGTTAACTTTGGTCAAAATGGTCAATCCTTGACCCAATGACTAACCGATTGACCCAATAGGTCAACTTTTGACCAAAAAGTCAATTTTTGTCAAAATGGTCATTTTTGACCTAATGATCAACCCAATAGATCAACTTTTGACTAAAAAGTCATCTTCGATCAGAATGGTCAATTCTTGACCCATATACTTACTCGTTGACCAAATAGGTCAACTTTTGACCAAAAAGTCAACTTTGGTCAAAATGGTCAATTTCTGACCCAATAACCACCCCATTGACCAAATCGATCAACTTTTGACAAAAAAAATAATTTTGGTCAAAATAATCAATTTTTTAACTAATGAGCAATTATTGACCCAGAAAGCCAATCTCCGACCAAAAAATCAACTTTAATCAAAATGGTCAATCCTTGACTCAATGACCAACCCATTGACCCAATAGGTCAACTTTTGACCAAAAAGTCAATTTTGGTCGAAATTGTCAATCTTTTACGCAATGACCAATCCATCAACCAAGTGGGTCAACTTTTGACCAAAAAGTCAACTTTGGTCAAAATTGTCAATCCTTGACCCAATGACCAACCCATTAACCTAATAGGTCAACTTTGGACCAAAAAGTTAATTTTTGTTAAAACTGTAAATTTTTTACCTATTGACCACCTCCTTAACCCAATAAGTCAACTTTTAACCAAAATGTCCAGTTTGGTTACAATGGTTAATTTCTGACCTAATAAGTCAATCTCTGATCAAAAAGTCAACTTTAGTAAAAATAGTCAATCCTTGACCCAATGACCAACCAATTGACCAAATAGGTCAACTTTTGACCAAAAAGTCAATTTTGGTCAAAATAATATATTTTTGACATAAAGAATACCCATTAACCCAATAGGACAACTTTCGAACAGAAAGTCAACTTTGGTCAAAATTGTCAATTATTGACCCAATGATCAACTCATTGACCCAATAAGTCAACGTTTGACCAAAGAGTCATCTTTGGTCAAAATGGTCAATTCCTGACCCAATTACCAACTCATCGAACCAAATAGATCGACTTTCGACCAAAAACTCAACTTTCGTCAAAATGATCAATTTCTGAACCTAATGACCATCCTCGTCGACTCACATGAGTTAAGCTCTCGATAAAATTCAATTTCGATCAAAATAGCTAATTTTGTCCTAATGAACAATTATCGACCCAATAAGTCAATCTCTCGAACAAAAAGCTAACTTCGTCAAAATGTTCAATCATCGACTCAAATGACCAACCCATTGACCCAACAGGTCAACTTTCGACCAAAAATCATTCTGGTCAAAATGGTCAATTTCGACCAAGTTACCAACTCATCGACCAAATAAAGTCAACTATACGACCAAAAAGTCATCTTATCAAAATGGTCAATTGCTCGACCCAATTACCAACCCACGACCAAATAGTAAACTTTTAACCAAAGAGTCAACTTTGGTAGAAATGCTCAATTTTGACCCAATGACAATCTCGATCATGACTCTAATGAGTTAACTTTTGACCAAAAAGTCAACTTTCGTCAAAATGACAAATTATTACCTAATGCACTCAACTTTTCGCCAAAAGTCATCCTTCGAGTCAAAATTGGTCAATTCGAACCCAATTACAAACTCATCGACCAAATATGTCGACTTTCGACCAAAAGTCATCTTTAGTCAAAATAATCAATTCTCGACTCAATTACAAACTCATCGACCATAACAGTCAACTTTCGACCAAAAAGTCAACTTTGGCCAATGAACCAATGACTCACCCCGTCGACTCCAATAGTCAACTTTACTGACCAAAATTAATTTCGATCAAAATAGCCAATTTTGGACTCCAATGACCAAGAATCAATCAATTTCGAATTCAATGACTCAATTATCGATCCAACAAGTCAATCTCTCGAACTAAAATTCAACTTTGGTCAAAATGGTCATTCCTCGACTCAATGACAAACCCATCGATCTAACAGTCAACTTTCACAAAAAGTCAATTTTAGTTAAAATAGTCAATTTTTGAACTAATTGCAATTTCTGACTCAATGACCACCCCGTTAACCCAATGGGTTATTTTTTTGACCAAAAATTCAATTTTGGTCATAATAGGTCAACTTTTGACCAAAAAGTCATCTTTGGTTAAAATGGTCATATTTTGACTCAATGACCACCCCGTTGACCTAATGGGTTAACTTTCGACCAAAAAATCAATTTTTGGTCAAAATAGTCAATTTTTGACCAAAAGACCAATTAAAGACCCAATAAGTCAATCTCTGACCAAAAAGTCAACTTTGGTGAATATGATCAATGCTTGGCCCAACGACAAACCCATTGACTCCATAGTTCAACTTTTGACTAAAAAGTCAATTTTGGTCAAAATAGTAAATTTTTAACTTAATGACCACCCATTGACACAATAGGTCAACTTTTGACCAACAAGTCAAATTTGGTCAAAAATGTCAATTTTTCTCCTAATGACCAATTATTGACCCAATAAGTCAATCTCTGAACAAAACGTCAATTTGGCCAAAATGGTAAATCCTTGACCCAATGACCAACTCATTGACCCAATAGGTCAACTTTCGACGTAAAAGTCAACTTTGGTCGAAATGGTCAATTTTTGACCTAATGACCAACCCATTAACCTAATGAGTCAACTTTCAACCAAAAAGTCAATCTTTGGTCAAAATGGTTAATTCTGAACTAATTACCAACTCATCGATCAAATAAGTCAACTTTAACCAAAAAGTCAACTTTTGTCAAAAATGTCAATTTCGATTAGCACAACGACCTTCTTCGTTAATCTAATGAATCAACTTCGACCAATAATTTAACTTTTGATAAAATAATCACTTCGACCTAATGCACAACTATCGACCAAATAAGTCAACCACAAACCAAAAAGTCAACTTCGTCAAAATGACAATCCTCGACCCAATGACTAACCCATCGATCTCAATAAGTCAACTTTTGATCAAATGGGTCAATTTTGGTCACACACATGGTCAATCCTCGACCTAACGACTAACCAAATGACTCAACAGTCAACTTTCGACCTAAAAAGTACAATTCTGCTTCAAAATAGCTTAATTTTCGACCTAATGACTAATTATTCGACTATCAGATTCAACTTCGACGAAAAGTACAACTTCTGGTCAAAATAGTTGATGTTTGACCCAATGATAAACCCATTGACCCAATAAGTCAACTTTTGACCAAAAAGTCAACTTTGGATAAAATGGTCAATTTCTTACCCAATGACCAATCCATTGACCCAATAGGTCAACTTTAGACGAAAAAGTCAACTTTGGTCAAAAAGGTCAATCCTTGACCCAATGACCAACCCATTGACCCAATAGGTCAACTTTTGACCAAAAAGTTAATTTTGGTTAAAATAGTCAACTTCGACTAATGACTAACCCATTGACCAAATAGGTCAACTATTGACCAAAAAGTCAACTTTGGTCAAAATGGATAATTTTTAACCTAATGACCAACCCATTGACCCAATAAGTCAACATTTGAAAAAAATTCAAGTTGGGTCAATGTATTCAATTTTTGCCCTAAAGACCAATTATTGACCCAATAAGTCAATCTCTGACCAAAAAGTCAACTTTGGTCATAATGGTAAATCATTGACACAATGACAAACCCATTGACCCAATAGGTCAACTTTTGACCAAAAAGTCAACTTTCGTCAAAATTGTCAATTTCTGACCCAATGACAACCCATTGACCCAATAGGTTAACCTTTAACCAAAAAGTCAACTTTGGTCAAAATGGTCAATCCTTGAACCAATGACCAACCCATTGACCCAATAGGTCAACTTCTAACCAAGAAGTCAATTTTGGTTAAAATAGTCAAATTTTGACCTAATGACCACCCATTGACCAAATAGGTCAACTATTGACCAAAAAGTTAACTTTCGTCAAAATGGTTAATTTTTTACCCAATGAGTAAACATTTGAACAAAAAGTCAATTTTGATCAAAATAGTTAATTTTTGACCTAATGACCAATTTTAGACCCAATAAGTCAATCTCTGACCAAAAAGTCAACTTTGGTCATAATGGTCGATCAGAGACCTAATGACAAACCCATCAATCTAACAGTCAACTTCGATCAAAAAGTCAAATTGGTCAAAATGGTAAATCTCGACCTAATTACTAACCAATCGACCTAATAGATCGACCGCTTCACCAAAAAAGTCAATTATGGAAAAAATAGTAAATTTTTGACTTAATGACCAATTATTGACCTAATAGGTCAACTTTTGACCAAAAAGTCAACATTGATCAAAATGGTCAATCCTTGACCCAATGACCAACCCATTTACCAAGTAGGTCATCTTTTGACCAAAAGTCAACTTTGGTCAAAATGGTCAATCCTTAACCCAATGACAAACATTGACCTAAAAGGACAACTTTTGACCAAAAAGTCAATTTTGGTCAAAATTATCAATTTTTGACCTAATGAGCACCTCATTGACCCAAAAAGGTTAATTTTTGGCCAAAAAGTCGAATTTGGTCAAAATTGTTAATTTCTGACACAATGATTTACATGTCAACTTTGGTGAAAATGGTCAATCCTTGATCCAATGCCCAACTCATTCACCCAATTTGTCAACTTCGACAAAAAAATTCAACTTTCGCCAAAATGGTTAATCCTCGACTCAATAACCAACACATCGACCCAACAGTCAACTTTCGACGAAAAAGTCAATTTTGCGTCAAAATTATTAATTTCCCGACCTAATGACCGCCTCATCGACCTAAATAGGTATTCTTTCGACCGAAAGACAACTTTGGTCAAAATATATCAATCTTCGACCCAATGACCAAACCATTGACCCAAAAGGTCAACTTTTAATCAAAAAGTCATTTTTTGGTAAAAATAATGCGATTTCAATCTAATGACCAATTATCGAATCCAAAGAAGCCAATCTCTGACCAAAAAGTCAACTTTTGCCAAAATAGTCAATGCTTGAGCCAATGACCAACCCATTGACCCAAAATGTCAACTTTTGACCAAAAAGTCAACTTAGGTCAAAATGATCAATCCTTGACCCAATGACCAATCCATTTGCCTAATAAGTCAACTATTGAACAAAAAGTCAAGTTTGGTCAAAATAGTCAATTTTTGAATTAATGACCAATTATTGACCCAATAAGTCAATCTCCCGACTCAAATATTCAACTTTAGTCAAAATGGTCATTCTCGACCCAATGAGAAACTCATCGAATCTCAATAGTAAACTTTCGACCAAAAAGTCAATTTTGGTCAAAATACCAATATTTGACCTAATGACCACCCATTGACCCAACAGGTCAACTTTTGACCAAAAAGTCAACTTTGGTCAAAATACTCAATTTTTGACCCAATAACCGACCCATTAACCCAATAGGTCAACTTTTGACCAAAAAGTCATCTTTGGTCAAAATGGTCAATTCTTGACCAAATTACCTACTAATTAACCAAATATATTAACTTTTGACCAAAAAGTCAACTTTGGTTAAAATAGTCAATTTCTTACCCAATGACTACCCCTATTGACGCGATGAGTTACTCGACCAAAAATTTACTTTTGGTCAAAATAATAAAATTTTGACCTAATGACCAATTATCGAATCTAATAAGTCAATCTATGATCAAAAAGTCAACTTTGGTCAAAATAATCTAATCCTCGACCTAATGAGACAAACCCATCGACTCCAATAAGTCAACTTTTCGAACGAATAATCAATTTTCGGTCAATAATAACAAGTCAATTTTTTACTGAATGATCACCCATTGACCCAATAGGTCAACTTTTGACAAAACAGTCAACTTTGGTCAAAATGGTCAATTTTTTGACCCAACGACCAACTCATTGACTCAATAGATTAGCTTTTGACCAAAAAGTCATCTTTTGTCAAAATGGTCATTTTTTACCCAATTACCAACCCAATGACCTCCTCGTTGAACCAACGGGTCAACATTTGACACAAAATTTAATTTTGGTCAAAATAATCAATTTTTAAACTAATGACAAAAATAGTCAATTTTTTAATTAATGATAAATTATGGACCCAATAAGTCAATCTCTGACTAAAAAGTCAACTTTAGTCAAAATTGTCAATCTTTGACCCAATGACAAACCCATTGACCCAATATGTCAAGTTTTGACAAAAAGTCAATTTTGGTCAAAATATTCACTTTTTGACCTAATGACAATTTTTTACCCAATCACCAACCCACTAACCCAATATGTCAACTTTTGACCAAAAAACCATCTTTGGTCAAAATGGTCAATTCTTAACCCAATTCCCAACTCATTGACCAAATAGGTCAACTTTTGACCAAACAAATCAACGTTGGTCAAAATGGTCAATTACTGACCAATTGACCACCCTGTTCACCCAATGTGTTAACTCTTGACCAAAAATTCAATTTTGGTCAAAATAGGTCAACTTTTGACCAAAAAATCATTTTTAGTCAAAATGGTCAATTTCTGAACCAATGCCCACCCCGTTCACCCAATGGGTTAACTTTCGACTACAAAATAATTTTGGTCAAAAAAGTCAATTTTTGACCTAATGACCAATTATTGACGCAATAAGTCAATCTCTGATCAAAAAGTCAACTTTGGTCAAAATGGTCAATCCTTGACCTAACGACAAACCCATTGACCCCATAGTTCAACTTTTGACCAAAAAATCAATTTTGGTCAATATAGTCAATTTTTTTACTTAATGACCACCCATTACCAAATAGGTCAACTTTTGACCAAAAAGTGAATTTTGGTCAAAATAGTCAATTTTTGACCTAATGACCAAGTATTCATCGAGTAAGCCAATCTTTGACCAAAAAGTCAACTTTGGTCAAAATGGCCAATCCTTGACCTAAAGACCAACCCATTGACCCAATCGATCAACTTTTGACCAAAAAGTCAACTTTGGTCAAAATCGTAAATCCTTGACCCATGACTAACCCATTGATCCAATAGGTCAACTTTTGATCAAAAAGTCAAATTTGGTCAATTTTTGACCAACTGACCGACCCAATTAATCAACTTTTAAGCAAAAAGTCATCTTCCGTCAAAATGATCAATTCTTGACCTAATTAGCAACTCATTGACTAAATAGGTCAACTTTTGACCAAAAAGTCACCTTTGGTCAAAATAGTCAATTTCTGACCCAATGACCACTCCGTTGACCTAATGGGTCAACTTTTGACCAAAAATTTAATTTTGGCCAAAATAGTCAATTTTTGACCTAATGACTAAACTAGTTAATTTTCGAATTAATGACTAATTATTAACCCAATAAGTTAATCTCTGACCAAAAAGTTAACTTTTGCCAAAATGATTAATCCTTGACCCAATGACAAACCCATTAACCTTATAGGTCAACTTTTGACCAAAAAGTCAATTTGGTCAAAATAGTCAATTTTTGACCCAATGACCCAATGGGTCAACTTTTGAGAAAAAAGTCAACTTTGGTCAAAATGGTCAATTTTTGACCCAATGACCAACCTATTAACCCAATTGGTAAATATTGACTAAAAAGTCATCTTTGGTCAAAATGGTCAATTTCTCACCCAATGACCACCCCGTTCACCCAATAGGTCAACGTTTGACCAAAAATTCAATTTTTATCAAAATAATCATTTTTTGACCTAATGACCAATTATTGACCCAATAAGTTAATATATGACCAAAAAGTCAATTTTGGTCAAAATGGTCAATCCCTGTCCCAATGACAAACCCATTGACCTAATAGTTCAACTTTTAACTAAAAAGACACTTTTTGTCAAAATTATCAATTTTTGACTTAATGATCACCCATTGACCCAATAGGTCTACTTTTGACCAAAAAGTTAACATTGGTCAAATGGTCAATTTTTGACTTAATGACCAACCCATTGACCTAATAGGTCAACTTTTGACTAAAAAGTTATCTTTGGTCAAAATGTTCAATTCTTAACCCAATTACCAACTCATTGACCAAATAGGTCAACTTTGGACCAAAAAGTCAAGTTTGGTCGAAATGGTCAATTTCTGAAGCAATGACCACCTCTTTGACCTGATGAGTTAACTTTTGACTAAAAATTCAATTTTGGTCAAAATAGTCAATTTTTGACGTAATGACCAATTGTTGACCCACAAAGTCAATCTCTGACCAAAAAGTCAAATTTGGTCAAAATGGTCAATCCTTGACCCAATGACCAACCCATTGGCCCACTCGGTCAATTTTTAACCAAAAAGTCAACTATGGTCAAAATGGTCAATCTTTGACCCAATGACCCAATAGGTAAACTTTTGATCAAAAAGTTAATTTGGTCAAAATAGTCACCTTTTATCAAATGTTCAATTTCTGACCCAATGACCAACACATTGACCCAATAGGTAAACGTTTGACCAAAAAGTCAATTTTGGTCAAATTAGTCAATTTTTTATCTAAAGAGCAATTATTGACCCAGTAAGCCAATCTCTGACCAAAATGTTAACTTTGGTAAAAATGGTTAATATTTGACCCAATCACCAACCTATTGACCAGATAGGTCAACTTTTAACCAAAAATTCAACTATGGTCAAAATAATAAATCTTTGACCCAATGACCATCCAATTGGCCTAATAGGTCAACTTTTGACTAAAAATTTAATTTTGGTTAAAATTGTAACTGTTTGACCTAATGACCAATTATTGAACCAATAACTCCATCTCTAAAAAAAAAGTCAACTTTGGTCAAAATAGTCAATCCTTGACCTAATGACAACCCATTGACCCAATAGGTCAAAATTTGACCAAAAAGTCAATTTTGGTCAAAATAGTCAATTTTTGACCTAATGACCACCCATTGACCTAATAGGTCAACTTTTGACAAAAAAGTTAACTTTGGTCAAAATGTTTAATTTTTGACCCAATGACAACCCATTAACCCAATAGGTCAACTTTTGGCCATAAAGCAATCTTTGGTCAAAATGGCCAATTCTTGACTAAATTACCAACTCATTGACCAAATAGGTCAACTTTTGACCAAAAAGTTTATTTTGGTCAAAATGGCCAATTTCTGACCCAATGACCATCATGTTGACCCAATAAGTAAAATTTTGACAAAAAATTCAATTTTGGTCAAAATAGTAAATGTTTGACTCAATGACCAATTATTAACCCAATAACTTCATCTCTGACCAAAAATTCATGGTCATTCATTGACCCAATGACAAACCCATTGACTCAATTGGTCAACTTTTGGCCAAAACGTCAACATTGGCCAAAATGGTCAATTTTTGACCCAAAGACCAACCCATTGACCCGAAAGATCAACTTTTAACCAAAAAGTCATCTTTGGTCAAAATGGTCAATTCTTGACCAAATGACCAACTCATTGACCAAATAAGTCAACTCTTGACCAAAAAGTTAACTTTAGTCATAATGGTCAGCTCTTGACCCAATGATCACCCCGTTGACCCAATGGGTCAACCTTTAACCAAATATTTATTTTTTGTCAAAATAACCAATTTTTGACCTAATGACCGTTTATTGACCCAATAAGTCAAACTCTGACCAAAATGTCAACTTTTGTCAAAATGGTCAATCCTTGACCCAATGACCAACCCATTGATCCAATAGGTCAACTTTTGACCAAAAAGTCAACTTTGGTCAGAATGGTCAATTTTTTGACTCAATGACCAACCCATTGATCCAATAGGTCAACTTTTGACCAAAAAGCAATCTTCGGTCAAAATGGTCAATTCTTGACTTAATTACCAACTCATTGACCAAATAGGTCAACTTCTTACCAAAAAGTCTACTTTGGTTAAAATGATCAATTTCTGACCCAATGATCACCCCGTTGACTCGATGTCTTAAATTTAGACAAAAAATTCAGTTTTAGTAATAGTAAATGTTTGACCTAATGACCAATTATTGACCCAATAACTCTATCTCTGACCAATAAGTCAACTTTGGACAAAATGGTCAATCATTGACCTAATGACAAACCCATTGACCCAATAGGTCAACTTTTGACCAAAAAGTCAATTTTGATTATAATAGTCAATTTTTGACCTAATGACCACCCATTGACCCAATAGGTCAACTTTTGACCAAAAAGTCAACTTTGGTCAAAATGGTTAATTTTTTACCCCAAAGACTAACCCATTGACTGGAAAGATCAACTTTTGACTAAAACGTCATCTTCGGTCAAAATAGTCAATTCTTGACCCAATGACCAACTGTTTGACGAAATAGGTCAACTCTTGATAAAAAAGCCAACTTTGGTCAAAATGGTCAATTTCTGACCCAATGACCACCTCGTTGACTCGATGGGTTAAATTTTCGACAAAAATTCAATTTTGGTCAAAATAGTAAATGTATGACCTAAGGACCAATTATTGACCCAATAACTCTATCTCTGACCAAAAAGTCAACTTTAGTCAAAATGGTCAATCCTTGACCCAATGACAAACCCATTGACCCAATAGGTCAACTTTTGACCAAAAAGTCAATTTTGATTATAATAGTCAATTATTGACCTAATGACAACACATTGACCCAGTAGGTCAACTTTTGACCAAAAAGTCAACTTTGATCAAAATGGTCAATTTTTGAACCAATGACCAACCCATTAACTCAATAGGTCAACTTTTGACCAAAAAGCAATCTATCGTCAAAATGGTCAATTCTTGACCCAATTACCAACTCATTGACTCAACAGTCAACTTTTGACAAAAAAGTCTACTTTGATCAAAATGGTCAATTTCTAACCAAATGACCACCCTGTTGACCCAACTGGTCAACTTTTTACCAAAAAGCAATCTTTGGTGAAAATGGTCAATTCTTGAACCAATTACCAACACATTGACCAAAATGTCTATTTTGGTCAAAATGGTCAATTTTTGACCCAATGACCATCCTGTTGACCCAATATGTCAAATTTTAACAAAAAATTCAATTTCGGTCAAAAAAGTAAATGTTTGACGTAGTGACCAATTATAAACCCAATAACTCCATCTCTGACCAAAAAGTCAACATTGGTAAAAATGGTCAATCCTTGACCCATTGGCAAACCCGTTGACCTAATTGGTCTACTTTTGACAAAAAAAGTCAAATTTGGTCAAAATGGTCAATTTTTTACCCAAAGATCAACCCATTGACCCGAAAGATCAACTTTTGACCAAAAAGTCATCTTTGGTCAAAATAGTCAATTCTTGACCTAATGACCAACTCATTGACCAAATAGGTCAACTCTTAACCAAAAGTCAAGTTTAGTCATAAAGGTAAATTCTTGACCCCCAATGATCACCCCGTTGACCCAATGGGTTAACCTTTAACCAACAATTTATTTTTTGAGAAAATAATTAATTTTTGACCTAATGACCATTTATTGACCCAATAAGTCAATCTCAGACCAAAAAATAAACTTTGGTCAAAATGGTCAATCCTTGACCCAATGACCAACCCATTGACCCAATAGGTCAACTTTTGACCAAAAAGTCAACTTTAGTCAGAAAGGTCAATTTTTGACCCAATGACCAACCCGTTGACCCAATAAGTCAACTTTGCTCAAAATGGTCAATTCTTGACCTAATTACCTACTCATTGATGAAATAGGGCAACTTCTTACCAAAAAGACTACTTTGGTTAAAATGGTCTATTTCTGACCCAATGACTACCCCGTTAACCCGATGGGTTAAATTTAGACAAACAATTCAGCTTTGGTCAAAATAGTAAATGTTTGACCTAATGACCAATTATTGACCCAATAACTCCATCTCTGACCAAAAAGTCAACTTTGGTTAAAATGGTCAATCATTAACCCAATGACAAACCCATTGACCCAATAGGTCAACTTTTGACCAACAAGTCAATTTTGATTATAATAGTCAATTTTTGACCTAATGACCACCCATTGACCCAAAAGGTCAACTTTTGACCAAAATCAAAATGGTCAACTTTTAACCCAAAGACTAACCCATTGACTCGAAAGATCAACTTTTAACCAAAAAGACATCTTCGGTCAAAATGGTCAATCTTCAACTAATGACCAACTCATCGACTCAAATAGGTCAACTTCGACCAAAAAGTCAACTTTGGTCAAAATGGTCAATTTCGATCTAATGACCAACTCTCGTTGACTCGATGGTCAAATTTTCGACAAAAATTCAATTTTGGTCAAAATAATGAATATTCGACCTAACGACTAAGTGTCAACCCAATAACTCCATCTCTGACCAAAAAGTCAACTTTGGTCAAAATGGTCAATCCTTGACCCAATGACAATGCCATTGACCTAATTGGTCAACTTTTGACCAAAAAGTCAACTTTGGTCAAAATGGTCAATTTTTGACGCAAAGACCAACCCATTGACCCGAAACATCAACTTTTGACCAAAAAGTCATCTTTGGTCAAAATGGTCAATTTTTGAACCAATGACCAACCCATTATCCCAATAAGTCAACTTTTGACCAAAAACCAATCCTTCGTCAAAATGGTCAATTTTTGACCCAGTTACCAACTCATTGACCAAATAGGTCAACTTTTGACAAAAAAGTCTACTTTGGTCAAAATGGTCAATTTCTGACCCAATGATCACCCTAATGACCCAATAGGTTAAATTTTAACAAAAAATTTAATTTCGGTCAACATAGTAAATGTTTGACGTAATCACCAATTATTTACCCAATAACTCCATCTCTGACCAAAAAAGTTAATTTTGGTCAAAATGGTCAATTCTTGACCCAATGACAAACCCATTGAGCTAATAGGTCAACTTTTGACCAAAAAATCAATTTTTATTATAATAGTCAATTTCTGACCTAATGACCACCCATTGACCCAATAGGTCAACTTTTGACCAAAAAGTCAACTTTGGTCAACATGGACAATTTTTGACCCAAAGACCAATCCGTTGACCCGAAGGATCAACTTTTGACCAAAAAGTCATCTTCGGTCAAAACGGTCAATTCTCGACCTAATGACTAACTCATCGACCAAATAGTCAACTCTCGACCAAAAAGTCAACTTTGGTCAAAATGGTCAATTCTTATCCAAATGACCCCCCGTTGACCCAATGGGTCAACCTTTAACAAAAAATTTAATTTTTGTCAAAATAATCAATTTTTGACCTAATGATCATTTATTGACGCAATAAGTTAATCTCTGACAAAAAAGTTAACTTTGGTCAAAATGGTCAATCCTTGACCCAATGACCAACCTATTGATCCAATTGGTCAATTTTTGACCAAAAGTCAACTTAGACCAGAATGGTTAATTTTTGACCCAATGACCAACCCATTGACCGAATAGGTCAACTTTTGACCAAAAAGCAATCTTTGGTCAAAATGGTAAGTTCTTAACCCAATTACCAACGCATTGACCAAATAAGTCATTTTTTGACAAAAAAGTCTACTTTGGCCAAAATGGTCAATTTCTGACCCAATGACCACCCCGTTGACCCGATGGGTTAAATTTTTGTATAAAATATCAATTTTGGTCAAAATAGTAAATGTTTGACCTAATGACCAAATATTGACCCAATAACTCCATCTCTGACCAAATAGTGAACTTTGGTCAAAATGGTCAATGCTTGACCCAATGACAAATTCATTGACTTAATAGGTCAACTTTTGACCAAAAAGTTAATTTTGATTATGATTGTCAATTTTTAACCTAATGACCACCCATTCACCCAATAGGTCAACTTTTGACAAAAAAGTCAACTTGGGTCAAAATGGTCAATTTTAACCCAAAACCAACCCATCGACTCGAAAGATCAACTTTCGACCAAAAAGTTATCTTCGGTCAAAATGGTCAATTCTTGACCTAATGACCAACTCAATGACCAAATAGGTCAAATCTTGACCAAACAATCAACTTTGGTCAAAATGGTCAATTCTTGACCCAATGACCATCCCGTTGACCCAATGGGTCAAGCTTTAACCAAAAATTTAATTTTTGTCAAAATAATCAATTTTTGACCTAATGACCATTTATTGACCCCAATAAGTTAATCTCTGACAAAAATGTCAAATTTGGTTAAAATGGTCAATCCTTGATCCAATGACCAACCTATTGACCCAAAAGGTCAACTTTTGACCAAAAGTCAACTTTGATCAGAATAGTCAATTTTTGACCCAATGACCAACCCATTGACCCAATATGTTAACTTTTGACCAAAAAGAAATCTTTGGTCAGAATGGTTAATTCTTGACCCAATTACTAACTCATTGACCAAATAGGTCAACTTTTGATCAAAAAGTCTACTTTGGTCGAAATGGTCAATTTCTGACACAATGACTACACTTCATCCCGATGGGTTAAATCTTCGACAAAAATTCAATTTTTGTCAAAATAGTAAATGTTTGACCTAATGACAAATTATTGACCCAATAACTCCATCTCTGACTAAAAAGTCAACTTTGGTCAAAATGGTCATTCCTTGACCCAATGACCAACCCAATGGCCCAATCTGTAAATTTTTGACCAAAAAGTCAACAATGGTCAAAATGGTCAATCTTTGACCCAATGACCCAATAGGTAAACTTTTGACCAAAAAGTTAATTTTGATCAAAATAGTCAATTTTCGACATAATGGCCAACTCATTAGCCCAATAGGTTAGCTTTAGACCAAAAAGTCGAATTTGGTCAAAATAGTCAATTTTTGGCCTAATGACCACCCAATTGACCCAATAGGTCAATTTTTGACCAAAAAGTCAGTTTTTATCAAAATGGTCAATTTCTGACCCAATGACCAACCCATTGACCTAATAGGTCAACTTTTGACCAAAACATTAATTTTAGTAAAAATAGTTAATTTTTGATCTAAAGAGCAATTATTGACCCAGTAAGTCAATCTCTGACCAAAAAATCAACTTTGGTCAAAATGGTCAATCTTTGACCCGATGACCAACCCATTGACCCAATAGGTCAACTTTTGACCAAAAAGTCAACTTTAGTCAGAAGGGTCAATTTTTGACCCAATGACCAACCCATTGACCCAATAGGTCAACTTTTGACCAAAAAACAATCTTTGCTCAAAATGGTCAATTCTTGACCTAATTACCTACTCATTGATTAAATAAGGCAACTTCTTACCAAAAAGTCTACTTTGGTTAAAATGGTCTATTTCTGACTCAATGACTACCCCGTTGACCCGATGGGTTAAATTTAGACAAAAAATTCAGCTTTGGTCAAAATAGTAAATGTTCGACCTAATGACCAATTATTGACCCAATAACTCCATCTCTGACCAAAAAGTCAACTTTGATTATAATAGTCAATTTTTGACCTAATGACCACCCATTGACCCAAAAGGTTAACTTTTGACCAAAATCAAAATGGTCAACTTTTAACCCAAAGACTAACCCATTGACTCGAAAGATCAACTTTTAACCAAAAAGTCATCTTCGGTCAAAATGGTCAATTCTTGACCCAATGACCAACTCATTGACCAAATAGGTCAACTTCGACCAAAAGTCAATTTTGGTCAAAATGGTCAATTTCGACCTAATGACCACCCGTCGATTCGATGGGTTAAATTTTCGACAAAAAAATCAATTTTGGTCAAAATAAGTAAATATTCGACCTAATGACTGTAGCATCGACCCAATAACTCCATCTCGACCATAAAGTCAACTTCGGTCAAAATGGTCAATCTCGACCCAATGACAAAGCCATTGACCCAATTGGTCAACTTTTGACCAAAAAGTCAACTTTGGTCAAAATGGTCAATTTTTAACGCAAAGACCAACCCATTGACCCGAAACATCAACTTTTGACCAAAAAGTCATCTTTGGTCAAAATGGTCAATTTTTGAACTAATGACCAACCCATTAACCCAATAAGTCAACTTTTGACCAAAAACCAATCTTTCGTCAAAATGGTCAATTTTTGACCCAGTTACCAACTCATTGACTAAATAGGTCAACTTTTGATAAAAAAGTTTATTTTGGTCAAAATGGTCAATTTCTGACCCAATGATCACCCTGTTGACCCAATAGGTTAAATTTTAACAAAAAATTTAATTTCGGTCAAAATAGTAAATGTTTGACGTAATGACCAATTATTTACCCAATAACTCCATCTCTGACAAAAAAAGTCAATTTTGGTGAAAATGGTCAATTCTTGACCCAATGACAAACCCATTGACCTAATAGGTCAACTTTTGACCAAAAAGTCAATTTTTGACCTAATGACCACCTATCGACCTAATCAGGTCAACTTTTGACCAAAAAGTCAACTTTGGTCAACATGGTCAATTTTTGAACGAAAGACCAATCCGTTGACCCGAAAGATCAACTTTTGACCAAAAAGTCATCTTCAGTCAAAATGGTCAATTCTTGACCTAATGACTTACTCATTGACCAAATAGGTCAACTCTTGACCAAAAAGTCAACTTTGGTCAAAATGGTCAATTCTTATCCAAATGACCCCCCGTCGATCTAATGAGTCAACCTTTAACCAAAAATTTAATTTTGTCAAAATAATCAATTTTCGACCTAATGATCATTTATCGACTCAATAAGTTAATCTCGACAAAAAGTTAACTTTGGTCAAAATGGTCAATCCTTGACCCAATGACCAATCTATTGATCCAATTGGTCAATTTTTGACCAAAAGTCAACTTTTGACCAAAAGTCAACTTAGACCAGAATGGTTAATTTTTGACCCAATGACTAACCCATTGACCGAATAGGTCAACTTTTGACCAAAAAGCAATCTTTGGTCAAAATGGTAAGTTCTGAATCTAATTACTCAACGCATCGACTAAATAAGTTATTTTTCGACCAAAAGTCTACTTCAGCTAAAATGGTCAATTTTCGACCCAATGACCAATTCCGTCGATTCGATGGGTTAAATTTTTGTATAAAATTTCAATTTTGGCCAAAATAAGTAAATGTTCGACCTAATGACCAAATATCGACCCAATAACTCCATCTTCGACCAAATAGTGAACTTTGGTCAAAATGGTCAATGCTTGACCCAATGACAAATTCATTGACCTAATAGGTCAACTTTTGACCAAAAAGTTAATTTTGATTATGATTGTCAATTTTTAACCTAATGACCACCCATTCACCCAATATGTCAACTTTTGACAAAAAAGTCAACTTGGGTCAAAATGGTCAATTTTTAACCCAAAGACCAACCCATTGACCTGAAAGATCAACTTTTGACCAAAAAGTTATCTTCGGTCAAAATGGTCAATTCTTGACCTAATGACCAACTCAATGACCAAATAGGTCAAATCTTGACCAAACAATCAACTTTGGTCAAAATGGTCAATTCTTGACCCAATGACCATCTCGTTGACCCAATGGGTCAAGCTTTAACCAAAAATTTATTTTTTGTCAAAATAATCAATTTTTGACCTAATGACCATTTATTAACCCAATAAGTTAATCTCTGACAAAAATGTCAACTTTGGTTAAAATGGTCAATCCTTGATCCAATGACCAACCTATTGACCCAAAAGGTCAACTTTTGACCAAAAGTCAACTTTGATCAGAATAGTCAATTTTTGACCCAATGACCAACCCATTGACCCAATATGTCAACTTTTGACCAAAAAGAAATCTTTGGTCAGAATGGTCAGTTCTTGACCCAATTACTAACTCATTGAACAAATAGGTCAACTTTTGATCAAAAAGTCTACTTTGGTCGAAATGGTCAATTTCTGACACAATGACCACCCCGTTGTCCCGATGGGTTAAATTTTTGACAAATAATTCAATTTTTTTCAAAATAGAAATGTTTGACCTAATGACCAATTATTGACTCAATAACTCCATCTCTGACTAAAAAGTCAACTTTGGTCAAAATGGTCAATCCTTGACCCAATGACCAACCCATTGACCCAATTAGTAAATTTTTGACTAAAAAGTCAACTATGGTCAAAATGGTCAATCTTTGACCCAATAGGTAAACTTTTGACCAAAAAGTTAATTTTGATCAAAATAGTCAATTTTCGACATAATGGCCCACTCATTGGCCCATTAGGTCAACTTTAGACCAAAAAGTCAAATTTGGTCAAAATAGTCAATTTTTGGCCTAATGACCATCCATTCAACTCTAACAGTCAATTTCGACCAAAAAGTCAGCTTTTATCAAAATGGTCAATTTCTGACCCAATGACTAACCCATTGACCTAATAGGTCAACTTTTGACCGAAACATCAATTTTGGTAAAAATTGATAATTTTTTATCTAAAGAGCAATTATAGACCCTGTAAGCCAAACTCTGATCAAAATGTCAACTTCGGTATAAATGGTCAATATTTGACCCAATGACCAACCTATTGACCAGATAGGTCAACTTTTAACCAAAAAGTCAACTTTGATCAAAATGGTCAATCTTTGACCCAATGACAAACCCATTGACCCAATAGGTTAAAATTTGACCAAAAAGTCAATTTTGGTCAAAATAGTCAATTTTTAACATAATGACCACCCATTGACCCAATAGGTCAACTTTTCGACCAAAAAGTCAACTTTGGTCAAATGGTCAATTTTTGACCTAATGACCAACCCATTAGCCCAATAGGTCAATTTTTGACCAAAAAACAATCTTTGGTCAAAATGGTCAATTCTTGACCCAATTACCAACACATTAACCAAATAGGTCAACTTTTGACCAAAAAGTCTATTTTTGTCAAAATGGTCAATTTCGGACCTAATGACCATCATGTTGACCCAATATGTAAAATTTTGACAAAAAATTCAATTTCGGTCAGTATAGTAAATGTTTGACTTAATGACCAATTATTAACCCAATAACTTCATCTCTGAGCAAAAAGTCAACTTTGGTCAAAATGGTCAAACATTGACCCAATGACAAACCCATTGACCCAATTGGTCAACTTTTGACCAAAAAGTCAACATTGGTCAAAATGGTCATATTTTGACCCAAAGACCAACCCATTGACCGAAAAGATCAACTTTTGACCAAAAAGTCAACTTTTGTCAAAATGGTCAATCCTTGACCCAAAGACAAACCCATTGACCCAATAGGTCAAAAATTAACTAAAAGTCAATTTTGATCAAAATTGTCAAATTTTGACATAATGACCTCCCATTGACCCAATAAGTCTACTTTTGACGAAAAATTCAACTTTGGTCAAAATGGTCAATTTTTGAGTCAATGACCAACCCATTAACCCAATAGGTTAATTTTTGACCAAAAAGTAATATTTTGTCAAAATGGTCAATTCTTGACCCAATTACCAACTCATTAACCAAATAGGTCAACTTTTGAACAAAAAGTCTATTTTGGTCAAAATGGTCAATTTCGGACCTAATGACCATCATGTTGACCCAATATGTAAAATTTTGACAAAAAATTCAATTCGGTCAAAATAGTAAATGTTTGACTTAATGAACAATTATTAACCCTATAACTTCATCTCTGACCAAAAATTCAACTTTGGTCAAAATAGTCAATCATTGACCCAATGACAAACCCATTGACCCAATTGGTCAACTTTTGACCAAAAAGTCAACATTGGTCAAAATGGTCAATTTTTGACCCAAAGACCAACCCATTAACCCTAAAGATCAACTTTTGACCAAAAAGTCATCATTGGTCAAAATGGTCAATTCATGACCTAATGAGCAACTCACTGACCAAATAGGTCAACTCATGACCAAAAAGTCAACTTTAGCCATAATGGTCAATTCTTAACCCAATGATCACCCCGTTGACCCAATGGGTCAACCTTTAACAAAAAATTTATTTTTTGTCAAAATAATAAATTTTTGACCTAATGACCGTTTATTGACCCAATAAGTCAATCTCTGACCAAAATGTCAACTTTGGTCAAAATGGTCAATCCTTGACCTAATGACCAACCCATTGACCCATAGGTCAACTTTTGACCAAAAAGTCAACTTTGGTCAGAATGGTCAATTTTTGACCCAATGACCAACCCATTGATCCAATAGGTCACCTTTTGACCAAAAAGCAATCTTTGGTCAAAATGGTCAATTGTTGACCCAATTACCAACTCATTGACCGAATAGGTCAACTTCTTACCAAAAAGTCTACATTGGATAAAATGGTCAATTTCTGACCTAATGACCACCCCGTTGATCCGATGGGTTAAATTTAGATAAAAAATTCAGTTTTGGTCAAAATAGTAAATGTTTAACCTATGCCCAATTATTGACCCAATAACTCCATCTCTGACCAAAAAGTCAACTTTGGTCAAAATGGTCAATCATTGACCCAATGACAAACCCATTGACCTAATATGTCAACTTTTTACCAAAACTTCAATTTTTATTATAATAGTCAATTTTTGAACTAATGACCACCCATTGACCTAATAGGTCAACTTTTGACCAAAAAGTCAACTTTGGTCAAAATGGTCAATTTTGGACCCAAAGACTAAACCATGGACTCGAAAGATCAACTTTTGACCAAAAAGTCGCCTTCGGTCAAAATGGTCAATTCTTGACCAAATGACCAACTCATTGACCAAATAAGTCAACTCTTGACCAAAACGTCAACTTTGATCAAAATGGTCAATTTTTGACCCAATGACCACCCCGTTGACCCGATGGGTTAAATTTTTGACAAACAATTCAATTTTGGTCAAAACAGTAAATGTTTGACCTAACGACCAATTATTGACCCAATAACTCTATTTTTGACCAAAAGGTCAACTTTTGTTAAAATGGTCAATCCTTGACCCAATGACAAACCCATTGACCCAATAGGTCAACTTTTGACCAAAAAGTTAATTTTAATTATAAAAATCAATTATTGACCTAATGACCACACATTGATCCAATAAGTCAACTTTTGACCAAAAAGTTAACTTTGGTCAAAATGGTTAATTTTTTAACAAATGACCAACCCATTAACCCAATAGGTCAACTTTAGACCAAAAAGCAATTTTTTGTCAAAATGGTCAATTCTTGGCCCAATTACCAACTCATTGACCAAATAGGTCAACTTTTGATAAAAAAAAGTCTTCTTTTGTCAAAATGGTCAATTTTTGACCAAATGACCACCATGTTGACCCAAGTGGACAACTTTTGACCGAAAAGCAATCTTTTGTCAAAATCGTCAACTCTTGACCCAATTACCAACTCATTGACCAAGTAGGTCATCTTTTGACCAAAAAGTCTATTTTGGTCAAAATGGTCAATTTCTGACCCAATGACCATTCTGTTGACCCAATATGTTAAATTTTGACAAAAAATTCAATTTCGGTCAAAATAGTAAATGTTTGACGTATTGACCAATTATTAACCCAATAACTCCATCTCTGACCAAAAAGTCAACTTTGGTTAAAATGGTCAATCATTGACCCAATGACGAACCCATTGACCCAGTTCGTATACTTTTGACAAAAAAGTCAAATTTGGTCAAAATGATCAATTTTTGACCCAAAGATCAACCCATTGACCCGAAAGATCAACTTTTGACCAAAAAGTCATCTTTGGTCAAAATGGTCAATTCTTGAACTAATGACAAACTAATTGACCAAATAGGTCAACTCTTATCCAAAAAGTCAACTTTAGTCATAATGGTCAATTCTTGACCCCCAATGATCATCCCGTTGACCCAATGGGTCAACCTTTAAACAACAATTTATTTTTGACAAAATAATCAATTTTTGACCTAATGACCATTTATTGACCCAATAAGTCAATCTCTGACCAAAAAATCAACTTTGGTCAAAATGGTCAATCCTTGACCCAATGACCCACCCATTGACCCAATAGGTCAACTTTTGACCAAAAAGTAAACTTTAGTTAGAATGGTCAATTTTTGACCCAATGACCAATCCATTGACCCAATAGGTCAACTTTTGACCAAAAAATCAACTTTGGTCAAAATGGTCAATTTTTGACCCAAAGACTAACTCATTGACTCGAAAGATCAACTTTTGACCAAAAAGTCATCTTCGATCAAAATGGTCAATTCTTGACCCAATGACCAACTCATTGACCAAATAGGTCAACTCTTGATGAAAAAGTCAACTTTGGTCAAAATAGTCAATTTCTGACCCAATGATCACCCTGTTGACCCGATGGGTTAAATTTTTAACAAAAAATTCAATTTTGGTCAAAATAGTAAATGTTTGACCTAATGACCAATTATTGACTCAATAACTCCATCTCTGACCAAAAAGTAAACTTTGGTCAAAATGGTTAATCCTTGACCCAATGACAAACCCATTAACCCAACTGGTCAACTTTTGATCAAAAAGTCAACTTTGGTTAAAATGGTCAATTTTTTACCCAAAGACCAACCCATTGACCCGAAAGATCAACTTTTGACCAAGAAGTCATCTTTGGTCAAAATGGTCGATTTCGACCCGATTACTAACTCATCGACTCAATAGTCAACTTTCGACAAAAAGTCTACTTTGGTCAAAATGTTCAATTTCTGACCCAATGATCACCCTGTTGACCCAAGAGGTTAAATTTTAATAAAAAATTTAATTTCGGTCAAAATAGTAAATGTTTGACGTAATGACTAATTTTTTACCCAATAACTCCATCTCTGACCAAAAAAGTCAACTTTGGTCAAAATGGTCAATCCTTGACCCAATGACAAACTCATTGAACCAATGGGTCAACATTTGACCAAAAAATTAATTTTGATTATAATAGTCAATTTTTGACTTAATGACCACTCATCGACCCAATAGGTCAACTTTTAACTAAAAGTCAACTTTGGTCAAAATGGTCAATTTTTGACCCGAAGACAAATCCGTTGACCCGAAAGATCAACTTTTGACCAAAAAGTCATCTTCGGTCAAAATGGTCAATTCCTTACCTAATGACCAACTCATTGACCAAATAGGTCAACTCTTGACCAAAAAGTCAACTTTGGTCAAAATTGTCAATTCTTAACCAAATGACCACCCCGTTGACCCAATGGGTCAACCTTTAACCAAAAATTTAATTTTTGTCAAAATAATCAATTTTTAACCTAATGATCATTCATTGACCCAATAAGTTAATCTCTGAAAAAAAAGTCAAATTTGGACAAAATGGTCAATCCCTGACCCAATGACCAACCTATTGATCCAATAGGTCAACTTTTCACCAAAAGTCAACTTAGACCAGAATGGTTAATTTTTGACCCAATGACCAACCCATTGACCCAATAGGTCAACTTTTGACCAAAAAGCAATGTTTGGTCAAAATGGTAAGTTCTTGACCCAATTACCAACACATTGACCAAATAAGTTAACTTTTGACCAAAAAGTCTACTTTGGTTAAAATGGTCCATTTCTGACCCAATGACCACCCCGTTGACCCGATGGGTTAAATTTTTGACAAAAAATATAATTTTGGTCAAAATAGTAAATGTTTGACCTAATGACCAAATATTGACCCAATAACTCCATCTCTAACTAAATAGTCAACTTTGGTCAAAATGGTCAATCCTTGACCCAATGATAAATCCATTGACCTAATAGGTCAACTTTTGACCAAAAAGTTAATTTTGATTATAATAATCAATTTTTAACCTAATGACCACCCATTCACCCAATAGGTCAACTTTTGACAAAAAAGTCAACTAGTGTCAAAATGGTCTATTTTTGACCCAAAGACCAACCCATTGACCTGAAAGATCAACTTTTGACGAAAAAGTTATCTTCGGTCAAAATGGTCAATTCTTGACCTAATGACCAACTCATGGACCAAATAGGTCAAATCTTGACAAAAAAGTAAAGTATGGTCAAAATGGTAAATTCTTGACCCAATGACTACCCCGTTGACCCAATGGGTCAACCTTTAAACACAAATTTGATTTTCGTCAAAATAATCAATTTTTGACCTAATGACCATTTATTGACCCAATAAGTCAATCTATGACAAAAAAGTCAATTTTGGTCAAAATGGTCAATCCTTGACCTAATGACCAACCCATTGACCCAATAGGTCAACTTTTGACCAAAAGTCAACTTTGATCAGAATAATCAATTTTTAAGCTAATGTCCAACCCATTGACCCAATAAGTCAACTTTTGACTGAAAAGCAATCTTTGGTCAGAATGGTCAGTTCTTGAGCCAATTACCAACTCATTGCCAAATAGGTCAACTTTTAATCAAAAAGTCAACTTTGGTCGAAATGGTCAATTTCTGACCCAATGGCTACCCCGTTGTCCCGATGGGTTAAAATTTTGACAAAAAAGTCAATTTTGGTCAAAATAGTAAATGTTTGACCTAATGACCATTTATTGACCCAATAACTCCATCTCTGACCAAAAAATTAACTTTTGTCAAAATGGTCAATCATAGACCAAATGACAAACCCATTGACCCAATAGGTCAACTTTTGACCAAAAAGTCAATTTTGATTATAATAGTCAATTTTTAACCTAATAACCACCTATTGACCCAATAAGTCAACTTTTGACCAAAAAGTCAACTTTGGTCAAAATGGTCAATTTTTGAACAAAAGACCAACCCATTGACCCAGAAGACTAACTTTTGACGAAAAAGTCATCTTCGGTCAAAATGGTCAATTCTTGACCCAATGACCAACCGATAGGTTAACTCTTGACCCAATAGGTTAACTCTTGACCAAAAAGTATACTTTGGTCAAAATGGTTAATTTTTGACCTAATGACCACCCCGTTGACCCAATGGGTCAACCTTTAACTAAAAATTTATTTTTTGTCAAAATAATAAATTTTTAACCTAATGATCAATTATTAACCTAATAAGTTAATCTCTTACCAAAAAGTCAACTTTGGTTAAAATGGTCAATCCTTGACCCAATGACTAACCGATTGACTCAATAGGTTAACTTTTGACTCAAAAGTCAATTTTTGTCAAAATGGTCAATTTTTGACCTAATGACCACCCCAATAGATCAACTTTTGACCAAAAAGTCATCTTCGGTCAGAATGGTCAATTCTTGACCCAATTACCAACTCGTTGACCAAATAGGTCAACTTTTGACCAAAAAGTCAACTTTGGTCAAAATGGTCAATTTCTGACCCAATGACAACCCTGTTGACCAAATCGGTCAACTTTTGCCAAAAAAATTAATTTTGGTTAAAATAATAAATTTTTTAACTAATGAGCAATTATTGACCCAATAAGTTAATCTCTGACCAAAAAATCAACTTTAATCAAAATGGTCAATCCTTGACTCAATTACCAACCCATTGACCCAATAGGTCAACTTTTGACCAAAAAGTCAATTTTGGTCGAAATTGTCAATCTTTTACGCAATGACCAACCCATTGACCAAATAGGTCAACTTTTGACCAAAAAGTCAACTTTGGTCAAAATTGTCAATCCTTGACCCAATGACCAATCCATTAACCCAATAGGTCAACTTTGGACCAAAAGGTTAATTTTTGTCAAAATTGTAAATTTTTGACCTATTGACCACCTCCTTAACCCAATAAGTCAACTTTTGACCAAAATGTCAAGTTTGGTTACAATGGTCAATTTCTGACCCAATAAGTCAATCTCTGACCAAAGTCAACTTTAGTCAAAATAGTCAATCCTTAATCCAATGACCAACCATATGACCAAATAGGTCAACTTTTGACCAAAAAGTCAATTTTGATAAAAATAATATATTTTTGACCTAAAGAACACCCATTCACCCAATAGGACAACTTTTGACCAGATAGTCAACTTTGGTTAAAATTGTCAATTTTTGCCCAATGTTCAACCCATTGGCCCAATAAGTCAACGTTTGACCAAAAAGTCATCTTTGGTCAAAATGGTCAATTCCTGACCCAATTACCAACTCGTTGACTAAATAGGTCAACTTTTGAGCAAAAACTCAGCTTTGGTCAAATGATCAATTTTTGACCCAATGACCACCCCGTTGACCCAGTAGGTTAAGCTTTGACAAAAAATTCAATTTGGTAAAAATAAACAATTTTTCACCTAATGAACATTTATTGACCCAATAAGTCAATCTCTGACCAAAAAGTCAACTTTGGTCAAAATGGTCATTCCTTGACCCAATGACCAACTCATTGACTCAATAGGTCAACTTTTGACCAAAAATTCAACTTTGATCAAAATGGCCAATCCTCGACCCAATGACTAACCCAATGACCAATAAGTCAATTTTGGCCAAAATAGTCAATTTTTGACCTAATGAACAATTATTGACACAGTAAGCCAATCTCTGACAAAAAAGCTAACTTTGGCCAAAATGGTCAATCATTGACCCAAAGACCAACCCATTGACCCAATAAGTCAACTTTTGACCACAAAGTCATCTTTGGTCAAAATGGTCATTTCTTGATCAAATTACCAACTCATTGACCAAATAGGTTAACTTCTGACCAAAAAGTCATCTCTGGACAAAATGGTCAATTCTTGACCCAATTACCAACAGATTGACCCAATAGGTCAACTTTTGACCAAAAAGTTAACTTTGGTCAAAATGGTAAATTTTTGAAACAATGACTATCTCGTTTACCCAATGGTTTAACTTTTGACCAAAAAGTCAACTTTGGTCAAAAAGGTCAATTTTTTACCCAATAGACCAACTTTTGGCCAAAAAGTCATCTTCGGTCAAAGTTGTCAATTCTTGACCCAATTACCAACTCATTGACCAAATAGGTCAACTTTTGACCAAAAAGTCATCTTTGGTCAAAAAGGACAATTTTTGACCCAATTACAAACTCATTGACCAAATAGGTCAACTTTTGAACAAAAAATCAACTTTGGTCAATGACCCAATGACCACCCCGTTGACCTAATAGGTCAACCTTTTACCAAAAACTTAATTTTTGTCAAAATAGTCAATTTTTGACCTAATGACTAAAATAATCAATTTTTGAATTAATGATCAATTATTGACCCAATAAGTCAATCTCTGAACAAAAATTCAACTTTGGTCAAAATGGTCATTCCTTAACCCAATGACAAACCCATTGACCCAATAGGTCAACTTTTGACCAAAAAGTCAATTTTAGTTAAAATAGTCAATTTTTGACCTAATTGCAATTTTTGACCGAATGACAAACCCACTGACCCAAAAGGTCAACTTTTGACCAAAAAGTTAACTTTGGTCGAAATGGTCAATTTCTGACTCAATTACCACCCCGTTAACCCGATGGGTTAATTTTTTGAGCAAAAATTCAATTTTGATCAAAATAGGTCAACTTTTGACCAAAAAGTCATCTTTGGTTAAAATGGTCATATTTTGACCCAATGACCACCTCGTTGACCTAATGGGTTAACTTTTGACCAAAAAATCAATTTTTGGTCAAAATAGTCAATTTTTGGTCAAAATAGTCAATTTTTGACCTAAAGACCAATTACTGACCCAATAAGTCAATCTCTGACCAAAAAGTCAACTTTGGTAAAAATGATCAATGCTTGACCCAACGACAAATCCATTGACCCCATAGTTCAACTTTTGACCGAAAAGTCAATTTTGATAAAAATAGTAAAATTTTAACTTAATGACCACCCATTGACCCAATATGTCAACTTTTGACCAACAAGTCAAATTTGGTCAATATAATCAATTTTTAAACTAATGACCAATTATTGACCCAATAAGTCAATCTCTGAACAAAACGTCAACTTTGGCCAAAATGGTCAATTTTTGACATAATGACCAACCCATTGACCTAATAGATCAACTTTTGACCAAAAAGTAATCTTCGGTCAAAATGGTCAATTCTTGACCCAATTACCAACTCATTGGCCAAATAGGTCACCTTTTAACCAAAAAGTCAACTTTTGTCAAAATTGTCAATTTTTGAACCAATGACCTTCCCGTTGACCCAATGGGTTAACTTTTGACCAATAATTTAATTTTTGATAAAATAATCAATTTTTGACCTAATGACTAATTATTGACCAAATAAGTCAACCATAGACCAAAAAGTTAACTTTGGTCAAAATGGTCAATCCTTGACCTAAGGACTAGCCCAATAACCTAATAGGTCAACTTTTGACCAAAAAGTCAATTTTGGTCAAATTGGGCAATCCCTGACCTAACGACCAACCCATTAACCCAATAGGTCAACTTTTGACCTAAAAGTAAATTTTGGTCAAAATAGTCAATTTTTGACTTAATGACCAATTATTGACCCAGTAAGCCAATCTTCGACCAAAAAGTAAACTTTGGTCAAAATAGTTGATCACTGACCCAATGACAAACCCATTGACCCAATTGGTAAACTTTTGACAAAAAAGTCAACTTTGGTTAAAATGGTCAATTTCTTACCCAATGGACAATCCATTGACCCAAAAGTCAACTTTGGACGAAAAAGTCAACTTTAGTCAAATGGTCAATCCTTGACCCAATGACCAACCCATTGACCTAATAGGTCAACTATTGACAAACAAGTCAACTTTTGTCAAAATGGTTAGTTTTTGACCCAATG
Organism: Papilionanthe hookeriana x Papilionanthe teres; assembly: GCA_022702705.1. Lineage (NCBI taxonomy): Eukaryota > Viridiplantae > Streptophyta > Magnoliopsida > Asparagales > Orchidaceae > Papilionanthe > Papilionanthe hookeriana x Papilionanthe teres. The sequence goes on from CM040438.1 coordinate 11,186,567, forward strand.
ACTAACCCATTGACCCAATAAGTCAACATTTGAAAAAAAAGTCAAGTTGGGTCAACATACTTAATTTTTGACCTAAAGACCAAGTATTGACCCAATATGTCAATCTCTGACAAAAAGTCAACTTTGGTCATAACGATCAATCATTGACCCAATGCCAAACCCATTGACCCAATAGGTCAACTTTTGAACAAAAAGTCAACTTTCATCAAAATGGTCAATTTTTGATCCAATGACCAACACATTGACCCAATAGGTTAACTTTTAACCAAAAAGTCAACTTTGGTCAAAATGGTCAATCCTTGAACCAATGACCATCCCATTGACCCAATAGGTCAACTTTTAACCAAAAAGTCAATTTTGATGAAAATAGACAAATTTTGACCTAATGACCACCCATTGACAAAATAGGTTAACTATTGACAAAAAAGTTAACTTTCGTCAAAATGGTTAATTTTTTACCCAATGACCAACCCATTGACCCAATAAGTAAACATTTGAACAAAAAGTCAATTTTGATCAAAATAGTCAATTTTGACCTAATGACAAATTATTGACCCAATAAGTCAATCTCTGTCCAAAAAGTCAACTTTGGTCATATTTGTCGATCATAGACCTAATGACAAACCCATTGACCCAATAGGTCAACTTTTGACCAAAAAGTCAACTTTGGTCAAAATGGTAAATCCTTAACCCAATTACCAACCCAATGACCCAATAGATCGAATGCTCACCAAAAAGTCAATTTTGGAAAAAAATGGTAAATTTTGACTTAATGACCAATTATTAACCTAATAGGTCAACTTTTGACCAAAAAGTCAACTTTGGTCAAAATGGTCAATCCTTGACCCAATGACCAACCCGTTTACCCAGTAGGTAAACTTTTGACCAAAAAGTCAACTTTGGTCAAAATGGTCAATCCTTAACCCAATGACCAACACATTGACCTAAAAGGACAACTTTTGACCAAAAAGTCAATTTTGGTCAAAATTATCAATTTTTGACCTAATGAGCACCTCATTGAACCAAAAAGGTTAACTTTTGGCCAAAAAGTCAGATTTGGTCAAAATTGTCAATTTCTGACACAAAGATTTAAATGTCAACTTTGGTGAAAATGGTCAATCCTTGATCCAATTCCCAACCCATTCACCCAACTTGTCAACTTTTGACAAAAAATTCATCTTTGGCCAAAATGGTTAATCCTTGACACAATAACCAACACATTGACCCAATAGGTCAACTTTTGACAAAAAAATCAATTTTGCTCAAAATTATCAATTTTTGACCTAATGACCGCCTCATTGACCTAAACAGGTCAAATTTCGACCAAAAAGACAAATTTTGTTAAAATGGTCAATCCTTGACCCAATGACCAAACCATTGACCCAAAAGGTCAACTTTTAACCAAAAAGTCAATTTTGGTAAAAATAGTTGATTTTTGACCTAATGACCAATTATTGACCCAGTAAGCCAATCTCTGACCAAAAAGTCAACTTTGGCCAAAATGGTCAATGCTTGAGCCAATGACCAACCCATTGACCCAATAGGTCAACTTTTGACCCAAAAGTCCACTTTGGTCAAAATGATCAATCCTTGATCCAATGACCAATCCATTGGCCTAATAGGTCAACTATTGACTAAAAAGTCTATTTTGGTCAAAATAGTCAATATTTGAATTAATGACCAATTATTCACCCAATAAGTCAATCTCTGACCAAATATTCAACTTTAGTCAAAATCGTCATTCTTTGACCTAATGAGAAAGTCATTGACCCAATAGGTCAACTTTCAACCAAAAAGTCAATGTTGGTCAAAATAGTCAATATTTGACCTAATGACCACCCATTGACCCAATAGGTCAACGTTTGACCAAAAAGTCAACTTTGGTCAAAGCTCTATTTTTGACCCAATAACCAACCCATTAATCCAATCAGTCAACTTTTGACCAAAAGTCATCTTTGGTCAAAATGGTCAATTCTTGACCAAATTACAAACTCGTTGACCAAATATATCAACTTTTGACCAAAAAGTCAACTTTGGTCAAAATGGTCAATTTCTGACCCAATGACTACCCCGTTGACCCGATCGGTTAGTGTTTAACCAAAAATTCACTTTTGGTCAAAATAATAAAATTTTGACCTAATGACCAATAATTGACCCAATAAGTCAATCCATGACCAAAAAATCAACTTTGGTCAAAATAGTAAATCCTTGACCTAACGTCAAACCCATTGACCCAATAAGTTAACTTTTGAAAGAATAATTAATTTTAGTCAAAATAGTCAATTTCTTACTGAATGACCACCCAATGACCCAATAGGTCAACTTTGGACCAAACAGTCAACTTTGGTCAAAATGGTCAATTTTTGACCCAACGACCAACCCATTGACCCAATAGATCAGCTTTTGACCAAAAAGTCATCTTTGGTCAAAATGGTCATTGTTTTACCCAATTACCAACCCAATGACGACCTCGTTGAACCAACGGGTCAACATTTGACCAAAAATTTAATTTTGTTCAAAATAGACAATTTTTGAACTAATGACAAAAATAGTCAATTTTTTAATTAATGACCAATTATTGACCCAATAAGTCAATCTCTGACCAAAAAATGAACTTTAGTCAAAATGGTCAAACTTTGACCCAATGAAAAACCCATTGACCCAATATGTCAACTTTTCACAAAAAGTCAATTTTGATCAAAATATTCACTTTTGACCTAATGACAATTTTTGACCCAATCACCAACCCACTGACCCAATAGGTCAACTTTTGACGAAAAGGTCAATTTTAGTCAAAATAGTAAATTGTTGACCTAAAGTCGAATTATTGACCCAGTAAGCCAACTCTGACAAAAAAATTAACTTTGGTTAAAATGATCAATCCTTGACCCAATGACCAACACATTGATCGGATAGGTCAACATTTGACCAAAAAGTTAACTTTGGTCAAAATGATCAATCCTTGACCCAATGACCAACCCATTGGCCTAATAGGACAACATTTGACCAAAAAGTTAATTTTGGTCAAAATAGTCAATTTTTGAATTAATGACCAATTATTGACCCAATAAGTCAATCTCTGACAAAAAATTCAAATTTGGTCAAAATGCTCAATCCTTGACCCAAATGACAAACTCATTGACCCAATAGGTCAACATTTAACCAAAAAGTTAATTTTGGTCAAAATAAATAATTTTTGACCTAATGACCACCCATTGACCAATTATGTCAACTTTTGGCCAAAAAGTTAAATTTGGTCAGAATGGTCAATTTTTGACCCAATGACCAACCCATTGACCCAATAGGTCAACTTTTGACAAAAAATTAATCTTTGGTCAAAATGGTCAATTCTTAACCCAATTAGTAACTCATTGACCAAATAGGTTAACTTTTGACCAAAAAGTCTACTTTGGTCGAAATGGTCAATTTCTGACCCAAAGACCACCCCGTTGACCTGTCGACGCATTTTTTAGTGTTTAATTTAAATTTATATATATAAAATAGGTTTAGGTTTAAAAATTATTAAGTTATGAAATTAAACCGATCCCACAACCCAAAAAGTTTATATAAACGAGCACCACATTACAAAACGTGCATCTATCCCAAGGAATAGACACACTGCTTGATAATAGGGATTGATTAAATAAACTAATAGATTTGTGACATCCGTTTGGTCTGCGAACCAATTTATTTGCCGACAAATTTCCCCTACCTAATATAAAGGAATTAAGCAGGTTTTATATTACCTGGGTTCTTAAAGTTCCATATAAGGGCAATCCCCTATAGATAATTATATCTCAAATGACGGGAATCATTTAATAAAACTCTCGATAATGATCAGTGGTTTTGCTCTCAAGAATTTCATAGTTTAAGGTTTCAAAGGAATTGGATTTTGGAATTTTAATAGGGAATAGATCAAATTTCGAACATTTATTTTTAAGAGTCCAAAGGAAGAGAAGTAGGGGATGTCACAGACCCGAAGTGAACTTTGGTAACTTCCTGACTATCCTATTGTTTGGCTTCAATTTGAGAGTTTATTTAATGTTTCATTCCCACCAATTTTAGTTAATTAGGAATTATATTTATATGACATAATCATATAAAGAGCCTCGAAGATATGAGGGTTTATGTCGTACCAAAAGACTACCTCGGAGTCCTAAGACCGGTTAGGGTTTAATTTGCATCACATGATTATGCAAATGCCTAACGAAAAGCTGAGGATTTATGTTGAACTAGGCAAACTACCACAAAATCCTATGGCTTGGTTATTTAATTCTAGGAAAGGTTTTGCTGAAGTAGACATAAGTTTTGCTGATGAAGATGGTCGTGCTGCCCACTATGCTCCAAGCTCCTTAATGTTGCAGAGGTTTAGTTTTAGAAGGTGACAATCAAAAGATGAGAGAGGTGTTTTTATTTTAATTTTAATTTTTGAAATTTTGATTAAAGTTTGCTTTAGATTGAGATTGAGAGGGAATTTGGAATTGACAAAAGCAGAATTAAAATTGGAAAGGGGGTGAGGACTGGAATTTAAGTACCGGCCTTGGAGTGAGAATCAGAATTTAGGTACTGATCTCATGGTGAGAACTAGAATTTAGGTACCAGGCTCGAAATGAGAATCGAAATTTAGGTACCGATCACCAAAAGATGAGAGTCAGAATTTAGGTATTGACCTCGAAAGAGAGAATTGAAATTTAGGTATCAATCTCAGAAAGAGAGTCGGCATTTAGGTTCTGACCTCGAAGGGTGAGAGTCAGAATTTAGGTACTAACCTCAAAAGAGAGAATTAAAATTTAGGTATCAATCTCAGAAAGAGAGTCGGAATTTAGGTACCGACCTCAAAAGGTAAGACTCAGAATTTAGGTACTGACCTCAGAAATGAGGACTGGAATTTTGGTACCAGCCTCGAAGGGGATGGGAATCAAAATTTAGGTAGTGATCCAGAAAGGTGAGAGTCAGAATTTAGGTACTGACCTTAGAAATGAAGACAGGAATTTAGGTACCAGCCTCGAAGGTATGGGGCTCAGAATTTAGGTACTGATCCCGAAAGGAGAGAGTCAGAATTTAGGTACTGACCTCAGAAATGAGGACTTGAATTTAGGTACCGGCCTCGAAGGTATGGGACTCAGAATTTAGGTACTGATCCCTAAAGGAGAGAGTTAGAATTTAGGTACTTACCTCATAAATGAGGACTGGAATTTAGGTACCACCTCGATGGTATGGGACATAGAATTTAGGTACTGATCCTGAAAGGAGAGAGTCAAAATTTAGGTACTGACCTCAGAAATGAGAACTGTTATTTAGGTACCTTCCTCGAAGGGATGGGACTTCAAAATTTAGGTACCGATCCCGAAAGCAGAGAGCCAAAATTTAGATATTGACCTCAAAAATGAGGACTGGAATTTAGGTTCCAGCCTCGAAGGGATGGGACTCAGAATTTAGGTACCGATCCCGAAAGAAGAGAGTTAGAATTTAAGAAATGAGGACAGAAATTTAGGTAACAGCCTCGAAGGGGATGGGAATCAGAATTTAGGCACTGATCCCGAAAGGAGAGATTCAAAATTTAGGTACTGACCTCATAAATGAGGATTGAAATTTAGGTACCATCCTCGATGGGATGGGACTCAGAATTTAGGTACTGATCCCGAAAGGAGAGAGTCAGAATTTAGGTACTGACTTCTGAAATGAGGACTGGAATTTAGGTACCTGCCTCGAAGGTTGACGATTGATTCATGAAGATTTTGATGTTTATAAGTGTAGTAGAAGATTAGAATGGGACATGAAAGTGTTTCACATCCCGAAAGATTTGATCAAAGGTTAATTTTTTGGCGAATGATGTGAATCCATGCCATCAGAACCAAATCAAGAATCTCGTGGTTCTGTGTCAGTAGACTCAGTGACCTTCTCAAAAGAGGGAAGAAATCGCAGTGAATAGAAAGGGTTTCAGAACGATGGAAAAGTTTAGAAGTTTGAACCTGAAGTTTGAGTCTTTCGTGGGGAAGAATCAACTCGAAAGAGGGTTCAAAGGAGTTTCAAATGGATTTCAATTTGAAGAAGAATCAAAAGATTTGAATCGACGGATTTAGATCGGAATTCAATTTGAGACTTAGATTCATTTTGTTTGTTTTATTGATTTCATTTCATTTTGTGTTTAATTGGAGTTCATGTCAGTTTTGAATTTGTTTGGACATTTAGATTCTTAAAAGAGTTCTCATTCATTTCCTTTTTCTTCCATTTTCTTTTCATTTTCTTTTCTCTCTTATTCGTTGTTTTATGTTCATTTTTTCATTTTATTCATATTCATTTATTTTCAAATCATTCTTCGTTTGAGGTTCATTCAACTTAATGGCGTTTCCCAGTCAATTTGCACAGAAGAAATGAAGGAAAAATTTGACACGATCGTTTTCATTCAATTTACTGAAAATACATCATATAGCTTGATGCAAAACATTATGAAATTTTCCTTGAAATTTTGTATCTCATACAATCCATATAATTCCAAAATGGACTGCGTAAGATCCTTGTCAGTTTCTTCAAAAGCATCTGTCAAAATCCATGTCTGAATAGTGAGATTCATGGATAATAACATCAGCTTCCAAGCCATTCTTGTCGTTCGGATGTGCATTGGAGGTGTGTTATTGTCCATGTAGCTCACAGCTCGTAAGGCTGAAGACTCTCTAACTCCGGATCCGTTCAAAAGCGGAAAGGCATCTTGTTGTCGTCCATCATACTAAAAGTGGCGAAGATTCGCTGAAAAGCCACCCCTGGAATGCAGTGCTTTGCTATGTCTGCTCCATTTCCTTTTAGCACCAGGACGGAACCTACCGGTAGAGGTATCTCCACCGGCCCTTGTATTCTCCGGGGCCTGTTATCCGAAGGTCTGATTCAAACATGATGTTACACTGTTTGACGAAAGATAATGAGCAGAAGGGTGTGAAGTGTTGATGGTCTATGTGTGGAGGTATGCAGTCGCCTTCTCATATATGTTGATGATGTAGCTGTTGGGTATGCAATCTGTAGGTAGCACCCTCCATGTCACCATCCTCTTTACCATCCTTTTGATAATTCTTGGCATCGGATCCACATCGCTGTGACGGAGAATCCCTGGTGGATTTCCTTTCCTGTCTTCAGCAAAGTTGTAACAACATCCGCACTGAATTGTGACTCTTCCTTTTCCCTTCATCAGTCTCCGTGGTTCTGAGTAGGTCTTCTCTCTTAAATGACCAGCTCGGCCCATTTTCTGAAGATCGATGATGCAGTCCACAATCTGTTGCTACTCGTAGTCTGAGAACACATCCGTATGTAACTCAAGGCCTTACAGGATATTGATGTTTTTGCCTCGAATTCTTTCAAAGTATTCAATGGTTTTCTTTTCAACTTTCTGCAGTCCGTCCAGCTCGTACTCTAGAATTATCTGAAATCATCGGGGTTTAGTAACGTACTGTGGCATGTATGGTTCAACCCCAGCTCGCTCTCTTGCATGTCTCACCTCCTCAGGGATAGTCTCTGTCAGGACATCCTCTAGGGTTGCTTTCGCAACAAGACTCTTCAAAGCTGGTGTATCTGCCTGGCATCGTGGCGCTGATTTTGTTTCTGATCTTCTCAGAATTTCTTTCATCTTCTCTGATGTCGTTGGAGTTGATCTCCTATTTTCTGGTTCTTGTCGAACCGGTCTCTTCAACGTGCTTGCACCGACGGTAGCAACTATCTCTTCATGTTGGTCTACCGCTAGCTTGCTCAGCATCCTGTGAATGCGGAGGTTCTTGTTTCTTCACTGTGTAGGAGTGAGAGTAGCTCTCCTTACTCCCTGAACCTCTGTGGGCACGGAGCTGACAAGCCTGCCCTCTGCTGTAGTAACCCCGGACTTAACTTTCTTGTTTGCTCCAGTCCTGAGCGGCATTTACTTTCCTTTTCTTGTCGGTAGTTGGCAAACTCGGGCCACCCAATTTCATCACTGTCTGGCTGCGGAACTCTTCCCTGTCAATCGGGGTCCAATCGGCCTTCTCGTACTGTAGCGCGGCCGGTGTGAAATTTGAGTCGATCTCAATCAGGGCCCCATCCTTCATCTTTTCTTCATCGAGTGCTAGACTCACGCCATTCTTAAAGTTTAGAATCAACCACCCGTTCGACATTTCTCTGTAAAAACAAGGAAAGGATCCGAGGTTGTATCAAGAACGAGAACAATAAGAAAATTTATTCATTAATGATAATTTTAAGTTTTATTTTTTTTAATTCTTTTATTTCATTTGAGTTTAAATAAGATATGAAAAGATAAGGGAAAATCAGGAATGAGATTGATTTGAAAGGAAGGATCAAAATTTATTATTATGATGATTTCTTTCACATATATTTATATTTTCCTTTTACAAAAATTTTATTCATCATTTTTTTTTATCAAATTTTTGGGTTCGGACCCAGTTACAAGTGATCACTCTACCGTGCTTCTAAGAATGATACTTTATTTTCAAAGTTCATCCTTCGAAACATTAGGTTGTGTAATACTTCTTTAAATATCGTTCATTGATTGAAAACATAGATCGTTCTCCACGACAATTCACAAGTTGGTAGGAACCTCCTAAGTAGATTGTCTCGACCACCAACGGCCCCTCCCAAATCGGTTCAAATTTACCTCCTATCTTGCAGTGTGCAAGAATAGGTCTCTTGAGAGCTAGAACCAAGTCACCGTCTTTGAACGTCCTTGGGTGGACCAGTTTATCGTGGGCATGGATCATCTTGGCTTGATACAATTCCAGATTATGTTGTGCTGAAAGTCATTTTCCTTCCAAGCTTTCTAGTTCTTCTACTCGTAGTCTGGCATTCTCTTCTGTAGTAATCTTGTTTGCAACTGCAGTCCTGAGAGACGGAAGTTGAACCTCCAAGGGTAAAACGGCTTCTGACCCGTACACTAGAGTGTAGGGCATAGACTGAGTGGGAGTTATGAAAGTCGTTCTGTAGGCCCATAAGGCTTCTAATAACTTCTCGTATCAATTGTTTTTATTGTCATCCAAAGTTTTCTTTAAGATTTGGACGAGAGTTTTATTAAAAACCTCGGCCAGGCCGTTTACTCTCGGGTAGTAGATCGTCGAATAGTGCCAGTCAATCCCGTGCCTTCTGACAAAACTGTTGATCTTCATACTTCTGAATGCTGGCCCGTTATCTGAGATAATTCTGTGTGGTACCCCAAAACAGTAGACGACTTGATTTCTGAAGAACTGCAGCACGTGATGTGCCTTCACTTCTCTGAGTGGTACTGCTTCTGCCGATTTGGAAACGTAATCTGTAGCTGCAAGAATAAAGTGATGTCCTCTTGAGGAAGGCAGTTCTATCGGACCCACAATGTATGTGCCCCAACACTCAAATGGCCACGACGTAATTGTCTGATGTAGCACATTTGGAGGTTGATGTAGAACCACTCCATGCACTTGGCACTGGTGACAACTTTTGGCAACCTTCACGCAGTCGGTCAACTTCGAGGGCCAGTAGTACCCTAGTCTTTTAATCCTCATTTTCATCTTCGGACCTGACTGATGAGCGCCACAAAGTCCCGAGTGCACTTCTTTAATAATTTCACGAGCCTCGGACCCACTCAGGCACCTTAGCCACATCTAATCGAAAGGCCTTCTGTATAAGGTATCATTTATTAATGCATATGAAAGAGTTCTTTTCTTAATCTGATGGGCCACCGACTTATCATCCGACAGGTTTCCTGTTTACAGGTAGTCTATTAATGGTTGTCGCCAATCCTCTGTAGTTTCTGCTACTGCTGCAATGGTTTCTTCTTCTTTTTATGTTTGGTGTATTGCATCCATGTCGAGCTATGATAGGACCTGTCGCCCCTAAACTGACATTTCAACTGATTCATCTTGTAAGCAGGCAAACTCTTTTGCTAAGCGGGCTAACGCGTTTGCAGGAGAATTTTCTCTTATAGGAATCTTATAGATTGTTACATTCAGAATCTGCTTTAGCAACTTCATTGCATACTGAATGTAATGCTCATGTCTTGGTTTCAGAATTTTGTATTGTCCTGCGACCTGTTGTATGATCAACTGTGAATCGCCATAGATGTTGATGTCGGTTATGCCCATTTGAAAGGCCAATTTCAGTCCAGTTACAAAGGCTTTGTATTCTGCTTCATTGTTCGTACACGGTTCTGTTAAATGGTAGAAATATCTTAAGATCCCCCGCTTTGGTATTATAAATATTAATCTGATTCCTGCCTTACCGGGCACTATCGTCTGCAATTCTTTATATTTCTGCGCTGAGGATGCTCCGTCGAAGTACAGTTCCCAACGTTGATAATCAGGGTCTTCTAAGCTCATTATCTGTTCGTCTGGCAAGTCGTCGTTAAGAGGTGACTCTGCCGGTAAAGGGTGTGCTGCGAGGAAGTCTGCTAGGACTTGTCCCTTTACGGGACGAAGAGGAACAAAAGTTATATCGAATTGCAATAGTATCATTGACCACGTGGCATGTCTGCCAGAAAGCATCGGGCGGGTCATCAAGTATTGCAATGGATTAAACTTTGAGATAACGTTGACCTTATGAGAAAGCATGTAATGCCTGAGCTTTTGAGCGGCGAAGATCAGGGCCAAACTATGCTTCTCAATCAAAGTATACTTTACTTTCATCTGAATTAAATGACGACTCAGGTAGTAGAGAGCATTTTCTTTACACTCGTCATTGACCTGGGCTAGCAGGGCTCCGATGGAGTCGTCTAAAGCCGCGGTATAAAGTATCAACGGTCGGCCCAAGACTGGGGCTGCTAAGACAGGAGGTGTCATTAAATACTGTTTAATATACTCGAAGGCCCGCTGGCATTTTTCATCCTAAACGAATTTGACGTCCTTTATAACAAATGCTAAGAAGGGCTGACACCTACCTAACAAATTAGAGATAAAGCTTCGAAGATATGCCAACTTCCCTTGAAAGGATCGTAGTTGTTTCAAAGTTTTGGGAGGCGGCATCTCTAAGATAACTTTAATCTTCTCCAGATCGATTTCAATTCCGCGATGCCGGACAACAGATCCTAACAATTTCCCAGAGGTTACACCGAAGGCGCATTTCAAGGGATTCATGTTAAGGTTAAATTTTCTTAATCTCTCAAAAACAATTCTCATATCATACAGGTGATCTTCTTTCAGTTTGTTCTTGATGACCACATCATCCACGTAGCACTCGACTTGATTGTGAATGAGATCTTCAAAGATCCTTGTCATTGCTCTTTGGTAGGTTGCTTCTGCATTCTTCAATCCGAAAGATATTACTGTGTAGCAGTACACTCCGATTTACATTTTGAAGGTTGTGAGCTTCTCATTTTCTGGTGCCATCTTTATTTGATTGTATCCTGACGATCCATCCATGAAAGAGAAGATCTCGTGTGTCGAAGCGATGTTGATCATCAACTCTAGAATTAGTGGCGGGAATTCATCCTTTTGGTATGCTTTCTTCAAATCTTTGAAATCCACGCAAATTCTGATCTAACCATTCTTGTTTCTGACTGGTACCACATTGGCTAACCAGGTCGGGTATTGTTCTTCACGGACAAATTTAGCGTTGATTAGCTTCTTAATTCAGTTAGTACTTGTCGTTCAATTTCTTGATGCATTCTTCTTGGAGCTTGTCTGACTGGGATGGCAGTGTGATCCACTCCTAGCTGCTGAACTGCAACCTCTGGAGCTAATCCCAACATTTCATCGTAACTCTAAGCAAAACAGTCCTTGAATTCCATTAGTAGATTGATCATTTCTTCGGAGTCTTCCTTATTACGTAAGGAGCTAACAAAGGTCGGCTTAGACTCTTCGCTAGTACCAAAGTTAACTTTCATTAACTCGTCTATTGTTGATTTAATTTCTTCTTCAAATTCTGGTGGAGCGTCTCCAATTGGCAAGTCCTTGAGATCATCTGAAGTTTCCAGGCAGTCTTCATTAGGCTCGTGAGTGACAACCAAACAAAATTTTGTATCATCAGCTGGCGCTACTGTGTTGAATCTGAGACCCTGCTTTGAATTGGGAGGTCGACTGGTATTATTCCATAAATTTTCAAAGTGTTGAGATTGATCTTTCGTCCTTTATTTAGGTAAGGTACCACGCTGCATTAAGTTTTGAACACAGGGAGAATACCACTCAAAAGGCAATTCCATTAATTCGGAGGAAGCAACCTCTTCAAATTTTACATCATTTTCAATATTGTAAGAAGAAACACCAAGGTAGAACTTGATCGGCTTAGCACCGCCACCATGTACTTCCTTGACCACCATACCATCGACTTTGCTAGGATAGATCGGGGTTGGGGTCATAGTATGTACATAGTGGTTTATCTTCTCGTAAATTGATTTGTATTCTTTGTTCTTTACGTCTTCGAGAGAGATCTTGTACTGGGGTTTCTTTTGATTTATCTTCATTGCTTCCTTCTTGATTTCTTCTTCTTCAGAATTTCTTTCCCAATCAATATCGATGACCGGCTTCTTCTGTTCAACTGTTCCACCGTTTCTTCCTCGCTCTCATCCCCGACCTCGACCTCGGGTGCGAGTTCTGGAGAAACCTTCACCATCTCACCGTAAGGGAGTGATGAGTAACTGTTGAACTAGAATTTCAGGTTCTTCATTGTGTCGAACTTCTTTTGCTTCATTTGGTATGGCATTTTTGGAAAAGATTGTCTTCTTTAGAGGCGCGTAGTAGGCTGCATCTTTGTGGATACCAATCTCGTGCACGGAGGACGGTTGCAAGTCACCCTTGATACACTGTTCTTCCCCTCCTTCATAATACTTTATGCATTGGTGTAGAGACGATGGTACCCTCCAGTTTTCATGGATCCACGGTCGACCCAGTAGAGCATTGAACCATGTCTTGGAATCAATTATGTGGAATTTTGCAGTTTTCTTTGTCAAATCACCAATCTTCATTAATAGTGTTATCAATCCAAGAGCTCTTTCTCCTTTCTGATTGAAACCTCATAGTAACATTTTGTCTGCTTCGAGATCACGGGCATCAATTTCCAAATATGCTAATGTTCGAAGGTTCATTATGTTGATCGATGCTCCCGGATCAACTAACACCCTGGAGAGCGTGAACTTTCTGATGGTGACTGAAATGTATAATGGTCGGTTGTGATCAGCTGTTCCGAGCAGTAAATCATTGTCCGTGAAGGTAACACCACGCTGTCCTTTCAACGAGCAAACCTCGTCTAAGGAATTACCAGACATTTGAGCTAAGCAAATTTCTGGATCAAGTAAGGCCTTGATCAGAGTTTCCCTCATCTCCTTTCACAAGATCAAAGTGTCGTAGATGCTTAGTTTGGTTGGTAGCTTCCTAAGATGGGCTAGCACGTTATAATCCACTTTGTTACCAGGCTCTTCAATTTCTTCCCAAATGGGCAGTTCCTCTGCTAGGGTTGGCTCTTTCTAAGCAACCACCTACTTTCCTTTATCCTTTGGAGCCACTCTCGGGGGTAGAACTTTTCTGTTTCTTAGATTGACTTCTGTTATTTCTTCTGAATCTGGTGCTGAATTTGCCGGTGTCTCCTCTTGAATTGGAACAACTGGCTCTTTTGGAGTTGCTTCGGAATCTGACAATTCTAATTCTATTGTGATCAGAGCTCCTCAGAATTCACAAATGGACTCGTCAAAAGTTGACCACAAGTTTTGACCTAATGACTACCCATTGACCCAATAGATCAACTTTTGACCAAAAAGTCAACTTTAGTCAAAATGTTCAATTTTTGACCCAAAGACCAACCCATTGACCCGAAAGATCAACTTTTGACCAAAAAGTCATCTTCGGTCAAAATGGTTATTTCTAGACTCAATGACCAACTCATTGACCAAAAATGTCAATTCCTGACCAAAAAGTCAACTTTGGTCAAAATGGTCAATTTTTGACCCAATGACCACCCCGTCGACCCACCTTTAACCAAAAGTATAATTTTTGTTAAAATAATCAATTTTTGACCTAATGACCAATTATTGACCCAATAAGTCAATCTCTGACCAAAAAGTCAACTTTGGTTAAAATGGTCAATCCCTATCCCAATGACTATCCCATTGACCTAGTAGGTCAACTTTTGACAAAAAAGTCAACTTTGGTCAACATGGTCAATTTTTGACCCAATGACCAACCCAACAAATCAGCTTTTGACCAAAAAGTCATCTTCGGTCAGAATGGTTAATTCTTGACCCAATTACCAACTCATTGACCAAATATGTCAATTTTTGACCAAAAAGTCAACTTTGATCAAAATGGTCAATTTCTGACCCACTGACCACCCCGTTGACCCAATTGGTTAACTTTTGACCAAAAAATTATTTTTGGCCAAAATAATCAATTTTTTACCTAATGACCAATTGATGACCCAGTAAGTCTCTGACCAAAAAATTAACTTTAATCAAAATGTTCAATCCTTGAGCCAATGACCAACCCATTAACCCAATAGGTCAACTTTTGACCAAAAAGTCAATTTTGGTTGAAATTGTCAATCTTTTACGCAATGACCAACCCATTAACCCAATTGGTCAACTTCTGACCAAAATGTTAACTTTGGTCAAAATGGTCGATCCTTGACCTAATGACCAACCCATTAACCCAAGATGTCAACTTTTGACCAAAAAGTTAATTTTGGTCAAAATTGTTAATTTTTGACCTAATGACCACCCCATTAACCCAATAAGTTAACTTTTGACCAAATTGTCAAGTTTAGTTAAAATGGTTAATTTCTGACCCAGTGACCAACCCATTAACCCATAAAGTTAACTTTTAACCAAAAAGTCAACTTTGATCAAAATGGTCAATCCTTGACCCAATGATCAACCTATAAACCCAATAGATCAACTTTTGACCAAAATAATCAATTTTTGACATAATGACCAATTATTGACCCAATAAGTCAATCCCTGACAAAAAGGTCAACTTTGGTTAAAATTGTCAATCCTTAACCGAATGACCAACACATTGAGCAGTAAGTCAACTTTTGACTAAAAAGTGAACTTTTGTCAAAATAGTCAATCTTTGACACAATGACCAACCCGTTGACACAATAGATCAACTTTAACCAAAATGTTAATTTTGGTCTATATAGTCAATTTTTACCTAATGACCACCCTATTGACCCAATATGTTAAATTTTGACCCAAAGCCAACTTTAGTCAAAATGGTCAATTTCTGACCCAATGACCACCCCATTGACCCAAAGGTTCAACTTTTGACCAAAAATCCAGTTTTGGAGAAAATTGTCAATTTTTAACCTAATGACCAATTATTGACCCAGTAAGTCAGTCTATGACCAAGAAGTCAAATTTGGTCAAAATGGTCAATCCTTGACCCAATGACCAACCCATTGACCCAATCGGTCAACTTTTTGCGAAAAAGTCAACTATGGTCAAAATGGTCAATCTTTGACCCAATGACTCAAAAAGTCAACTTTTGGTCAAAATTATCAATTTTTGACATAATCACCAACACATTGGCCCAATAGGTCAACTTATAACCAAAAAGTCAATTTTGGTCAAAATAGTCATTTTTTGACCTAGTGACCACCCAATTGACCCAATAGGTCAATTTTTGATCAAAAAGTCAACTTTTGTCAAAATGGTCAATTTCTGACCCAATAACCAACCCATTGATCCAATAGGTCAACTTTTGACGAAAAAGTCAATTTTGGTCAAAATAATCAATTTTTGACCTGAAGACCGATTATTGACCTAGTAAGTCAATCTCTGTCCAAAATGTCAACTTTGGTCAAAATGGTCAATCCTTGACCCAATTACCAACCCATTTACCAAATAGGTCAACATTTGACCAAAAAGTCAACTTTGGTTAAAATGATCAATCCTTGACCGAATGACCAATCCATTGGCCTAAGAGGTCAACTTTTGACCAAAAAGTTAATTTTAGTCAAAATAGTCAATTTTTTAGTGAATGACAAATTATTGACCTAATAAGTCAATCTCTGACCAAAAATTCAACTTTGATCAAAATGGTCAATCCTTGACCGAATGACAAACTCATTGACCCAACAGATCAACATTCGACCAAAAAGTCAATTTTGGTCAAAATAGTCAATTTTTGACATAATGACCACCAATTGAATATGTCAACTTTTGACAAAAATTCAACTTTGGTAAAAATCGTCAATTTTTGACCCAATGACTAACCCATTGACTTAATAGGTCAACTTTTGACAAAAAAGTGCTCTTTGGTCAAAATGGTCAATTCTTGACCCAATTACCAACTCATTGACCAAATAAGTCAACTTTTGACCAAAAAGTCTACTTTGGTCAAAATGGTCAATTTCTGACCCAATGACTACCCCGTTGTCCCGATGGGTTAAAATTTTGACAAAAAATTCAATTTTGGTCAAAATAGTAAATGTTTGACCTAATGACCATTTATTGACCCAATAACTCCATCTCTGACCAAAAATTCAACTTTAGTCAAAATGGTCAATCTTAGACCCAATGACAAACCCATTGACCCAATAGGTCAACTTTTGACCAAAAAGTCAATTTTGATTATAGTCAATTTTTGACCTAATAACCACCCATTGACCCAATAGGTCACCTTTTGACAAAAAAGTCAACTTTGGTCAAATGATCAATTTTTGAACCAAAGACCAACCCATTGACTCAAAAGACTAACTTTTGACCAAAAAGTCATCTTCGATCAAAATGGTCAATTCTTGACCCAATGACCAACTCATTGACTAAATAGGTTAACTCTTAACCAAAAAGTCAACTTTAGTCAAAATGGTCAAATTTTGACCCCGTTGACCACCCCGTTGACCCAATGAGTCAACCATTAACTAAAAATTAAATTTTTGTCAAAATAATTAGTTTTTGACCTAATGACCAATTATTGACCAAAAAGTCAACTTTGGTCAATCCTTGACCCAATGACCAACTCATTGACTCAAAAGGTTAACTTTTGACCAAAGAGTAAATTTTAGTCAAAATAGTCAATTTTTTACCTAATGACCGAAGTAGTCAGTTTTAGAATTAATGATTAATTATTGACCCAATAAGTCAATCTCTAACCAAAAAGTCAGCTTTGGTCAAAATGGTCAATCCTTGACCTAATAACAAACCTATTGACCCAATAGGTAAACTTTTGACCAAAAAGTTAATTTTGGTCAAAATAGTTAATTTTTGACCTAATGACCTCCCATCGATCTGATAGGACAACTTTTGACCAAAAAGTCAAGTTTGGTCAAAATGGTCAATTTTTGACCCAATGACCAACCCTTGATCCAATAGATCAACTTTTGACCAAAAAATCTTCTTTGGTCAAAATGGTCGATTCTTGAACCAATTACCTTGTCATTAACCAAATAGGTCAACTTTGTCTAAAAAGTTAATTTTGGTTAAAATGGTCAATTTCTAACCCAATGACCACCACATTGACCTAATGGGTCAAGTTTTGACCAAAAATTTAATTTTTGTCAAAATAGTCAATTTTTGACCTAATGACCAAAACAGTCAATTTTTGATTAAAAGACCAATTATTGACCCAATAAGACAATTTCTGACCAAAAAGTCAACTTTGGTCAAAATAGTCAATCTTTGAACCAATGATCCAATAGGTCAACTTATGACCAGAAAGTCAATTTTGATCAAAATAGTCAATTTTTGACCTCATGACCACCCATTGACCCATTAGGCAACTTTTGACCAAACTGTCAATTTTGATCAAGATAGTCAATTTTTGACCTAATGACCACCTATTGACCCAATAGGTCAACTTTTGATGAAAAAGTCAACATTGGTTAAAATGGTCAATTTTTTAATCATTGACCCAATGGGTCAAGTTTTGACAAAAAAAGCCATATTTGGCTAAAATGGTCAATTCTTGACCCAATTACCAACCCATTGACCAAATATGTCAACTTTTAATCGAAAATTTAATTTTGGTCAAAATGGTCAATTTCAGACCCAATGACCTCCCCATTGACCTAGTGGGTTAACTTTTGACCAAAAGTTCAATTTTGGTCAAAATTGTGACCTTTTGACCTAATGACCAATTATTGACCCAATAAGTTAATCTCTGACCAAAAAGTTAACATTAGTCAAAATGGTCAATCCTTGACCTAATGACAAACCCATTGACCCAATAGGTCAACTTTTGACCAAAAAGTCAAATTTGGTCAAAATATTCAATTTTTTACTTAATGACCACCCATTAACCTAATAGGTCAACTTTTGGCAAAAAGTTGACTTTGGTCAAAATGGTCAATTTTTGACCCAATGACCAACCCATTGACCCAATAGATTAAATTTTGACCAAAAAGTTATATTCGGTCAAAATGGTCAATTCTTGACCCAATTACCAACACATTCGCCAAATAAGTCAACTTTTGACCAAAAAGTGAACTTTGGTCAAAATAGTCAATTTCTGACACAATAACCACCATGTTAACCAAATGGGTCAACTTTTTACGAAAAATTTAATTTTGGTCTAATTTACTAATTTTAGACTTAATGACCAACAATTGACCCAATGACCAACCCATTGACCCAATAGGTCGACTTTTGACCCAAAAGTCAACCTTGGTCAAAATAGTGAATCCCTTACACAATGACCAACCCATTGACTCAAAAGGTCAACTTTTGACAAAAAAATCAATTTTGGTCAAAATAGATCGATTTTACTGATGACCAATTATTGACACGATAAGCGATCCCTAACCAAAAGGTCAACTTTGGTCAAAATGGTCAATCCTTGACCCAATGACCAACCCATTGACCCAATTGGTCAACTTTTGATTAAAAAGTCAACTTCGGTCAAAATGATCTATCATTGACCCAAAGAACAACCCATTGGCCTAATAGGTCAACTTTTGACGAAAAGTCAATTTTGGTCAAAATAGTCAATTTTTGAATTAATGACCAATTATTGACCCAATATGTCAATCTTTGACCAAAAAGTCAACATTGGTCAAAATGGTCAATCCTTGACCCAATGACAAACCCATTGACCCAATAGGTCAACATTTGACCAAAAAGTTAATTTTTATCAAAATAAATAATTTTTAAACTAATGCCCCCCATTAACCAATTATGTCGACTTTTTGACCAAAAAGTCAACTTTGGTCAGAATGGTCAATTTTTGACCCAATGACCTACCCATTGACCCAATAGGTCAACTTTTGACCAAAAAGCAATCTTTGGTCAAAATGGTCAATTCTTGACCCAATTACTAACTCACTGACCAAATAGGTCAATTATTGACCAAAAAGTCTAATTTGGTCAAAATGGTCAATTTCTGACCCAATGACCTCCCCGATGACCCGATTGGTTAAATTTTGACAAAAAAGTCAATTTCGGTCAAAATATTAAATGTTTGACATAATGACCAATTATTGACCCAATAACTCCATCTCTGACCAAAAAGTCAATTTTGGTCAAAATGGTTAATCCATGACCCAATGACAAACCAATTGACCCAAAAGGTCAACTTTTGACCAAAAAGTCAATTTTGATTAGAATAGTCAATTTTTGACCTAACGATCACCCATTGACCCAATAGGTCAACTTTTGACCAAGAAGTCAACTTTGGTCAAAATGGTCAATTGTTGACGCAATGACCAACTCACTGACCCAAAAGATCACCTTTTGACTAAAAAGTCATCTTCGTTCAAAATGGTCAATTCTTGACCCAATTACCAATTCATTGACCAAATAGGTCAACTTTTGACAAAAAGTCAACTTTGGTCAAAATGGTCAATTTCTGACCCAATGACCTCCCCATTGACCTAATGAGTCAACCTTTAACCAAAACTTTAATTTTTATCAAATTAATCAATCTTTAACCTAATGACCAATTATTGACCCAATAAGTCAATCTATGACCTAAAAGTTAACTTTAGTTAAAATGATCAATCCTTGACCCAATGACCAACACATTGACCTAATAGGTCAACTTGTGACCAAAAAGTCAACTTTGCTCCAAATGGTCAATCCATGAGCCAATGACCAACCCATTGAATCAATAGGTTAACTTTTGACTAAAAAGTAAATTTTGGTCAAAATAGTCAATTTTTTACCTAATGACCAAAATAGCCAGTTTTTGAATTAATGACCAATATTGACGCAATAAGTCAATCTCTTACCAAAAAGTTAACTTTGGTCAAAAAGTTCAATCCTTGACCCAATGAAAAACTCATTGACCCAATAGGTAAACTTTTATCCAAAAGGCTAATTTTGATCAAAATAGTCAATTTTTGACACTAATGACCACCCATTGACCCAATAGGTCAACTTTTGATCAAAAAGTTAACTTTGGTCAAAATGGTCAATTTTTTACCCAATGACCAACCCATTGACCCAATAGGCCAACTTCTGAGCAAAAAGTCAACTTTGGTCAAAATGGTTAATTTTTGACCCAATTACTAACTCATTGACCAAATAGATCAACTTTTGACTAAAAAGTCAACTTTGGTCAAAATGGTCAATTTCTGAAACAATGACTACCCCGTTCACCCATTGGGTTAACTTTTTATCAAAAATTCAACCTTAGTCAATATAGTTAATTTTTGGACCTAATGACCAATTATTGACCCTATAAGTCAATCTCTGAGCAAAAAGTCAACTTTGGTTAAAACTGTTATTCCTTGACCCAATGTCAAAACCATTGACCCAATAGGTCAACCTTTGACTAAAAAGTCAATTTTAGTCAAAATAGTCAATTTTTTACTTAATGACCACCCATAGACCCAATAGGTTAACTTTTGACCAAAAATTCAATTTTGGTCAAAATAATCAATTTTTGACCTAAAAACCAATTATTGATGCAATAAGCCAATCTCTGACCAAAAAGTCAACTTTGGTCAAAATGGACAATCCTTGACCCAATGACCAACCCATTAACCTAATAGGTCAACATTTAACCAAAAAGTCAACATTGGTCAAAATGATCAATCATTGACCCAATGACCAACCCGTTGGCCTAATAGGTCAACTTTTGACTAAAAAGATAATTTTGATCAAAATAGTCAATTTTTGAATTAATGACAAATTTTTGACCCAATAAGTCAATCTCTGACCAAAAAGTCAACTTTGGTCAAAATGGCCAATCCTTGTCCCAATGACAAACACATCGACCCAATAGGTAAAGATTGGTCAAAATTGTCAATCCTTGACCCAATGGCAAACACATTGACCTACTAAGTCAATCATTTTGACCAAAGTTGATTTTTTGGTCAAAGGTTGACCTATTAGGTCATTGGGTCAAGAATTTACCATTTTGACCAAAGTTGACTTTTTGGTCAGGGATTGGCTTACTGGGTTAATAATTGGTCTTTTGGTCAAAAATTGACCTGTTAGTCATTGGGTGGTCATTCGGTCAAAAATTGACTATTTTGACCAAAATTAAATTTTTGTTCAAAAGTTGATCCATTGAGTCAACAGGGTGGATATTGGGTCTGAAATTGACCATTTTAACTAAAGTTAATTTTTTGGTCAAAAATTGACCTATTTTGTCAATGTGTTGCAATTAGATCGAGAATAGACCAATTTGATCGAAGATGACTTTTGGGTCAAAAGTCGATCTATTGGGTCAGTGGGTTGGTCATTAGGTCAAAAATTGACTATTTTGACCAAAGTTGACTTTTTGGTCAAAAGTTGACCTATTGGGTCAATGAGTTGACATTAGATCAAAAATTGACTATTTCGACCAAAATTGACATTTTGATCAAAAGTTGATCTATTGGTTCAATGGGTTTGTCATTAGTTCAAGCATTGACCAATTTGACCAAAGTTGACTTTTTTGTCAGAGATTGACTTATTGGGTCAATAATCGGTCGTTAATTCAAAAATTGACTATTTTGACTAAAGTTGACCTTTTGGTTAAATGTTGACCCTATGGGTCAATGGGTTGGTCATTGGGTTAAGGATTTACCATTTTGATACAAGTTGACTTTTTGGTCAAAGGTTGGCTTACTGGGTCAATAATTGGTCATTAGGTTAAAAATTGACTATTTTGACCAAAATTGACTTTTTGGTCAAAATTTATCCTATTGAGTCAATGGGTTGGTCATTGGGTCAAGGATTGACCATTTTGACCAAAGTTTTCGTTTTGGTTAAAAGTTTACCTATTTAGGTCAATGATGCGGTCATTATGTCAAAAATTGACAATTTTAAGCAAGATTGACTATTTTGTCAAAAGTTGACCTATTTGGTCAATGGGTTGGTCAATGGGTCAATGATAAACTATTTGGCCAAAGTTGACTTTTTAGTTAAAAGTTGACAAATTGGGTCAATGGGTTGCTCATTAGATCAATGATTGATCTTTTTCACCAAAGTTGTCAATTGAGTCATTGTGTGAGAAATTGACCATTTTGACCAAATTTAACTTTTTGTTCAAAAGTTGACCTTTTGGGTCAATGAGGTGGTCATTAGGTCAAAAATTGACAATTTTGAGCAAAATTAACTTTTCTGTCAAAAGTTGTCCTTTTGGGTCAACAAGTTGATCATTGGGTTAAGGATTGACCATTTTCACCAAAGTTAACTTTTTGGTCAAAAGTTGACCGATTGGGTCAATGGGTTGGTCATTGTGTTAAGGATTGACCATTTTGACCAAAATTAACTTTTGGTCATAAGTTAGCCTATTGGGTTAATAATTGCTCATTAAGTTAAAAATTTACTATTTTGACCAAACTTGACTTTTTGGTCAAAAATCGATCTATTGGGTCAGTGTGTTGGTCATTGGGTCAAGGATTTACCATTTTGACCAAAGTTCACTTTTTCGTCAAAAGTTGACCTATTGGGTCATTGGGTTGTTCATTGGGTCAAGGATAAATCATTTTCACCAAAGTTGACTTTTTGGTCAGAGATTGTCTTACTGGGTCAATAATTGGTCATTGGGTCAAAAATTTACAATTTTGACTTGACCAAAATTGATTTTTTCGTCAAAAGTTGACCTTTTGGGTCGATGGGTTGGCCATTGGGTCAAGGATTGACCATTTTGACCAAAGATAATTTTTTCGTCAAAAGTTGACTTATTGGGTTAATGGGTTGGTCATTAGGTCAAGGATTGACCATTTTGACAAAAGTTTACATTTTGGTCAGAGATAGACTTATTGGGTCAATAATTGGTCATAGGGCAAAAATTGATTAATTTGACCAAAATTAAATTTTTGGACAAAAGTTGACCCATTTGGTCAACGGAGTGGTCATTGGGTCAGAAATTCACTATTTTGACCAAAACTGACTTTTTGTTCAAAAGTTGATATATTTAGTCAATGGTTGGTAATTAGGACAAGAATTGACCATTTTGACTGAAGATGACTTTTTTGCAAAATTTGATTTATTGGGTCAATGAGTTGGTCATTGGGTCAAAAAATGACCATTTTTACCAAAGTTGACTTTTTGGTCAAAAGTTGACCTATTGGGTCAATGGGTGGTCCATAGGTTATAAATTGACTATCTTGACCAAAATTGACTTTTTGGTCAAAAGTTGACTTATTGGGTCTTTGGGTTTGTCATTGGGTCAGGGATTGACCATTTTGACCAACGTTGACTTTTTTGTCAGAGATTAACTTATTGGGTCTATAATTGGTCATTAGGTAAAAAATTGACTATTTTGACCAAAAGTGAATTTTTGGTCAAAAGTTAACCCATTGGGTCAACGGGGAGGTCATTAGGTTAGAAATTGACCATTTTGACCAAAGTTGACTTTTTGGTCAATATTGACCTATTAGGACAATGGGTTGGTCATTGGGTTAAGGATTGATCTTTTTAGCCAAAGTTGGCATTTTGGTCAAAATTTGACCTATCGGCTCAATAGGTTGGTCATTGGGAGAGAAAATGACAATATTTGACCAAAGTTAACTTTTTGGACAGAAGTTGACCTATTGGATTAATGTGTGGCCATTAGGTCAAAAATTGACTATTTTGACCAAAATTGTCTTTTTGGTCAAAAGTTGACCTATTGGGTTAATGGTTTAGTCATTGGATCAGGGATTGACCATTTTGACTAAAGTTGACTTTTTGGTATAAAGTTGACCTATTAGGTCATTGGGTTGGTCTGTGGGTCAAGGTTTGACCATTTTGACCAAAGTTGACTTTTTTTGTCAGAAGTTAACATATAGGGTCAATGGATGGCCTTACGTCAAGGATTGACCATTTTGACCAAAGTTGACTTTTTGGTCGAAAATTGATCTATTGGGTCAATGAGGTGGTCTTAAGGTAAAAAAATGACTATTTTGACACAAATTGACTTTTTGGTCAAAGTTGTCCTATTTTGTCAATGAGTTGGTCATTCGGTCAATGATTGACCATTTTGACCAAAGTTGATTTTTTTGTCAGAGATTAAGTTATTGTTTCAAAAATTGGTCATTAGGTCAAAAATTGATTATTTTTACCAAGATTGACTTTTTGGTTAAGGATTGACAATTTTGACCAAAGTTAACTTTTTTGTCAAAAGTTGACTTATTTGGTCGATGGATTGGTCATTGAGTCATAAATTGACCAATTTGACCACAGTTGACATTTTGTTCAAAAGTTGATCTATTGTGTCAATGGGGTGGCCATTAGGTTAAAAATTGACAATTTTGACCAAAATTTTTAGTTTGGTTAAAACTTGACATATTGGGTCATTGGGTCAATGATTGACCATTTAGACAAAAGTTGACCTATTGGGTCAATGTGTTGGTCATTGGGTCAAGGATTGACCATTTTGACAAAAGTTGACTTTTGAGTCAGAGATTGGCTTATTGGGTCTATAATTGATCATTAAGTAAAAATTTGATTATTTTGACCAATATTAAATTTTTGGTCAAAATTTGACTCATTAGGTCAACGGGATGGTCATTAGGTCAGAAATTTACTTTTTTAACCAAAGTTGACTTTCTGGTAAAAAATTGACCTATTTGGTCAATGAGTTGGTCTTTGGGGTCAAAAATTGACCATTTTGACCAAAAATGACTTTTTTGTCAAAAATTGACCTATTGGGTCAATGGGTTGGTCATTGGGTCAAGGATTGACCATTTTGACTAAAGTTTATTTTTTTGTTAGAATTTGATTTATTGGGTCAATAATTGGTCTTTAGGTGAAAAATTGACTAATTTGACCAAAATTAAATTTTTGTTCAAATGTTGACCCATTGGGTCAACGGGATGGTCATTGGGTCAGAAATTAACCATTTTGACCAAAGTTGACTTATTGGTTCAATGGGTCGGCCATTGGGTAAAGGATTGGCCATTTTGACCAAAGTTGACTTTTTGGTCAGAGATTCTTATAGGTCAATAATTGGTCATTAATTTAAAACATGACTAAATGGTCATTAGATTGAGGAATGACCATTTTGACCAAAGTTGACTTTTTTTAGAAGTTGACCAATTGGGTCAATAATTGGTCATCAGGTCAAAAATTGATTATTTTGACCAAAATTGACTTTTTTGTCAAAATTCGATCTGTTTGGTTAGTGGGTTAGTCATTGGGTCAAGGATTTACCATTTTGACCTAACTTGACTTTTTGACCAAACTTGACATTTGGTCAAAAGTTGACCTATTGGGTCAGTGGGTGGTGATTAGGTCAAAAATTGACCATTTTGACCAAAGCTTACTTTTTGGTCAAAAGTTGACCTATAACGTCAATGGGTGGTTATTAGGTCAAAAATTGACTATTTTAACCAAAATTGACTTTTTGGTCAAAAGTTGAATGGGTTTGTCATTGGGTCAAGGATTGATCATTTTGACCAAAGTTGTCTTTTTGTTCAAAGTTTGACTTATTGGGCCAATAATTGGTCATTATGTCAAAAGTTGACTATTTTGACCAAAATTGAATTCTTTGTCAAAAGTTAACCCATTGGGTCAATGGGGTGGTCATTTGGTCAGAAATTGACATTTTGACCAAAGTTGACTTTTTGGTCAAGTGTTGACCTTTTTGGTCAATGAGTTGGTAACTGGATCAAGAATTGACCATTTTGACCAAATATGACCTTTTACTCAAAAGTTGACCTATTGGGTCAATTGGTTGATCATTGGGTCAAAAATTCACCATTCTCATTGAAGTTGACTTTTTTGTCAAAATTGACCAATTAGGTCAATGGGTGGTCATTAGGTCAAAAATTGACTATTTTGACCAAAATTGACTTTTTGGTCTAAAGTTGACCTATTGGATCAATTAGTTTGTCATTGCGTCAAGAATTGACCATTTTGACCAAAGTAGACTTTTTGGTCAGAGATTGATTTATTGAGTCAATAATTGGTCATTAATTCAAAAATTGACTATTTTGACCAAAATTGACTTTTTGGTCGAAAGTTGACCTATTAGGCCTATGGGTTAGTCATTAGGTCAAGCATTGATCATTTTGACCAAAGTTGACTTTTTGGTCAAAAGTTCACCTATTGGTTCAATGGGTTGGTCATTGGGTCAGAAATTGACTATTTTGTCGAAAATTGACTTTTTGGTCAAAAGTTGACCTATTGGGTCAATGTGTTTGTCTTGGGTAAAGGATTGACAATTTTGACCAAAGTTGACTTTTTGGTCAAAGTTTAACTTATTGGGTCAATAATTGGTCATTAATTCAAAAATTGACTATATTGACCAAAATTGACTTTTTGGTTAAAAGTTGATTTATTAGCTCAATGGGTTGGTCAATGGGTCAAGGATTGATCATTTTGACCAAAGTTGAATTTTTTGTCAGAAATTGGCTTACTGGGTCAATAATTGGTCATTGGGTAAAGGATTGACCGTTTTAAACAAAGTTGAATTTTTGGTCAGAGATTGGCTTACTGGGTCAATATTTGGTCATTAGGTCAAAAATTGACAAGTTTGACAAAAATTGATTTTTTAGTCAAAAGTTGACTTATTTGGTCGATGGGTTGGTCATTGGGTCAAGGATTGACCATTTTGAATAAAGTTCACTTTTTGGTCAAAAGTTGACCTATTGGGTCAATGGGTTGGTCATTGACCAATTTGACCAAAGTTGACTTTTTGGTCAGAGATTGACTTATTGGGTCAATAATTGGTCATTAGGTCAAAAATTGATTATTTTGACCAATATTAAATTTTTTGTTAAAAGTTGACCTATTGGGTCAACAGGGTGTTCATTGGGTGAGAAATTGACAATTTTGACCAAAGTTGACTTTTTGTTCAAAAGTTGACCTATCTGCTTAATGAGTTGGAAATTGTGTTAAGAATTGATCATTTTGACAGAAGTTGTCTTTTTCGTCAAAAATTGAACTATCGGGTCAATGGTTTGGTCATTGGATCAAAAATTGACCATTTTTACTAAATTTAACTTTTCAGAGAAAAATTGACATATTTGGTTAATGGGTGGTCATTCGGTCAAAAATTGACTATCTTGACCAAAATTGACTTTTTCGTCAAAATTTGACCTATTGGGTCAATGAGTTTGTCATTGGCTCAAGGATAAACCATTTTGACCAAAGTTAACTTTTTGATCAAAGATTGACTTATTGGGTCAATAATTTGTTATTAGGTCAAAAATTGATAATTTTAACCAAAATTGAGTTTTTGGTCAAAAGTTAACCCATTGGGTTAACGGGGAGGTCACTTGGTCAGAAATTGACCATTTTGACTAAAGTTAACTTTTTGGTCAAAAATTGACATATTTGGTCAATGAGTTGGTAATTGGGTCAAAAATTGACCATTTGGACCAAAGTTGACGTTTTGGTCAAAAGTTGACCTATTGGGTCAATGGATTGGTCAGTGGGACAGAAAATGACCATTTTGACCAAAGTTGACTTTTTGTACAAAAGTAGACTTATTGGATCAATGCGTGGTCATTAGGTCAAACATTGACTATTTTGACCAAAATTAGCTTTTTGGTCAAAAGTTGACCTATTGGGTTAATGGGTTGGTCATTGGGTCAGGGATTGACCATTTTGACTAAAGTTGATTTTTTGGTAAAAAGTTGACCTATTAGGTCAATGGGTTGGTCTTTGGGTCAAGGATTGACCATTTCCACCAAAGTTGACTTTTTTTTATCAGAAGTTGACCTATTGGGTCAAAGGGTGGTCTTATGTCAAGGATTGACTGTTTTGACCAAAGTTGACTTTTTGGTCAAAAATTAACCTATCAGGTCAATGGGGCGGTCATAAGGTAAAAAAATGATTATTTTGACACAAATTTACTTTTTTGTCAAAAGTTTACCTATTGCGTCAATGGTTGGTCATTCGGTCAATGATTGACCATTTAACCAAAGTTGAATTTTTGTTCAGAGATTAAGTTTTTGTGTCAGTAATTGGTCATTATGTCAAAAATTGACTATTTTTATCAAGATTGACTTTTTGGTTAAAAAGTTGACCTCTTTGGGTCATTGGTTTGTTCATTTGGTTAAGGATTGACAATTTTAACCAAAGTTAACTTCTTTGTCAAAAGTTAACCTATTGGGTCAATGGGTTGGTCATTGAGTCAGAAATTGACCATTTTAACCACAGTTCATATTTTGGTCAAAAGTTGATCTATTGTGTCAATGAGGTGGTCTAATATTAGGTCAAAAATTGACAATTTTGACTACAACTGCCATTGTGGTCAAAACTTGACATATTGGGTCATTGGGTTGGTTATTCGGTCAAGGATTGACCATTTTGACAAAAGTTCACTTTTTGGTCAAAAGTTGACCTATCGGGTCAACTGGTTGGTCATTGGGTCAAGGATTGATCATTTTGACAAAAGTTGACTTTTTAGTCAGAGATTGGCTTATTGGGTCGATAATTGATAATTAGGTAAAAAAATTGATTATTTTGACTATAATTGATTTTTTGGTCAAAAGTTGACTCATTAGGTCAACGGGGTGGTCATTAGGTCAGAAATTGACCTTTTTGACCAAAGTTGACTTTTTGGTCGAAAATTGACCTATTTGGTCAATGAGTTGGTCAATGGATCAAGAATTGGCCATTTTGACCAAAATGACTTTTTGGTCAAAAATTTACCTATTGGGTCGATGAGTTAGTTATTGGGTCAAGGATTGACCATTTTGATCAAAGTTTACTTTTTTGTTAGAAATTGATTTATTTTGTCAAAAATTGGTCTTTAAGTAAAAAATTAACTAATTTGACCAAAATTAATTTTTTGTTCAAAAGTTGACCCATTGGGTCAACAGGGTGGTCATTGGGTCAGAAATTGACTATTTTGACCAAAGTTGACTATTTTGACCAAAGTTGACTTTTTTGTCAAAAGTTGACTTATTTGGTCAATGGGTTGGCCATTGGGTAAAGGATTGGTCATTTTGACCAAAGTTGACTTTTTGGTCAGAGATTGACTTTTTAGGTCAATAATTGGTCATTAATTTAAAACTTGACAAATTAGTCATTGGATTGAGACCATTTTGACCAAAGTTGACTTTTTTTTTAAAGTTGACCTATTGGGTCAACAATTGGTCAACAGGTCAAAAATTGACTATTTTGACCAAAATTGACTTTTGGTCAAAATTAGATCTATTGAGTTAGTGCGTTGGTCATTGGGTTAAGGGTTTACCATTTTGACTGAAATTGACTTTTTGACCAAACGTGACATTTGGTCAAAAGTTGACATATTGGGTCAATGGGTGGTGATTAGGTCAAAAATTGACCATTTTAACCAAAGTTGACATTTTGGTCAAACGTTGACCTGTTACGTCAATGGGTGGTCATTAGGTCAAAAATTAACTATTTTGACAAAAATTGACTTTTTGGTCAAAAGTTGACCTATTGGGTCAATGAGTTGGTCATTGGGTCAAGGATTGACCATTCTGACCAAAGTGGACTTTTTGGTCATAGTTTGACTTATTGAATCAATAATTGGTCATTAGGTCAAATGTTGACCTAATGACCACCCATTGACCCTATAGGTCAACTTTTGACTAAAAAGTCAACAGTGGTCAAAATAGTCAATTTTTGCCGATGACCGACCCATTGACTCAACGAGCCAGACTTTTGACCGAAAAGTCATCTTTAGTCGAAATGGTCGATTATTGACCCAATTACCGGCTCATTGACAAATAGATCGGCTTTTGACCAAAAAGTCAACTTTGGTCAAAATGGTCGATTTCGACCAATGTAGCCACCCATTCACCCATTGGATTAACTTTTGATCAAAAATTCAACTTAGGTCAAAATAGTTAATTTTTGGACCTAATGACCAATTATTGACCCTATAAGTCAATCTTTAACCAAAAAGTCAACTTTGGTCAAAACGGTTATTCCTTGACCCAATGACAAAACCATTGACCCGATAGAGTTGACCTTTGACCAAAAAGTCAATTTTAGTCAAAATAGTCCATTTTTTACTTAATGACCACCCATTCACCCTAAAGGTTAACTTTTGACAAAAAAATCAATTTTGGTCAAAATAATTAATTTTTGACCTAAAAACCAATTATTGACCCAATAAGCCAATCTCGACCAAAAATCGACTTTGGTCAAAATGGACGAATCCTTGACCACAATGACCAGCCCATTGACCCATTAGGTCGACATTTGACGAAAAGTCGACATTGGTCAAAATGATCGATCATTGACCCAATTAAGAACCCGTTGGCACAATAGATCGACTTTTGACCAAAAGACAATTTTGATCAAGATGGTCGATTTTTTAATTAATGACAAATTATTGACCCGATAAGTCGATCTCGGACCAAAAAGTTGACATTGGTCGAAATGGTAAATCCTTGACCGATAACGAACACATCTACCCAATAGGTCAAAATTTATCAAAATGGTGAATCCTTGACCCAATGACAAACACATTGACCCAATAAGTCATTCATTTTGAGCAAAGTTGACTTTTTGGTCAAAAGTTGACCTATTAGGTCATTGGGTTGGTCATTGGGTCAAGAATTTACCATTTTGACTAAAGTTGACTTTTTGGTTAGGGGTTGGCTTTCTGGGTCAATAGTTGGTCATTAGGTCAAAAATTGACCTATTAGGTCATTGGGTGGTCATTCGGTCAAAAATTAACTATTTTGACCAAAAATAAATTTTGGTCGAAAGTTGACCTATTAGATTCGACGGAGTGGTTATTGAGTTTGAAATTGACCATTTTGACCAAAGTTGACTTTTTGGTCAAAAATTGACCTATTTTGTCAATGTCTTGGTAATTAGGTCAAGAATAGACCATTTTGACTGAAAATGACTTTTAGTAAAAAGCTGATCTATTAGATCTGTGGGTTGGTCATTGGGTCAAAAATTGACCATTTTGACCAAAGTTGACTTTTTGGTCAAAAGTTGACCAATTGAGTCAATGGGTGGACATTTGGTTAAAAATTGACTATTTTGACCAAAATTGACATTTTGGTCATGAGTTGACCTCTTGGATCAATGGCTTTGTCATTGGTTCAAGCATTGAACATTTTGACCGAAGTTGACTTTTTTGTCACAGGTTGACTTATTGGGTCAATAATTGGTACTTAATTTAAAATTTGACTATTTTGACGAAATTTGACCTTTTGGTCAAATGTTGACCCTTTGGGTGAATGTGTTGGTCATTAGGTCAAAGATTGACCATTTTGACCATAGTTGACTTTTTGATCAAGGATTGACTTATTGGGTCAATAATTTGTCATTAGGTCAAAAATTGACTATTTTGACTAAAAGTGAATTTTTGGTCAAAAGTTAACCCATTGGGTCAATAGGAAGGTCATTGGGTCAAAAATTGACTATTTTGACCAAAGTTGACTTTTTTGTCAAAATTTGACCTATTAGGCCAATGGGTTGGTCATTAGGGTAAGGATTGATCATTTTGGCTAAAGTTGACATTTTGGTCAAAAGTTGACCTATTGGGTCAATAGGTTAGTCATTGGGAGCGAAAATTACCATTTTGACCAAAGTTGACTTTTTGGACAGAAGTTGACCCATTGGATCAATGCGTAGTCATTAGGTCAAAAATTGACTATTTTAACCAAAATTGTATTTTGGTCAACAGTTGATCTATTGGGTTAATGGGTTAGTCATTGGGTCAGGGATTGTCTATTTTGACTAAAGTTGACTTTTTCGTAAAAAGTTGACTTATTAGGTCAATGGGTTGGTCTGTGGGTCAATGATTGACCATTTTAAACAAAGTTGACTTTTTTGTCAGAAGTTAATATATTGGGTCAAAGGGTGGCCTTACGTCAAGGATTGACCATTTTGACCAAATTGACTTTTTGGTCAAAAATTGATCTATTGGGTCAATGAGACGGTCTTAAGGTAAAAAATGACTATTTTGACAAATTGACTTTTTGGTAAAAAGTTGACCTATTGTGTCAATGGGTTGGTCATTCGGTCAATGATTGACCATTTTGTTCAAAGTAGAATTTTTTGTCAGAGATTGAGTTATTGTGTTAATAATTGGTCAGTAGGTCAAAAATTGGCTATTTTTACCAAGATTGATTTTTTGGTTAAGGATTGACATATTGGGTCATTGGGTCAAGGATTGACCATTTTGACAAAAGATGACCTATTGGGTCAATGGGTCAGTCATTTGGTCAAGGATTGACCGTTTTGACAAAAGTTGACTTTTTAGTCAGAGATTGGCTTATTGGGTCGATAATTGATAATTAGGTAAAAAATTCATTATTTTGACAATAATTGAATTTTTGGTCAAAAGTTCACTCATTAGGTCAACGGGGTGGTCATTAGGTCAGAAATTGACATTTTTTACCAAAGTTGACTTTTTGGTCGAAAATTGACCTATTTGGTCAATGAGTTGGTCAATGGGTCAAGAATTGACCATTTTGACCAAAAATGACTTTTTGGTCAAAAATTTACCTATTGGGTCAATGGGTTAGTTATTGGGTCAAGGATTGACCATTTTGACCAAAGTTTACTTTTTTGTTAGAAATTGATTTATTGGGTCAATAATTGGTCTTTAGGTAAAAAAAATAACTAATTTGACCAAAAATAAATTTTTGTTCAAAAGTTAACCCTTTGGGTCAACGGGGTAGTCTTTGGGTCAGAAATTGACTATTTTGATCAAAGTTAACTTTTTGGTCAAAAGTTGACTTATTGGGTCAATGGGTTGGCCATTGGGTAAAGGATTGGCCAATTTGACCAAAGTTGACTTTTTGGTCAGAGATTGACTTATTAGGACAATAATTGGTCATTAATTTAAAACTTGACAAATTCTTCATTGGATTGAGGAATGACCATTTTGACCAAAGTTGACTTTTCATTTAAAGTTAACCTTTTGGGAAAATAATTGGTCAACAGGTCAAAAATTCACTATTTTGACCAAAATTGACTTTTTGGTCAAAATTCGTTCTATTGGCTTAGTGGGTTGGTCATTGGGTTAAGGGTTTACCATTTTGACCGAAATTGACTTTTTGACCAAACCAGACATTTGGTCAGAAGTTGACCTATTGGGTCAATGGGTGGTGATTAGGTCAAAAATTGACCATTTTGACCAAAATTGATATTTTGGTCAAAAGTTGACCTGATATGTCAATGGGTGGTCATCAAGTCAAAAATTGACTATTTTGACCAAAATTGACTTTTTGGTCAAAAGTTGACCTATTGGGTAAATGGGTTTTTCATTGGGTCAAGGATTGACCATTTTGACCAAAGTGGACTTTTTTGTCAGAGTTTGACTTATTGAGTCAATAATTGGTCATTAGGTCAAACGTTGACCTAATGACAACCCATTGACCCAATAGGTCAACTTTTGACCAAAAAGTTAACAGTGGTCAAAGTGGTCAATTTTTACCCAATAACCAACCCATTGACCCAATAGGCCAACTTTTGACCAAAAAGTCATCTTTAGTCAATATGGTCAATTATTGACCCAATTATCAACTAATTGACCAAATAGATCAACTTTTGACCAAAAAGTCAACTTTGGTCAAAATGATCAATTTTTGACCCAATGACCGCCCCGTTCACCCATTGTGTTAACTTGTGATAAAAAATTCAACTTAGCTCAAAATAGTTAGTTTTTG
This sequence comes from Papilionanthe hookeriana x Papilionanthe teres, assembly GCA_022702705.1. Taxonomy (NCBI): domain Eukaryota; kingdom Viridiplantae; phylum Streptophyta; class Magnoliopsida; order Asparagales; family Orchidaceae; genus Papilionanthe; species Papilionanthe hookeriana x Papilionanthe teres. The sequence goes on from CM040438.1 coordinate 11,220,404, forward strand.
GACCTAATGACCAATTATTGACCCTATAAGTCAATCTTTGACCAAAAGTCAACTTTGGTCAAAACGGTTATTCCTTGACCTAATGACAAAACCATTGACCCAATAGGTCAACCTTTGACCAAAAAGTCAATTTTAGTCAAAATAGTCAATTTTTTACTTAATGACCACCCATTGACCCAATAGGTTAATTTTTGACCAAAAATTCAATTTTGGTCGAAATAATGAATTTTTGACCTAAAAACCAATTATTGACCCAATAAGTCAATCTCTGACCAAAAAGTCAACTTTGGTCAAAATGACAACCCTTGACCCAATGACCAACCCATTGACCCATTAGGTCAACATTTGACCAAAAAGTTAACATTGGTCAAAGTGATCAATTATTGACCCAATGACCAACCCGTTGGCCTAATAGGTCAACTTTTGAGCAAAAAGGCAATTTTGATCAAGATAGTCAATTTTTTAATTAATGACAAATTATTGACCCAATAAGTCAATCTCTAACCAAAAAGTCAAAATTGGTTAAAATGGTCAATCCTTGACCAAATGACAAACACATCGACCCAATAGGTCAAAATTTGTCAAGATGGTCAATCCTTGACCCAATGATAAACACATTGACCCAATAAGTCAATCATTTTGACCAAAGTTGACTTTTTGATCAAAAGTTGATCTATTAGGTTATTGGGTTGGTCATTGGGTCAAGAATTTACCATTTTGACCAAAGTTAACTTTTTGGTCAGGGGTTGGCTTTCTGGGTCCATAGTTGGTCATTAGGTCAAAAATTGTCCTATTAGGTCATTAGGTGGTTATTCGGTCAAAAATTGACTATTTTGACCAAAATTAAATTTTTGCTCAAAAGTTGACCCATTGGGTCAACGAGGTGGTTATTGGGTCTGAAATTGACCATTTTGACCAAAGTTGACTTTTTGGTAAAAAATTGACCAATTTGGTCAATGTGTTGGTAAGTGAGTCAAGAATAGACCATTTTGACTGAAGATGACTTCTGGGTCAAAAGCTGATCTATTGGGTCAGTGGTTTGGTCATTGGGTCAAAAATTGACCATTTTGACCAAAGTTGACTTTTTGGTTAAAAATTAACCAATTGGGTCAATGGGTGGACATTAGGTTAAAAATTGACTATTTTGACCAAAATTGACATTTTGGTCAAAAGTTGACCTATTGGGTCAATGGCTTTCTCATTGGTTCAAGCATTGAACATTTTGAACGAAGTTGACTTTTTTGTCAGAGATTGATTTATTGGGTCAATAATTGGTCATTAATTCAAAAATTGACTATTTTGACCAAAGTTGACCTTTTGGTCAAATGTTGACCCTTTGGGTCAATGGGTTGGTCATTGGGTCAAGGATTGACCATTTTGACCAAAGTTGACTTTTTGATCAAAGATTGACTTATTGGGTCAATAATTTGTCATTAGATCAAAAATTGACTATTTTGACCAGAAGTGAATTTTTTATCAAAAGTTAACCCATTGGGTCAATAGCGAGGTCATTGGGTCAGAAATTGACCATTTTGACCAAAGTTGACTTTTTGGTCAAAATTTGACCTATTAGGCCAATGAGTTGGTCATTAGGGTAAAGATTGAGCATTTTGGCTAAAGTTAACATTTTGGTCAAAAGGTGACCTAATGGGTCAATAGGTTAGTCATTGGGATAGAAAATTACCATTTTGACCAAAGTTGACTTTTTGGAAAGAAGTTGAACCATTGGATCAATGCGTGGTCATTTGGTGAAAAATTGACTATTTTGACGAAAATTGTCTTTTGTGTCAAAAGTTGACCTATTGGGTTAATGGGTTAGTCATTAGGTCAGGGATTGACTATTTTGACTAAAGTTGATTTTTTAGTAAAAAGTTGACCTATTAGGTCAATGGGTTGGTCTGTGGGTCAAGGATTGACCATTTTGACCAAAGTTGACTTTTTTGTCAGAAGTTGACATATTGGGTCAATGGGTGGCCTTACGTCAAGGATTGACCATTTTGACCAAAGTTGACTTTTTGGTCAAAGATTTATCTATTGGGTCAATGAGGCAGTCTTAAGGTAAAAAAAAGACAATTTTGACAAATTGACTTTTTGGTCAAAAGTTGACCTAACGCGTTAATGGATTGGTCATTCGGTCAATGATCGACCATTTAGTCCAAAGTTGAATTTTTTGTCAAAGATTGAGTTATTGTGTCAATAATTGGTCATTAGGTCAAAAATTGATTATTTTTACCAAGATTAACTTTTTGGTTAAGGATTGACATATTGGGTCATTGGGTTTGTCATTGGGTCAAGGATTGACCATTTTGACAAAAGTTGACCTATTGGGTCAATGGGTTGGTCATTGGGTCAAGCATTGGCCTTTTTGACAAAAGTTGAATTTTTAGTCAGAGATTGGCTTATTGGGTCGATAATTGATAATTAGGTAAAAAATTGATTATTTTGACAATAATTGAATTTTTGGTCAAAAGTTGACTCATTAGGTCAACGGGGTGGTCATTAGGTCATAAATTGACATTTTTCCCCAAAGTTGACTTTTTTGTCGAAAATTGACCTATTTGGTCAATGAGTTGGTCAATGGGTCAAGAGTTGACCATTTTTACCAAAAATGACTTTTTGGTCAAAAATTTACCTATTGGGTCAATGGGTTAGTTATTGGGTCAAGGATTGACCATTTTGACCAAAGTTTACTTATTTGTTAGAAATTGATTTATTGGGTCATTAATTGGTCTTTAGGTAAAAAATTAACTAATTTGACCAAAATTATATTTTTGCTCAAAAGTTAACCCATTGGGTGAACGGGGTGGTCATTGGGTTAGAAATTGACTATTTTGACCAAAGTTAACTTTTTGGTCAAAAGTTGACTTATTGGGTCAATGGGTTGGCCATTGGGTAAAGGATTGGCCATTTTGACCAAAGTTGACTTTTTGGTCAGAGATTGAGTTTTTAGGTCAATAATTGGACATTAATTTATAACTTGACTAATTGGTCATTGGATTGAGGAATGACCATTTTAATCAAAGTTGGCTTTTTTTTAAAGTTGACCTATTGGGTCAATAATTGGTCAACAGGTCAAAAATTGACTATTTTGACCAAAATTAACCTTTTGGTCAAAATTCGATCTATTGGGTTAATGGGTTGGTCATTGGGTCAAGGGTTTACCATTTTGACCGAAATTGACTTTTTGACCAAACCTGACATTTGGTCAAAAGTTGACCTATTGGGTCAATGGGTGGTGATTAGGTCAAAAATTGACCATTTTGACCAAAGTTGACATTTTGGTCAAACGTTGACCTGTTATGTCAATGGGTGGTCATTAGGTCAAAAATTGACTATTTTGACCAAAATTGACTTTTTGGTCAAAAGTTGACCTATTGAGTCAATGGGTTTGTCATTGGGCCAAGGATTGACCATTTTTACCAAAGTGGACTTTTTGGTCATAGTTTGACTTATTGAGTCAATAATTGTTCATTAGGTCAAACGTTGACCTAATGACCACCCATTGACCCAATAGGTCAACTCTTGACCAAAAAGTCAACAGTGGTCAAAATGGTAAATTTTTACCTAATGACCAACCCATTGATCCAATAGACTGACTTTTGACCAAAAAGTCATCTTTAGTTAAAATGGTCGATTATTGACCCGATTATCAACCCATTGACCAAATAGGTCAACTTTTGACTAAAAAGTCAACTTTGGTCAAAATTTTTAATTTCGACCCAATAACCGCCCGTTCACACATTGGGTTAACTTTTGATTAAAAATTCAACTTAGGTCAAAATAGTTAATTTTTGGACCGAATGACCAACTATTGACCCTATAAGTCAATCTCTGACCAAAAAGTCAACTTTGGTCAAAACCATTTTTCCTTGACCTAATGACAAAATCATTGACCCAACAGGTCAACCTTTGACCAAAAAGTTAATTTTAGTTAAAATAGTCAATTTTTTACATAATGACCACCCATTGACCCAATAGGTTAACTTTTGACCAAAAATTCAATTTTGGTCAAAATAATCAATTTTTGACCTAAAAACCAATTATTGACCCAATAAGCCAATCTCTGACCAAAAAGTCAACTTTGGTCAAAATGGACAATCCTTGACCCAATGACCAACCCATTGACCCATTAGGTCAACATTTGACCAAAAAGTCAACATTGGTCAAAATGATCAATTATTGACCCAATGACCAACCCGTTGGCCTAATAGGTCAACTTTTGACCAAAAAGACAATTTTGATCAAGATAGTCAATTTTTTAATTAATGACAAATTATTGACCCAATAAGTCAATCTCTGACCAAAAAGTCGATATTAGTCAAAATTGTAAATCCTTAACCCAATGACAAACACATCGACCCAATAGGTGAAAATTTGTCAAAATGGTCAATCCTTGACCCAATGACAAACACATTGACCCAATAAGTCAATCATTTTGACCAAAGTTGACTTTTTGGTCAAAAGTTGACCTATTAGGTCATTGGGTTGGTCATTGGGTCAAGAATTTACCATTTTGACCAAAGTTGACTTTTTGGTCAGGGGTTGGCTTTTTGGGTCATTAATTGGCCATTAGGTCAAAAATTGTCCTATTAGGTCATTGGGTGGTCATTCGGTCAAAAATTGACTATTTTGACCAAAATTAAATTTTGGTCAAAAGTTGACCCATTGGGTCAACGGGGTGGTTATTGGGTCTGAAATTGACCATTTTGACCAAAGTTGACTTTTTGGTCAAAAATTGACCTATTTGGTCAATGTGTTGGTAATTGGGTCAGGAATAGACCATTTTGACTGAAGATGACTTTTGGGTCAAAAGTTGATCTATTGGGTCAGTGGGTTGGTCATTGGGTCAAAAATTGACCATTTTGACCAAAGTTGACTTTTTGGTCAAAAGTTGACCAATTGGGTCAATGGGTGGACATTAGGTTAAAAATTGACTATTTTGACCAAAATTGACATTTTGGTCAAAAGTTGATTTATTGGGTCAATGGCTTTATCATTGGTTCAAGCATTGGACATTTTGACCGAAGTTGACTTTTTTGTCAGAGATTGACTTATTGGGTCAATAATTGGTCATTAATTCAAAAATTGACTATTTTGACCAAAGTTGACCTTTTGGTCAAATGTTGACCCTTTGGGTCAATGGGTTGGTCTTTGGGTCAAGAATTGACCATTTTGACCAAAGTTGAGTTTTTGATCAAAGACTGACTTATTGGGTTAATAATTTGTCATTAGGTCAAAAATTGACTATTTTGACCAAAAGTGAATTTTTGATCAAAATTTAACCCATTGGGTTAACAAGGAGATCATTGGGTCACAAATTGACCATTTTGACCAAAGTTGACTTTTTGGTCAAAATTTGACCTATTAGGCCAATGGGTTGGTCATTGGGGTAAGGATTGATCATTTTGGCTAAAGTTGACACTTTGGTCAAAAGTTGACCTATTGGGTCAATAGGTTAGTCATTGGGACAAAAAATTAACATTTTGACCAAAGTTGACTTTTTGGACAGAAGTTGACCCATTGGATCAATGCGTGCTCATTAGGTCAAAAATTGACTATTTTGACCAAAATTGTCTTTTTGGTCAAAAGTTGACCTATTGGGTTAATGGGTTAGTCATTGGGTCAGGGATTGACCATTTTGACTTAAGTTGACTTTTTGGTAAAAAGTTGACCTATTAGGTCAATGGGTTAGTCTGTGGGTCAACGATTGACCATTTTGACCAAAGTTGACTTTTTTTGTCAGAAGTTGACATATTGGGTCAAAGGGTGGCCTTACGTCAAGGATTGACCATTTTGACCAAAGTTTATTTTTTGGTCAAAAATTGATCTATTGGGTCAATGAGGCGGTCTTAAGGTAAAAAAATGACTATCTTGACAAATTGACTTTGTGATCAAAAGTTGACCTATTGTGTAAAATGGGTTGGTCATTCGGTCAATGTTTGACCATTTTGTCCAAAGTTTAATTTTTTGTCAGAGATTGAGTTATTGTGTCAAGAATTGGTCATTAGGTCAAAATTTGACTATTTTTTCCAAGATTGACTTTTTGGTTAAGGAATGACATATTGGGTCATTGGGTTTGTCATTGGGTCAAGGATTGACCATTTTGACAAAAGTTGACTTATTGGGTCAATGGGTTGGTCATTGGGTCAAGGATTGACCATTTTGACAAAAGTTGACTTTTAGTCAGAGATTTGCTTATTGGGTCGATAATTGATAATTAGCTAAAAAATTGATTATTTTGACAATAATTGAATTTTTGGTCAAAATTTGACTCATTAGGTCAACAGGATGGTCATTAGGTCAGAAATTGACATTTTTTACCAAAGTTGACTTTTTGGTCGAAAATTGACGTATTTGGTCAATGGGTCAAGAATTGACCATTTTGACCAAAAATGACTTTTTGGTAAAAAATTTACCTATTGGGTCAATGGGTTAGTTATTGGGTCAAGGATTGACCATTTTGACCAAAGTTTACTTTTTTGTTAGAAATTGATTTATTGGGTCAATAAATTGTCTTTAGGTAAAAAATTAACTAATTTGACCAAAATTAAATTTTTGTTCAAAAGTTGACCCATTGGGTCAACAGGGTGGTCATTGGGTCAGAAATTAACTATTTTGACCAAAGTTGACTTTTTGGTCAAAAGTTGACTTATTGGGTCAATGGGTTGGCCATTGGGTAAAGGATTGGCCATTTTGACCAAAGTTGACTTTTTGGTCAGAGATTGACTTATTAGGTCAATAATTGATCATTAATTTAAAACTTGACTAATTGGTCATTGGATTGAGGAATGACCATTTTGACCAAAGTTGACTTTTTTTTAAAGTTGACCTGTTGGATCAGTATGGTCAACAGGTCAATAAATGACTATTTTAACCAAAATTGACTTTTTGGTCAAAATTCGATCTATTGGGTTAGTGGGTTGGTCATTGGGTCAAGGGTTTACCATTTTGACCGAAATTGACTTTTTGACCAAACCTGACATTTGGTCAAAAGTTGACCTATTGGGTCAATGGGTGGTGATTAGGTCAAAAATTGACCATTTTGACCAAAGTTGACATTTTGGTCAAAAGTTGACCTGTTACGTCAATGGGTGGTCATTAGGTCAAAAATTGACTATTTTGACCAAAATTCACTTTTTGGTCAAAATTCGATCTATTGGGTTAGTGGGTTGGTCATTGGGTCAAGGGTTTAGCATTTTGACTGAAATTGACTTTTTGACCAAACCTGACATTTGGTCAAAAGTTGACCTACTGGGTCAATGGGTGGTGATTAGGTCAAAAATTGACCATTTTGACCAAAGTTGACATTTTGGTCAAACGTTAACATGTTACGTCAATGGGTGGCATTAGGTCAAAAATTGACTATTTTGACAAAAATTGACTTTTTGGTCAAAAGTTGACCTATTGAGTCAATGGGTTTGTCATTGGGTCAAGGATTGACCATTTTGACCAAAGTGGACTTTTTGGTCAGAGTTTGACTTATTGAGTCAATAATTGGTCATTAGGTCAAACGTTGACCTAATGACCACCCATTGACCCAATAGGTCAACTCTTGACCAAAAAGTCAACAGTGGTCAAAATGGTCAATTTTTACCCAATGACCAACCCATTGACCCAATAGGCCAACTTTTGACCAAAAAGTCATCTTTAGTTAAAATGGTCAATTATTGACCCAATTACCAACTCATTGATGAAATAGATCAACTTTTGACCAAAAAGTCAACTTTGGTCAAAATTGTCAATTTCTGACTCAATAACCGCCTCGTTCACCCATTGGGTTAACTTTTGATTAAAAATTCAACTTAGGTCAAAATAGTTAATTTTTGGACCCAATGACCAACTATTGACCCTATAAGTCAATCTTTGACCAAAAAGTCAACTTTGGTGAAAACTGTTTTTCCTTGACCGAATGACAAAATCATTGACCCAAAAGGTCAACCTTTGACCAAAAAGTTAATATTAGTTAAAATAGTCAATTTTTTACATAATGACCACCCATTGACCCAATAGGTTAATTTTCGACGAAAAATTTAATTTTGGTCAAAATAATCAATTTTTGACCTAAAAACCAATTATTGACCCAATAAGCCTATCTCTGACTAAAAAGTCAACTTTGGTCAAAATGGACAATCCTTGACCCAATGACCAACCCATTGACCCATTAGGTCAACATTTGACCAAAAAGTCAACATTGGTCAAAATGATCAATTATTGATCCAATGACCACCCCGTTGGACTAATAGGTCAACTTTTGACCAAAAAGATAATTTTGATCAAGATAGTCAATTTTTTAATTAATGACAAATTATTGACCCAATAAGTCAATCTCTGACCAAAAGTCGACATTGGTCAAAATGGTAAATCCTTGACTCAATGACAAACACATCGACCTAATAGGTCAAAATTTGTCAAAATGGTCAATCCTTGAACCAATGACAAATACATCGACCCAATAGGTCAATCATTTTGACCAAAGTTGACTTTTTGGTCGAAAGTTGACCAATTAGGTCATTGGCTTGGTCATCGGGTCAAGAATTTACCATTTTGACCAAAGTTGACTTTTTGGTCAGGGGTTGGCTTTTTGGGTCAATAATTGGTCATTAGGTCAAAAATTGTCCTATTAGGTCATTGGGTGGTCATTCGGTCAAAAATTGACTATTTTGACCAAAATTAAATTTTGGTCAAAAGTTGACCAATTGGGTCAACGGGGTGGCTATTGGGTCTGAAATTGAACATTTTGACCAAAGTTGACTTTTTAGTCAAAAATTGACCTATTTGGTCAATGTGTTGGTAATTGGGTCAAGAATAGACCATTTTGACTGAAGATGACTTTTGGGTCAAAAGCTGATCTATTGGGTCAGTGGGTTGGTCATTGGGTCAAAAATTGACCATTTTGACCAAAGTTGACTTTTTGGTCAAAAGGTGACCAATTGGTTCATTGGGTGGACATGAGGTTAAAAATTGACTATTTTGACCAAAATTGACATTTTGGTCAAAAGTTGACCTATTGGGTCAATGGCTTTGTCACTAGTTCAAACATTGAACATTTTGACCGAAGTTGACTTTTTTGTCAGAAATTGACTTATTGGGTTAATAATTGGTCATTAATTCAAAAATTGACTATTTTGACCAAAGTTGACCTTTTGGTCAAATGTTGAACCTTTGGGTCAATGGGTTGGTCTTTGGGTCAAGAATTGACCATTTTGACCAAAGTTGAGTTTTTGATCAAAGATTGACTTATTGGGTCAATAATTTGTCATTAGGTCAAAAATTGACTATTTTGACCAAAAGTGAATTTTTAATCAAAATTTAACCCATTGGGTCAACAAGGAGATCATTGGGTCAAAAATTGACCATTTTGACCAAAGTTGACTTTTTGGTCAAAATTTGACCTATTAGGCCAATGGGTTGGTCATTGAGGTAAGGATTGATCATTTTGGCTAAAGTTGACACTTTGGTCAAAAGTTGACCTATTGGGTCAATAGGTTAGACATTGGGATAAAAAATTACCATTTTGACCAAAGTTGACTTTTTGGACAGAAGTTGACCCATTGGATCAATGCGTGGTCATTAGGTCAAAAATTGACTATTTTGACCGAAATTGTCTTTTTGGTCAAAAGTTGACCTACTGGGTTAATGGGTTAGTCACTGGGTCAGGGATTGACCATTTTGACTTAAGTTGACTTTTTGGTAAAAAGTTGACCTATTAGGTCAATGGGTTAGTCTGTGGGTCAAGGATTGACCATTTTGACCAAAGTTGACTTTTTTTGTCAGAAGTCATTAATTCAATAATTGACTATTTTGAACAAAATTGACTTTTTAGTCAAACGTTGACCTATTAAGCCAATGGGTTGTTCATTGAGTCATGATTGACCATTTTGACCAAAGTCGACTTTTTAGTCAGAGATTGGCTTACTGGATCAATAATTGGTAATTAGGTAAAAAATTGACTATTTTGACCAAAATTGATTTTTTGGCCAGAAGTTGACATATTGGGTCCATGGGCTAGTCAATGGGTTAAGGATTGATCATTTTGACCAAAGCTGACTTTTTGGTCAAAAGTTTACCTAATAGGTCAATGGTTTGGTCATTAACCTTTTTGACAAAAGTTGACTTTTTGGTCAGAGATTGACTTAATGGGTCAATAATTGGTCATTATGTCAAAAATTGATTATTTTGACCAAAATTAAACTTTTTATCAAAAGTTGGTCATTGGGTCAGAAATTGACCATTTTTTACGAAAGTTGACTTTTTGGTCAAAAGTTGACATATTCTGTCAATGAGTTGGTAAATGGGCAAGAATTAACCGTTTTCACTGAAGATGACTTTTTGGTTAAAATTTGATCTATTGGATCAACGGGATGGTCATTGGGTCAAAAATTGACCATTTTGACGGAAGTTAGCTTTTTGGTTAAAAGTTGACCTATTGGGTCAATGGGTGGTCATTAGGTCAAAAATTAACTTTTTTGACCAAAATTAACTTTTTGGTCAAAAGTTGACCTATTGGGTCAATGGGTTTGTCATTTGTTAAGGAATGATCATTTTGAACAAAGTTGACTTTTTGGTCAGATATTAACTTATTGGGTTAATAATTGGTCATTAGGTCAAAAGTTGACCTATTTTGACCAATATTGAATTTTTGGTCAAAAGTTAAACCATTGGGTTAATGGGTGGTTATGGTCAGATATTGACTTATTGGGTCAAATTGGTCATTAGGTCGAAAATTGATTATTTTGACTAAAATTAAATTTTTGGTCAAAAGTTGACTCATTGGGTCAACGGGGTGGTCATTGGGTCAGAAATTGACCATTTTGACCAAAGTTGACTCTTTGGTCAAAAGTTGAACTATTTGGTCAATGAGTTGGTAATTGGGTCCAGAACAGACCATTTTGATCGAAGATGACTTTTTTGTCAAACTTTGATCTATCAGGTCAATGGGTCAAAAATTTACCATTTTGACCAAGGTTAACTTTTTAGTTAAAAGTTGACCTATTGGGTTAATGGGTGGTTGTTAGGCCAAAAATTGACTATTTTGAGCAAAATTGACTTTTTGGTCAAAAGTTGACTTATTTGGCCAATGGGTTTGTCATTGGGTCAAGGATTGACCAATTTGACTAAAGTTGACTTTTTGGTCAGAGATTGACTTATTTGGTTAATGGGTGGTCATGAGGTCAAAAATTAATTATTTTGACCAAAATTGACTTTATGGTCAAAAGTTGACCTATTGGGTCAATGAGTCAAGGATTGAGCATTTTGAACAAAGTTGACTTTTTTGTCAGAGATTGACTTATTGGGTCAATAATTGGTCATTAATTTAAAATTTGACTATTTTGGTCATTAGGTCAAAAATTGACTATTTTGACCAGAGTTAAACTTTTGGTCGAAAGTTGACCCATTGGGTCATCAGGGTGTTCATTAGGTCAGAAATTGACCATTTGACCAAAGTTGACGTTTGGTCAAAAGTTGACCTATTTCATCAATGAGTTGGTTATTGGGTCAAAAATTGACCATTTTGACCAAAGCTAACTTTTGGTCAAAAGTTGACCTATTGGGTCAATAGGCGGTCATTCAGTCAAAAATTGATATTTTTGACCAAAATTGACTATTTGGTAAAAATTTGACCTATTGAGTCAATGGGTTTGTCATTGGGTCAAGGATTGACCATTTTGACCAAAGTTAACTTTTTAGTCAGAGATTGACTTATTGGGTTAATAATTGTTCATTAAGGCAAAAATTGACTATCTAAACCAAAATTGATTATTTAAACCAAGATTGACTTTTTGTTTAAAAGTTGACTTATTGGGTCAATGGGTATGTCATTGGGTCAAAGATTGACCATAACGACCAAAGTTGACTTTTTGGTCAGAAATTGACTTATTGGGTCAATAATTGGTCACTAGGTCAAAAATTGACTATTTTGACCTAAATAGAATTTTTTGTCAAAAGTTAACCCATCGGGTTAATGGTGTGGTCATTGTGTCAAAAATTGACTATTTTGACCAAGGTTGACTTTTTTGGTCAAAAGATAACCTATATGGTCAATGGGTAGTCATTAGGTCAAAATTTAATAATTTTGACCAAAATTGATTTTTTGGTCAATAGGTTTGTCTTTGGGTAGAGGATTAACCATTTTGACCAAAGTTGACTTTTTGTCAGAGATTGACTTATTAGGTCAATAATAGGTCATTAATTTAAAAATTTACTATTTTGACCAAAATTGACTTTTTGGTCAAAAGTTGACCTATTAGGCCAATTGATTGGTCATTGGGTCAAGCATTAATCTTTTTTTACCAAAGTTGACTTTGTGGTCAAAAGTTGACCTTTTGTGTCAATGGGTTGGTGATTAGGTCAAGGATTGACCATTTTGACCAAAGTTGACTTTTTGGTCAGAGATTGGCTTATTGGGTCAAAAATTGGTCTTTAGGTTAAAAATTGACTATTTTTACCAAAATTCATTTTTTTGGCCAAAAGTTGACTTATTAGTCAATGGGTTGCTCATTGGGTCAAGGATTGATCATATTGTCCAAAGTTGACTTTTTGGTCAAAAGTTGACCTATTGGGTCAATGGGTTGGTCATTGGGTCAAGGATTGACCAATTTGACTAAAGTTGACTTTTTGGTCAGAGATTTACTTATTGGGTCAAATTGGGCAGCAGGTCAAAAATAGATTATTTAGACCAAAATTAAACTTTTGGTCAAAAGTTGAGTCATTGGGTCAACGGGGTGGTCATTGTGTCAGAAATTGACCATTTTGACCAAAGTTAATTTTTTGGTCAAAAGTTGACCTATTTGGTCAATGAGTTGGTTATTGGGTCAAGAATTGACCATTTTAATCGAAGTTGACTTTTTGGTCAAAATTTGATCTATCGGGTCAATGGGTCAAAAATTTACCATTTTGAACAAAGTTGACTTTTTGGTCAAAAGTTGACCTATTGGGTTAATGGGTGGTCATTAGTTCAAAAATTGATTATTTTTGTGCAAAATTGACTTTTTGGTCAAAAGTTGACCTATTAGGTTAATGAGTTTTTCTTTGGGTCAAGGATTGACCATTTTAACTGAAGTTGATGATTTGGTGCGATATTGACTTATTGGATTGATAATTGGTCATTAGGTCAAAAATTAGCTATTTTGACCAAAATTGAATTTTTGGTCAAAAGTTAACCCATTGGCTCTACGAGGAGGTCACTAGGTACGAAATTGACCATTTTGATTAAAGTTGACTTTTTGGTCAAAAGTTGACATATTTGGTAAATGAGTTGGTAATTGGGTCAAGAATTGACCATTTTGACCAATGTTCACCTTTTGGTCAAAAGTTGCCCAATTTTGACCAAAATTGAATTTTTGGTTAAAAGTTAAACCATCGGTTGAACGGGGGTGGTCTTTAGGTAAGAAATTGACTATTTTTACCAAAGTTGACTTTTTGATCAAATACTGACCTATTTGGTCAATGAGTTGGTAATTTGGTCAAAAGTTGATCATTTTGACAAGATGACTTTTCTGTCAAAAGTTGACATATTGGGTCAATAGGTGGTCATGAGGTCGAAAGTTGGTATTTTGAACAAAATTGATTATCTCGGTTAAAAGTTAAACTAATGGGTCATTGAGTCAAGGATTGACTATTTTGACCAAAGTTGACTTTGTGGTCAGAGATTGACTTATTGTGTCAATAATTTGTCATTAATTCAAAAATTGATTATTCTGGTCTTTAGGTCAAAAATTGAAAATTTTGACCAAAGTTGTCATTTTGGTCAAAAGTTGACCTATTGGTTCAATGGGTTGGTCGTTGAGTCAAAGATTAACCATATTGACCAAAGTTGACTTTTTGGTCAAAGATTGGCTTAATGGGTTAATAATTTGTCATTACGTCAAAAATTAACTATTTTGACCAAAATTAACTTTTTGATCAAAAGTTTACCTTTTAGGCCATTCGGTTAGTCATTGGGTCAAGGATTAATCATTTTGACCAAAGTTGACTTTCTGGTCAGAGATTAACTTATTGGGTCAACGAATAGTCATTATGTTAAAAGTTGACCAATTTTGGCCAAAAATAATTTTTTTGTCAAAAGTTAACCCATTGGTCATCGGGGTGTTCATTGGGTTAGAAATTGACCATTTTGACCAATGTTGACTTTTTGGTCAAAAGTTGACCTATTTGGTCAATGAGGGTGTAATTGGGTCAAGAATTGACCATTTTGACCAAAGATGATTTTTTGGTCAAAAGTTGACCTATTGGGTCAATGGGTTGGTCATTGAGTCAAAAATTGATAATTTGGACCAAGTTTACTTTTTGGTTAAAAGTTGACCTATTGGGCCAATGGGTGGTCATGAGGTCAAAAATTGACTGTTTTGACCAAAATTGACTTTTTGGTCAAAAGTTGACCAAATGGGTCAATGGGTTTGTCATTGGGTCAAGGATTGATCAATTTGACCAAAGTTGAGTTTTTGGTCAGAGATTGACTTTTTGGGTCAATAATTGGTCATTAATTCAAAAATTGACATTTTCGTCGAAAGTAGACCTATTAGGCCAATGGGTTGGTCATTGGGTTAATGATTGATCATTTTGACCAAAGTTGACTTTTTGGTCAGAGATTTACTTTTTGGGTTAACAATTTTTCATTAGGTCAAAAGTTGGCCTATTTTGACCAAAATTGAATTTTTGGTCAAAAGTTAACCCATTGGGTCAACGTGGTGGTCATTGGGTCTGAAATTGACCATTTTGACCAAAGTTGATTTTTTGGTCAAAAGTTGACCTATTTGGTCAATGAGTTGGTAATTGGGTCAAGAATTGACCATTTTGACCAAAGATGACTTTTTGGACAAAAGGTAATCTGTTGGGTCAATGTGTTGGTCATTGGGTCAAGGATTGACAATTTTGACCAAAGTTGACCTTTTGGTTAGAGATTGACTTATTGGGTTAATAATTGGTCATTAATTCAATAATCGACTATTTTGAACAAAATTGACTTTTTGGTCAAACGTTGACCTGTTTGGCCAATGGGTTGTTCATTGGGTCAGTATTGACCATTTTGACCAAAGTTGGCTTTTTGGTCAGAGATTGACTTATTGGGTCAATAATTGGTCTTTAGGTCAAAAATTAGCTATTTTGACCAAAATTGAATTTTTGGTCAAAAGTTAACCCATTGGCTCTACGAGGAGGTCACTAGGTCAGAAATTGACCATTTTGACGAAAGTTGACTTTTTGGTCAAATGTTGACATATTTGGTCAATGAGTTGGTAATTGGGTCAAGAATTGACCATTTTGACCAATGTTCACTTTTTGGTCAAAAGTTGCCCAATTTTGACCAAAATTGAATTTTTGGTTAAAAGTTAAACCATCGGTTCAACGGGGGTGGTCTTTGGGTAAGAAATTGACCATTTTGACCAAAGTTAACTTTTTGGTCAAATACTGACCTATTTAGTCAATGAGTTGGTAATTTGGTCAAAAGTTAACCATTTTGACAAAAGATGACTTTTTGGTCAAAAGTTGACATATTGGGTCAATGGGTGGTCATGAGGTCAAAAATTGACTATTTTGAACAAAATTGACTATCTGGTTAAAGTCGAACATTGGGTCATTGAGTCAAGGATTGACCATTTTGACCAAAGTTGACTTTTTGGTCAGAGATTGACTTATTGTGTCAATAATTGGTCATTAATTCAAAAATTGATTATTCTGGTCTTTAGGTCAAAAATTGACAATTTTAACCAAAGTTGACATTTTGGTCAAAAGTTGATCTATTGGCTCAATGGGTTGGTCATTGAGTCAAAGATTAACCATTGTGACCAAAGTTGACTTTTTGGTCAAAGATTGGCTTAATGGGTCAATAATTGTCATTAGTTCAAAAATTGACTATTTTGACCAAAATTAACTTTTTGATCAAAAGTTGACCTATTAGGCCAATGGGTTGGTCATTGGGTCAAGTATTGATCATTTTGACCAAAGTTGACTTTCTGGTCAGAGATTGATTTATTGGGTCAATAAATGGTCATTATGTCTAAAGGTGAACTATTTTGACCAAAATGGAATTTTTGTCAAAAGTTAACCCATTGTTCATCGGGGTGGTCATTGGGTTAGAAATTGACAATTTTGACCAATGTTGACTTTTTGGTCAAAAGTTGACCTATTTGTTCAATGAGTTAGTAATTGGGCCATGAATTGACCATTTTGACCAAAGATGATTTTTTGGTCAAAGGTTGACCTATTGGATCAATGGGTTGGTCATTGGGTCAAAAATTGACAATTTGGACCAAAGTTGACTTTTTGGTCAAAAGTTGACCTATTGGGTCAATGGGTGGTCATGAGGTCAAAATTGACTATTTTGACTAAAATTGACTTTCTGGTCAAAAGTTGACCAATTGGGTCAATGGGTTCGTCATAGGGTCAAGGATATACCATTTTGGCCAAAGTTGAGTTTTTGGTCAGAGATTAACTTTTTGGGTCAATAATTGGTCATTAATTCAAAAATTAACTTTTTCGTCAAAAGTAGACCTATTAGGCCAATGGGTTGGTCATTGGGTTAATGATTAATCATTTTGACCAAAGTTGACTTTTTTGTCAGAGATTTACTTATTGCGTTAACAATTTGTCATTAGGTCAAAAGTTGGCCTATTTTGACCAAAATTGAATTTTTGGTCAAAATTTAATCCATTGGGTAAACGGGGTGGTCATTGGGTCTGAAATTGACAATTTTGACCAAAGTTGATTTTTTGGTCAAAAGTTGACCTATTTGGTCAATGAGTTGGTAATTGGGTCAAGAATTGACCATTTTGACCAAAGATGACTTTTGGTCAAAAGTTAATCTGTTGGGTCAATGTGTTGGTCATTGGGTCAAGGATTGATAATTTTGACCAAAGTTGACTTTTAGGTTAGAGATTGACTTATTAGGTTAATAATTGTTCTTTAATTCAATAATCGACTATTTTGAACAAAATTGACTTTTTGGTCAAACGTTGACCTATTAGGCCAATGGGTTGCTCATTGAGTCAGGATTGACCATTTTGACCAATGTTGACTTTTTGGTCAGAGATTGACTTATTGGGACAATAATTGGTCTTTAGGTCAAAAATTAGCTATTTTGACCAAAATTGAATTTTTGGTCAAAAGTTAACCCATTGGCTCTACGAGTAGGTCACTAGGTCAGAAATTGACCATTTTGACGAAAGTTGACTTTTTGGTCAAATGTTGACTTATTTGGTCAATGAGTTATTAATTGGGTCAAGAATTGACCATTTTGACCAATGTTCACTTTCCAGTGAAAGTTGTCGATTTTAACCAAAATTGAATTTTTGGTTAAAAGTTAAACCATCCGTTCAACGAGGGTGGTCTTTGGGTAAGAAATTGACCATTTTGACCAAAGTTGACTTTTGGTCAAATACTGACCTATTTGGTCAATGAGTTGGTAATTTGGTCAAAAGTTGACCATTTTGACAAAAGATAACTTTTTGGTCAAAAGTTGACATATTGGGTCAATGGGTGGTCATGAGGTCAAAAATTGACTATTTTGAACAAAATTGACTATCTGGTTAAAAGTCGAACATTTGGGTCATTGAGTCAAGGATTGACCATTTTGACCAAAGTTGACTTTTTGGTCAGAGATTGACTTATTGTGTCCATAATTGGTCATTAATTCAAAAATTGATTATTCTGGTCTTTAGGTCAAAAATTGACAATTTTAACCAAAGTTGACTTTTTTGTCAAAAGTTGATCTATTGGCCCAATGGGTTGGTTATTGAGTCAAAGATTAACCATTATGACCAAAGTTGACTTTTTGGTCAGAGATTGGCGTAATTGGTCAATAATTGGTCATTAGGTCAAAAATTGACTATTTTAACCAAAATTAGCATTTTGATCAAAAGTTGACCTATTGGCGATGGGTTGGTCATTGGGTCAAGGATTGATCATTTTGACCAAAGTTGACTTTCTGGTCAGAGATTGACTTATTGGGTCAATAAATGGTGATTATGTCAAAATGTGACTATTTTGACCAAAATGGAATTTTTTGTCAAAAGTTAACCCATTGTTCGTCGAGGTGATCATTAAGTTAGAAATTGACAATTTTGACCAATGTTGACTTTTTGGTCAAAAGTTGACATATTTGGTCAATGAGTTGGAAATTGGGTCATGAATTAACCATTTTGAACAAAGACGATTTTTTGGTCAAAAGTTGACCTATTGGGTCAATGGGTTGGTCATTGGGTCAAAAATTGACAATTTGGACCAAAGTTGACTTTTTGGTCAAAAGTTGACCTATTGGGTCAATGGGTGGTCATGAGGTCAAAAATTGACTATTTTGACCAAAATTGACTTTTTGGTCAAAAGTTGACCAATTGGGTCAATGGATTTGTCTTAGGGTCAAGGATTGACCATTTTGACCAAAGTTGAGTTTTTGGTCAGAGATTGACTTTTTGGGTCAATAATTGGTCATTAATTCAAAAATTGACTTTTTTGTCAAAAGTAGACCTATTAGGCCAATGGGTTCGTCATTGGGTTAATGATTGATCATTTTGACCAAAGTTGACTTTTTGGTCAGAGATTTAATTATGTGGTTAACAATTTGTCATTAGGTCAAAAGTTGGCCTATTTTGACCAAAATTGAATTTTTGGTCAAAAGTTAACCCACTGGGTCAACGGGGTGGTCATTGTGTCTGAATTTGACCATTTTGACCAAAGTTGATTTTTTTGGTCAAAAGTTGACCTATTGGTCAATGAGTTGGTAATTGGGTCAAGAATTGACAATTTTGACCAAAGATGACTTTTTGGTCAAAAGTTGACCTGTTGGATCAATGTGTTGGTCATTGGGTCAAGGATTGACAATTTTGACCAAAGTTGACTTTTTGGTCAAAGGACTTATTGGGTTAATAATTGGTCATTAATTCAATAATTGACTATTTTGAACAAAATTGACTGTTTGGTCAAACGTTGACATATTAGGCCAATGTGTTGTTCATTGAGTCAGGATTGACCATTTTGACCAAAGTTGACTTTTTAGTCAGAGATTGACTTACTGGATCAATAATTGGTCATTAGGTAAAAAATTAACTATTTTGACCAAAATTGATTTTTTGGCCAAAAGTTGACCTATTGGGTCAATGGGTTGGTCATTGGGTCAAAAATTGACAATTTGGACCAAAGTTGACTTTTTTGTCAAAAGTTGACCTGTTGGGTCAATGGGTGGTCATGAGGTCAAAAATTGACTATTTTGACCAAAATTGACTTTTTGGTTAAAAGTTGACCAATTGGGTCAATGGGTTTGTCATAGGTCAAGGATTGACCATTTTAACCAAAGTTGTGTTTTTGGTCAGGGATTAACTTTTTGGGTCAATAATTGGTCATTAATTCAAAAATTGACTTTTTAGACCAAAATTGACTTTTTCGTCAAAAGTAGACCTTTTAGGCCATTGGGTTGGTCATTGGGTTAATGATTGATCATTTTGACCAAAGTTGACTTTTTGGTCAGAGATTTACTTATTGAGTTAACAATTTGTCATTAGGTTAAAAGTTGGCCTATTTTGACCAAAATTGAATTTTTGGTCAAAAGTTAACTCATATGGGTCAACGGGAGTTGGTCATTAGGTTCGAATTGACCATTTTGACCAAAGTTGATTTTTTGGTCAAAAATTGACCTATTTGGTCAATGAGTTAGTAATTGGGTCAAGAATTGACCATTTTGACCAAAGATGACTTTTTGGTTAAAAGTTGACCTGTTAGATCAATGTGTTGGTCATTGGGTCAAGGATTGACAATTTTGACCAAAGTTGACTTTTTGGTCAGAGATTGACTTATTGGGTTAATAATTGGTCATTAATTCAATAATTGACTATTTTGAACAAAATTGACTTTTTGGTCAAACGTTGACATATTAGGCCAATGGGTTGTTCATTGAGTCAGGATTGACCATTTTGACCAAAGTTGACTTTTTAGTCAGAGATTGACTTACTGGATCAATAATTGGTCATTAGGTAAAAATTGACTATTTTGACCAAAATTGATTTTTTGTCGAAAGTTGACATATTGGGTCAGTGGGCTAGTCAATGGGTTAAGGATTAATCATTTTGACCAAAGCTGACTTTTTGGTCAAAAGTTGACCTAATAGGTCAATGGTTTGGTCATTGACCTTTTTGACAAAAGTTGACTTTTTGGTCAGAGATTGACTTAATGAGTCAATAATTGGTTATTATGTCAAAAATTGACATATTTGGTTAATGAGTTGGAAATTGGGTCAAGAATTGACCATTTTGACCAAAGATGACTTTTTGGTCAAAAGTTAACCCAATGAGTGAACGGGGTGGTCAATGGGTCATAAATTGACCATTTTGACCAAAGTTGACATTTTGGTCGAAAGTTGACTGTTTGGTCGATGAGTTGGAAATTTGGTCGAGAATTGACCATTTTGACCAAAGATGACTTTTTGGTCAAAAGTTGACCTAATGGATCAATGGTTTGTTCATTGGTTAAAACATTAACCATTTTGACCGATGTTGACTTTGTGGTTAAAAATTGACCTTCTAGGTCAATGGGTTTTTCATTGGGTCAAGGAAAGACCATTTCGTCCAAAGTTGACTTTTTGGTTAAAGATTGGCTTACTGGGTCAATAATTGGTCATCTGTCAAAATTGACTATTTTGACCAAAATTGATTATTTGACCAAAGTTGACTTATTGGGTTAATGGGATGGTCATTGGGTCAAGGATTGACCATTTTGACCAAAGTTGACTTTCTGGTTAAAAGTTGACCTATTGGGTCAATGGGTTGGTCATTGGGTTAATGATTGACCATTTTTACTAAAGTTGAAATTTTGGTCAGAGATTGACTTATTGGGTGAAAATGGTCATTAGGTCAAAAATTGATTATTTTGACCAAAATTAAATTTTTAGTCAAAAATTGACACTTTGGGTCAATGGGGTGGTCATCGGCTCGGAAATTGACCATTTTGACCTAAGTTGACTTTTTGGTCAGAGATTGACTTATTAGGTCAGTAATTGGTCTTTAGGTCAAAAATTAGCTATTTTGACAAAAATTGAACTTTTGGTCAAAAGTTAACCCATTGGCTCTACGAGGAGGTCACTAGGTCAGAAATTGACCATTTTGACCAAAGTTGACTTTTTGGTTAAATGTTGACTTATTTGGTCAATGAGTTGGTAATTGGGTCAAGAATTGACCATTTTGACCAATGTTCACTTTCTGGTCAAAAGTTGCCCAATTTTGACCAAAAATGAATTTTTGGTTAAAAGTTAAACCATCCGTTCAACGAGGGTGGTCTTTGGGTAAGAAATTGACCATTTTGACCAAAGTTGACTTTTTGGTCAAATACTGACCTATTTGGTCAATGAGTTGGTAATTTGGTCAAAAGTTGACCATTTTGACAAAAGATGACTTTTTGGTCAAAAGTTGACATATTGGGTCAATGGGTGGTCACGAGGTCAAAAATTGACTATTTTGAACAAAATTGACTATTTTGAACAAAATTGACTATCTGGTTAAAAGTCAAACTATTGGGTCATTGAGTCAAGGATTGACCATTTTGACCAAAGTTGACTTTTTGGTCAGAGATTGACTTATTGTGTCAATAATTGGTCATTAATTCAAAAATTGATTATTCTGGTCTTTAGGTCAAAAATTGACAATTTTAACCAAAGTTGACATTTTTGTCAAAAGTTAATCTATTGGCCCAATGGGTTGGTTATTGAGTCAAAGATTAACCATTTTGACCAAAGTTGACTTTTTGGTCAGAGATTGGCGTAATTGGTCAATAATTGGTCATTAGGTCAAAAATTGACTATTTTAACTAAAATTAGCTTTTTGATCGAAAGTTGACCTATTGGCCGATGGGTTGGTCATTGGGTCGAGGATTGATCATTTTGACCAAAGTTGACTTTACAGTCGAGAGATTGACTTATTGAGTCGATAAATGGTGATTATGTCAAAAGGTGACTATTTTGACCAAAATGGAATTTTTTGTCAAAAGTTAACCCATTGTTCGTCGAGGTGGTCATTGGGTTAGAAATTGATAATTTTGACCAATGTTGACTTTTTGGTCAAAAGTTGACCTATTTGGTCAATGAGTTGGTAATTGGGTCATGAATTGACCATTTTGAACAAAGATGATTTTTTGGTCAAAAGTTGACTGTAGGTTGATGGGTTAGTCATTGGGTCGAAAATTGACAATTTGGACCAAAGTTAACTTTTTTGTCGAAAGTTGACTTTGTTAGAGTCGATGGGTGGTCATGAGGTCGAAAATTGATTATTTTCACCACGATTGACTTTTTGGTTAAAAGTTGACCGATTAGGTCGATGGGTTTGTCGATGGTCAGGATTGACCATTTTGACTAAGTTGAGTTTTTGGTCAGAGATTGACTTTTTGGGTCAATAATTGGTCATTAAATCAAAAATTGACTTTTTCGTCAAAAGTAGACCTATTAGGCCAATGGGTTGGTCATTGGATTAATGATTGATCATTTTGTCCAAAGTTGATTTTTTGGTCAGAGATTTACTTATTGGGTTAACAATTTGTCATTAGGTCAAAAGTTGGCTTATTTTGACCAAAATTGAATTTTTGGTCAAAAGTTAACCCGTTGGGTCAATGAGTGGTCATTGTGTCAAAAATTGACCATTTTGACCAAAGTTGATTTTTTGGTCAAAAGTTGACCTATTTGGTCAATGAGTTGGTAATTGGGTCAAGAATTGATCATTTTGACCAAAGATGACTTTTTGGTCAAAAGTTGACCTGTTGGATCAATGTGTTGGTCATTGGGTCAAGGATTGACAATTTTGACCAAAGTTGACTTTTTGGTCAGAGATTGACTTATTGGGTTAATAATTGGTCATTAATTCAATAATTGACTATTTTGAACAAAATTGACTTTTGGTCGAACGTTGACATATTAGACGATGGGTTGTTCATTGGGTCAGGATTGACCATTTTGACCAAAGTTGACTTTTTAGTCAGAGATTGACTTACTGGATCAATAATTGGTCATTAGGTAAAAAATTGACTATTTTGACCAAAATTGATTTTTTGGCCAAAAGTTGACATATTGGGTCAATGGGCTAGTCAATGGGTTAAGGATTGATCATTTTGACCAAAGCTGACTTTTTGGTCAAAAGTTGACCTAATAGGTCAATGGTTTGGTCATTGACCTTTTTGACAAAAGTTGACTTTTTGGTCAGAGATTGACTTAATGAGTCAATAATTGGTCATTATGTCAAAAATTGATTATTTTGACCAAAATTAAACTTTTTATCAAAAGTTGGTCATTGGGTCAGAAATTGACCATTTTTTACGAAAGTTGACTTTTTGGTCAAAAGTTGACATATTCTGTCAATGAGTTGGTAAATGGGTCAAGAATTAACTGTTTTGACTGAAGATGACTTTTTGGTTAAAATTTGATCTGTTGGGTCAACGGGTTGGTCATTGGGTCAAAAATTGACCATTTTGACCAAAGTTAGCTTTTTGGTCAAAAGTTGACCTATTGGTCAATGCGTGGTCATTAGGTCAAAAATTAACTTTTTTGACCAAAATTAACTTTTTGGTCAAAAGTTGACCTATTGGGTCAATGGGTTTGTCATTTGTTTAGGAATGATCATTTTGAACAAAGTTGAATTTTTGGTCAGATATTAACTTATTGGGTTAATAATTGGTCATTAGGTCAAAAGTTGACCTAATTTGACCAATATTGAATTTTTGGTCAAAAGTTAACCCATTGGGTCAACGGGCTGGTGATAGGGTCAGAAATTGACCATTTTGACCAAAGTTGATTTTTTGGTCAAAAGTTGTCCTATTTGGTCAATGAGTTGGTAATTGGGTCAAGAATTGACCATTTTGACCTAAGATGACTTTTTGGTTAAGAGTTAATCTATTGGGTCAACGGGTTGGTCTTTGGGTCAAAAATTGACCACTTTGGTCATTAGGTCAAAGATTGACCACTTTGGTCATTAGGTCAAAAATTAACTATTTTGACCAAAATTAACTTTTTGCTCAAAAGTTGACATATTGGGTCAATGGGTTTGTCATTGGGTCAAGGATTGACCACTTTGACCAAAGTTGACTTTTTGGACAAAGATTGACTTATTGGGTCAAAAATTGGTCATTAGGACAAAAGTTGACCTATTTTGACCAAAATTAAAATTTTGGTCCGAAGTTAATCCATTGGGTCAACAGGGAGGTCATTGCGTCAGAAATTGACCATTTTGACCAAAGTTGACTTTTTGGTCAAAAGTTGACCTGTTTTGTCAATGAGTTGGTAATTGTGTTAAGAATTTACAATTTTGACCAAAGTTGACTTTTTGGTCAAAAGTTGACATATTAGAGTCGAAAATTGACAATTTTGACGAAGGTTGACTTTTGGTCGAAGATGGACTTATTGGGTTAAACATTGGTCATTAATTCAAAAATTTACTATTTTGACCAAAATTGAATTTTTGGTCAAAAGTTAACGCATTGGGTCAACGAGGAGCTCATTGGCTCAAAAATTTACCATTTTAACTAAAGTTGACTTTTTGGTCAAAAGTTGACCTATTTGGTCAATGTGTTGGTAATTGGGTCAAGAATTGACCATTTTGACCGAAGATGACTTTTTGGTCAAAAGTTGAGCTATTGGATCAATGAGTTGGTCATTGGGTCAAAAATTGATCATTTTGACCAAAGTTAACTTTTTTGTAAAAAGTAGACCTTTTGGTTCAATAGGCGAATTAGGTCAAAAATTGATTATTTTGACCAAAATTGACTTTTTAGTCAAAAGTTGACCTATTGGATCAATGGGTTTATTATTAGGTCAAGATTTAACCATTTCGACCAAAGTTGACTTTTTTGTCAGAGATTGACTTTTTGCGTCAATAATTGTTCATGAATTAAAAATTTAACTATTTTGATCAAAATTGTCTTTTTGGTCAAAAGTTGACCTATTAGGCCAACGGGTTGGCCATTGGGTCGAGGATTGATCAATTTGACCAAAGTTTACTTTTTGGTATAAAATTGACTGTTGGGTCGATGGGTTGGTCATTGGGTCAAGGATTGACCATTTTGACCAAAGTTGACTTTTGGTCAGAGATTTACTTATTGGGTCAATAATTGGTCATTAGGTTAAAGATTTACTATTTTGTCCAAAAGTTGACATATTTGGTTAAAGAATTGGTAATTGGGTCAAGAATTGACCATTTTGACCAAAGATGACTTTTTGGTCAAAAGTTAAGCCAATGAGTGAACGGGGTGGTCAATGGGTCATAAATTGACCATTTTGACCAAAGTTGACATTTTGGTCAAAAGTTGACCTATTTGATCAATGAGTTGGAAATTTGGTCAAGAATTGACCATTTTGACCAAAGGTGACTTTTTGGTCAAAAGTTGACCTAATGGAACAATGGTTTGTTCATTGGTTAAAACATTAACCATATTGACCAATGTTGACTTTGTGGTTAAAAATTGACCTACTCGGTCAATGGGTTGTTCATTGGGTCAAGGAAAAACAATTTCGTCCAAAGTTGACTTTTTGGTTAAAGATTGACTTCTCGGATTGATAATTGGTCATTTGTCAAAATTGATTATTTTGACCAAAATTGATTATTTGGTCAAAAGTTGACCTATTGGGTTAATGGGTTGGTCATTGGGTCAAGGATTGACCATTTTGACCAAAGTTGACTTTCTGGTTAAAAGTTGACCTATTGGGTCAATGGGTTGGTCATTGGGTTAATGATTGACCATTTTTACTAAAGTTGAAATTTTGGTAAGAGATTGACTTATTGGGTGAAAATGGTCATTAGGTCAAAAATTGATTATTTTGACCAAAATTAAATTTTTAGTCAAAAATTGACACTTTGGGTCAATGGGGTGGTCATTGGCTCGGAAATTGACCATTTTGACCTAAGTTGACTTTTTGGTCAGAGATTGACTTATTAGGTCAGAGATTGACTTATTAGGTCAGTAATTGGTCTTTAGGTCAAAAATTAGCTATTTTGACAAAAGTTGAATTTTTGGTCAAAAGTTAACCCATTGGCTCTACGAGGAGGTCACTAGGTCAGAAATTGACCATTTTGACAAAAGTTGACTTTTTGGTCAAATGTTAACTTATTTGGTCAATGAGTTGTTAATTGGGTCAAGAATTGACCATTTTGACCAATGTTCACTTTCTGGTCAAAAGTTGCCCAATTTTGACCAAAATTGAATTTTTGGTTAAAAGTTAAACCATTCGTTCAACGAGGGTGGTCTTTGGGTAAGAAATTGACCATTTTGACCAAAGTTGACTTTTTGGTCGAAATTGCGACCTATTTGGTCGATGAGTTGGTAATTTGGTCAAAGTTGACCATTTTGACAAAAGATGACTTTTTGGTCGAAAAGTTGACATATTGGGTCGATGGGTGGTCGCGAGATCGAAAATTGATTATTTTGAACAAAATTGACTATCCGGTTAAAAGTTAAACTATTGGGTCATTGAGTCGAAGGATTGACCATTTTGACCAAAGTTGACTTTTTGGTCGGAGATTGACTTATTGTGTCGATAATTGGTCATTAATTCAAAAAATTGATTATTCTGGTCTTTAGGTCAAAAATTGACAATTTTAACCAAAGTTGACATTTTTGTCAAAAGTTGATCTATTGGCCCAATGGGTTGGTTATTGAGTCAAAGATTAACCATTTTGACCAAAGTTGACTTTTTGGTCAGAGATTGGCGTAATGGGTCAATAATTGGTCATTAGGTCAAAAATTGACTATTTTAACCAAAATTAGCTTTTTGATCAAAAGTAGACCTATTGATCGATGGGTTGGTCATTGGGTCGAGGATTGATCATTTTGACCAAAGTTGACTTTACGAGTCGGAGATTGACTTATTGGGTCGATAAATGGTGATTATGTCGAAAGGTGACTATTTTGACCAAAATGGAATTTTTTGTCGAAAAGTTAACCCATTGTTCGATCGAGGTGGTCATTGGGTTAGAAATTGATAATTTTGACCAATGTTGACTTTTTGGTCAAAAGTTGACCTATTTGGTCAATGAGTTGGTAATTGGGTCATGAATTGACCATTTTGAACAAAGATGATTTTTTGGTCAAAAGTTGACCTATTGGGTCAATGGGTTGGTCATTGGGTCAAAAATTGACAATTTGGACCAAAGTTAACTTTTTTGTCAAAAGTTGACCTGTTGGGTCAATGGGTGGTCATGAGGTCAAAAATTGACTGTTTTGACCACAATTGACTTTTTGGTTAAAAGTTGACTGATTGAATCGATGGGTTTGTCGATAGGTCGAGGATTGACCATTTTGACCAAAGTTGAGTTTTTGGTCGAGAGATTGACTTTTTGGGTCGATAATTGGTCATTAATTAAAAAATTGACTTTTTCGTCGAAATGTAGACTGATTAGGCCAATGGGTTGGTCATTGGGTTAATGATTGATCATTTTGACCAAAGTTGACTTTTTGGTCGAAGATTTGACTTATTGGGTTAACAATTTGTCATTAGGTCAAATGTTGGCCTATTTTGACCAAAATTGAATTTTTGGTCAAAAGTTAACCCATTGGGTCAACAGGGTGGTCATTGTGTCTGAAATTGACCATTTTGACCAAAGTTGATTTTTTTGGACAAAGTTGACCTATTTGGTCAATGAGTTGGTAATTGGGTCAAGAATTGATCATTTTGACCAAAGATGACTTTTTGGACAAAAGTTGACATGTTGGATCAATGTGTTGGTCATTGGGTCAAGGATTGACAATTTTAACCAAAGTTGACTTTTTAGTCAGAGATTGACTTATTGGGTTAATAATTGGTCATTAATTCAATAATTGACTATTTTGAACAAAATTGACTTTTTGGTCAAACGTTGACATATTAGGCCAATGGGTTGTTCATTGAGTCAGGATTGACCATTTTGACCAAAGTTGACTTTTTAGTCAGAGATTGACTTACTGGATCAATAATTGGTCATTAGGTAAAAATTGACTATTTTGACCAAGATTGATTTTTTGGCGAAAAGTTGACATATTGGGTCGATTGGCTAATCGATGGGTTAAGGATTGATCATTTTGACCAAAGTCGACTTTGGTCGAAAGTTGACTAATAGGTCGATGGGTTTGGTCGATTGACCTTTTTGACAAAAGTTGACTTTTTGGTCGGAGATTGACTTAATGAGTCGATAATTGGTCATTATGTCGAAAATTGAGTATTTTGACCAAAATTAAACTTTTGATCAAAAGTTGGTCATTGAGTCGAAATTGACCATTTTTACGAAAGTTGACTTTTTGGTCAAAAGTTGACATATTCTGTCAATGAGTTGGTAAATGGGTCAAGAATTAACTGTTTTGACTGAAGATGACTTTTTAGTTAAAATTTGATCTATTGGGTCAACGGGTTGGTCATTGGGTCAAAAATTGACCATTTTGACCAAAGTTAGCTTTTTGGTCAAAAGTTGACCTATTGGGTGAATGGGTGGTCATTAGGTCAAAAATTGACTATTTTGACCAAAATTAACTTTTTGGTCAAAAGTTGACCTATTGACTCAATGGGTTTGTCATTTATTTAGGAATGATCATTTTGAACAAAGTTGACTTTTTGGTCAGATATTAACTTATTGGGTTAATAATTGGTCATTAGTCAAAAGTTGACCTAATTTGACCAATA
The DNA here is from genome assembly GCA_022702705.1 of Papilionanthe hookeriana x Papilionanthe teres. Classification (NCBI taxonomy): domain Eukaryota; kingdom Viridiplantae; phylum Streptophyta; class Magnoliopsida; order Asparagales; family Orchidaceae; genus Papilionanthe; species Papilionanthe hookeriana x Papilionanthe teres. The sequence continues at coordinate 11,249,007 of CM040438.1, forward strand.
TTGAATTCTTTGTGAAAAGTTAACCCATTGGGTCGACGAGTTAGTGATAGGGTCGAAATTGACCATTTTGACCGAAAGTTGATTTTTTGGTCGAAAGTTGTCTTATTTGGTCGATGAGTTGAGTAATTGGGTCAAGAATTGACCATTTTGACCTAAGATGACTTTTTGGTTAAGAGTTAATCTATTGGGTCAACGGGTTGGTCTTTGGGTCAAAAATTGACCACTTTGGTCATTAGGTCAAAGATTGACCACTTTGGTCATTAGGTCAAAAATTAACTATTTTGACCAAAATTAACTTTTTGCTCAAAAGTTGACTGTTGGGTCGATGGGTTTGTCATTGAGTCGAGGATTGACCACTTTTGACCAAAGTTGACTTTTTTGACAATGATTGACTTATTGGGTCAAAAATTGGTCATTAGGACAAAAGTTGACCTATTTTGACCAAAATTGAAATTTTGGTCCGAAGTTAATCCATTGGGTCAACAGGGTGGTCATTGCGTCAGAAATTGACCATTTTGACCAAAGTTGACCTGTTTTGTCAATGAGTTGGTAATTGTGTTAAGAATTTACAATTTTGACCAAAGTTGATTTTTGGTCGAAAGTTGACATATTAGGTCGAAAATTGACCATTTTGACGAGTTGGCTTTTTGGTCGAGAGATGGACTTATTGGGTTAAACATTGGTCATTAATTGAAAATTGATTATTTTGACCAAAATTGAATTTTTGGTCGAAAGTTAACGCATTGGGTCAACGAGGTGCTCATTAGCTCAAGAATTTACCATTTTAACTAAAGTTGACTTTTTGGTCGAAAGTTGACTTATTTGGTCGATGTGTTAGTATTAGGTCAAGAATTGACCATTTTGACCGAAGATGACTTTTTGGTCAAAAGTTGATCTATTGGATCAATGAGTTGGTCATTGGGTCAAAAATTGATTATTTTGACCAAAGTTAACTTTTTTGTAAAAAGTTGACCTTTTGGTTCAATAGGCAATCGTTAGGTCAAAAATTGATTATTTTGACCAAAATTGACTTTTAGTCGAAGTTGACCTATTGGATCAATGGCTTTGTCATTAGGTCAAGATTTTACCATTTCGACCAAAGTTGACTTTTTGGTCAGAGATTGACTTTTTGCGTCAATAATTATTCATGAATTAAAAATTTAACTATTTTGATCAAAATTGACTTTTTGGTCAAAAGTTGACCTATTAGGCCAATGGGTTGGCCATTGGTTCAAGGATTGATCAATTTGACCAAAGTTTACTTTTTGGTAAAAAATTGACCTATTAGATCGATGGGTTGGTCATTAGGTCGAAGGATTGACCATTTTGACCAAAGTTGACTTTTTGGTCGAAGATTTACTTATTGGGTCGATAAATGGTCATTAGGTCAAAGATTGATTCATTTTGTCCAAAGTTGACATATTTGGTTATTGAGTTGGTAATTGGGTCAAGAATTGACCATTTTGACCAAAGATGACTTTTTGGTCAAAAGTTAACCCAATGAGTGAACGGGGTGGTCAATGGGTCATAAATTGACCATTTTGACCAAAGTTGAAATTTTGGTCAAAAGTTGACCTAATGGATCAATGGTTTGATCATTGGTTAAAACATTAACCATTTTGACCAATGTTGACTTTGTGGTTAAAAATTGACCTACTGGGTCAATGGATTGTTCATTGGGTCAAGGAAAGACCATTTCGTCCAAAGTTGACTTTTTGGTTAAAGATTGGCTTACTGGGTCAATAATTGGTCATTTGTCAAAAATTGACTATTTTGACCAAAATTGATTATTTGGTCAAAAGTTGACCTATTGGGTTAATGGGTTGGTCATTGGGTCAAAGATTGACCATTTTGACCAAAGTTGACTTTTCGGTTAAAAGTTGACCTATTGGGTCGATGGGTTGGTCATTGGGTCAATGATTGACCATTTTTACCAAAGTTGACTTTTTGGTCAGAAATTGACTTATTGGGTGAAAATGGTCATTAGGTCAAAAATTGATTATTTTGACCAAAATTAAATTTTTAGTCAAAAGTTGATACTTTGGGTCAATGGGGTGGTCATTGGCTCAGAAATTAACCATTTTGACCTAAGTTGACTTTTTGGTCAGAGATTGACTTATTGAGTCAGTAATTGGTCTTTAGGTCAAAAATTAGCTATTTTGACAAAAATTGAATTTTTGGTCAAAAGTTAACCCATTGGCTCTACGAGGAGGTCACTAGGTCAGAAATTGACCATTTTGACGAAAGTTAACTTTTTGGTCAAATGTTGACTTATTTGGTCAATGAGTTGGTAATTGGGTCAAGAATTGACCATTTTGACAAATGTTCACTTTAGGTCAAAGTTGCTCGATTTTGACCAAAATTGAATTTTTGGTTAAAAGTTAAACCATCCGTTCAACGAGGGTGGTCTTTGGGTAAGAAATTGACCATTTTGACCAAAGTTGACTTTTTGGTCAAATGTTGACCTATTTGATCAATGAGTTGGTAATTTGGTCAAAAGTTGACCATTTTGACAAAAGATGATTTTTTGGTCAAAAGTTGACATATTGGGTCAATGGGTGGTCATGAGGTAAAAAATTGACTATTTTGACCAGAATTGACTATCTAGTTAAAAGTCGAACTATTGGGTCATTGAGTCAAGGATTGACCATTTTGACCAAAGTTGACTTTTTGGTCAGAGATTGACTTATTGTGTCAATAATTGGTCATTAATTCAAAAATTGATTATTCTGGTCTTTAGGTCAAAAATTGACAATTTTAACCAAAGTTGACATTTTTGTCAAAAGTTGATCTATTGGCCCAATGGGTTGGTTATTTAATCAAAGATTAACCATTTTGACCAAAGTTGACTTTTTGGTCAGAGATTGGCTTAATGGGTCAATAATTGGTCATTAGGTCAAAAATTGACTATTTTAACCAAAATTAGCATTTTGATCAAAAGTTGACCTATTGGCCAATGGGTTGGTCATTGGGTCAAGGATTGATCATTTTGACCAAAGTTGACTTTCTGGTCAGAGATTGACTTATTGGGTCAATAAATGGTGATTATGTCAGAAGGTGACTATTTTGACCAAAATGGAATTTTTTGTCAAAAGTTAACCCATTGTTCGTCGAGGTGGTCATTGGGTTAGAAATTGACAATTTTGACCAATGTTGACTTTTGGGTCAAAAGTTGACCTATTTGGTCAATGAGTTGGTAATTGGGTCATGAATTGACCAATTAGAACAAAGATGATTTTTTGGTCAAAAGTTGACCTATTGGTCAATGGGTTGGTCATTAGGTGAAAATTGACAATTTGGACCAAAGTTGACTTTTTTGTCAAATGTTGACTTCGTTGGGTCAATGGGAGGTCATGAGGTCGAAAATTGACTATTTTGACCAGAATTGACTTTTTGGTTAAAAGTTGACCGATTAGATCGATGGGTTTGTCATAGGTCAAGGATTGACCATTTTGACCAAAGTTGAGTTTTTGGTCAGAGATTGACTTTTTGGGTCAATAATTGGTCATTAATTCAAAAATTGACTTTTTCGTCAAAAGTAGACCTATTAGGCCAATGGGTTGGTCAATGGGTTAATGATTGATCATTTTGACCAAAGTTGACTTTTTGGTCAGAGATTTTCTTATTGGGTTAACAATTTGTCATTAGGTCAAAAGTTGGCCTATTTTGACCAAAATTGAATTTTGGTCGAAAGTTAACCCATTGGAGTGAACGGAATTAGTCATTGTGTACGAAATTGACCATTTTGACCAAAGTTAATTTTTGGTCAAAAGTTGACTGTTTGGTCGATGAGTTGGTAATTGGTCAAGAATTGACCATTTTGACCAAAGATGACTTTTTAGTCGAAAGTTGACTGTTGGATCAATGTGTTGGTCATTGGGTCAAGGATTGACAATTTTGACCAAAGTTGACTTTTTGGTCAGAGATTGACTTATTGGGTTAATAATTGGTCATTAAGTCAATAATTGACTATTTTAAACAAAATTGACTTTTTGGTCAAACGTTGACATATTAGGCCAATGGGTTTTTCATTGAGTCAGGATTGACCATTTTTACCAAAGTTGACTTTTTAGTCGAGAATTGACTTCATTGGATCAATAATTGGTCATTAGGTAAAAATTGATTATTTTGACCAAAATTGATTTTTTGGCCAAAAGTTGACATATTGGGTCGATTAAAGTTAGTCGATGGGTTTAAGGATTGATCATTTTGACCAAAGTCGACTTTTGGTCGAAAGTTGACCTAATAGGTCGATGGTTTGGTCATTGACCTTTTTGACAAAAGTTGACTTTTTGGTCGGAGATTGACTTAATGAGTCGATAATTGGTCATTATGTCGAAATTGATTATTTTGACCAAAATTAAACTTTTTATCAAAAGTTGGTCATTGGGTCAGGGAATGATTATTTTTACGAAAGTTGACTTTTTGGTCAAAAGTTGACATGTTCTGTCAATGAGTTGGTAAATGGGTCAAGAATTAAATGTTTTGACTGAAGATGACTTTTTGGTTAAAATTTGATCTGTTGGGTCAACGGGTTGGTCATTGGGTCAAAAATTGACCATTTTGACCAAAGTTAGCTTTTTGGTCAAAAGTTGACCTATTGGGTCAATGGGTGGTCATTAGGTCAAAAATTAACTTTTTTGACCAAAATTAACTTTTTGGTCAAAAATTGACCTATTGGGTCAATGGGTTTGTCATTTGTTAAGGAATGATCATTTTGAACAAAGTTGACTTTTTGGTCAGATATTAACTTATTCGGTTAATAATTGGTCATTAGGTCAAAAGTTGACCTAATTTGACCAATATTGAATTTTTGGTCAAAAGTTAACCCATTGGGTCAACGGGCTAGTGATAGGGTCAGAAATTGACCATTTTGACCAAAGTTGATTTTTTGGTCAAAAGTTGTCCTATTTGGTCAATAAGTTGGTAATTAGGTCAAGAATTGACCATTTTAACCTAAGATGACTTTTTGGTTAAGAGTTAATCTATTGGGTCAACGTGTTGGTCATTGGGTCAAAATTGACCACTTTGGTCATTAGGTCGAAGATTGACTACTTTAGTCGTGTAGGTCAAAATTAACTATTTTGACCAAAATTAACTTTTTGCTCAAAAGTTGACCTATTGGGTCAATGGGTTTGTCATTGGGTCAAGGATTGACCACTTTGACCAAATTTGACTTTTATGACAAAGATTGACTTATTGGGTCAAAAATTGGTCATTAGGACAAAAGTTGACCTATTTTGACCAAAATTGAAATTTTGGTACGAAGTTAATCCATTGGGTCAACAGGGTGGTCATTGCGTTAGAAATTGACCATTTTGACCAAAGTTGACTTTTTGGTCAAAACGACCTGTTTTGTCAATGAGTTGGTAATTGTGTTAAAAATTTACAATTTTGACCAAAGTTAACTTTTTGGTCAAAAGTTGACATATTGGGTCAAAAATTGACCATTTTGACCAAGGTTGACTTTTTGGTCGAAGATGGACTTATTGGGTTAAACATTGGTCATTAATTCGAAAAATTGATATTTTAACCAAAATCGAATTTTTGGACAAAAGTTAACGCATTGGGTCAACGGGGAGCTCATTGGCTCAAAAATTTACCATTTTAACTAAAGTTGATTTTTTGGTCAAAAGTTGACCTATTTGGTCAATGTGTTGGTAATTGGGTCAAGAATTGACCATTTTGACCGAAGATGACTTTTTGGTCAAAAGTTGATCTATTGGATCAATGAGTTGGTCATAGAGTCAAAAATTGATCATTTTGACCAAAGTTAACTTTTTTGTAAAAAGTTGACCTTTTAGTTGATAGAGCGATCGTTTGACCAAAATTGACTTTTTAGTCAAAAGTTGACCTATTGGATCAATGGGTTTGTCATTAGGTCAAGATTTTACCATTTCGACCAAAGTTGACTTTTTTGTCAGAGATTGACTTTTTGCGTCAATAATTGTTCATGAATTAAAAATTTAACTATTTTGATCAAAATTGTCTTTTTGGTCAAAAGTTGACCTATTAGGCCAACGGGTTGGCCATTGGGTCAAGGATTGATCAATTTGACCAAAGTTTACTTTTTGGTAAAAAATTGACCTATTGGGTCAATGGGTTGGTCATTGGGTCAAGGATTGACCATTTTAACCAAAGTTGACTTTTTGGTCAGAGATTTACTTTTTGGGTCAATAATTGGTCATTAGGTCAAAGATTTACTATTTTGTCCAAAAGTTTACATATTTGGTTAATGAGTTGGTAATTGGGTCAATAATTGACCATTTTGACCAAAGATGACTTTTTGGTCAAAAGTTAACCCAATGAGTGAACGGGGTGGTCAATGGGTCATAAATTGACCATTTTAACCAAAGTTGACATTTTGGTCAAAAGTTGACCTATTTGATCAAAGAGTTGGAAATTTGGTCAAGAATTGACCATTTTGACCAAAGATGACTTTTTGGTCAAAAGTTGACCTAATGGATCAATGGTTTGTTCATTGGTTAAAACATTAACCATTTTTACCAATGTTGACTTTGTGGTTAAAAATTGACCTACTCGGTCAATGGGTTGTTCATTGGGTCAAGGAAAGACCATTTCGTCCAAAGTTTACTTTTTGGTTAAAGATTGGCTTACTGGGTCAATAATTGGTCATTTGTCAAAATTGACTATTTTGACCAAAATTGATTATTTGGCCAAAAGTTGACCTATTGGGTTAATGGGTTGGTCATTGGGTCAAGGATTGACCATTTTGACCAAAGTTGACTTTCTGGTTAAAAGTTGACCTATTGGGTCAATGGGTTGGTCATTGGGTTAATGATTGACCATTTTTACTAAAGTTGACTTTTTGGTCACAGATTGACTTATTGGGTGAAAATGGTCATTAGGTCGAAAATTGATTATTTTGACCGAAATTAAATTTTTAGTCAAAAATTGACACTTTGGGTCAATGGGGTGGTCATTGGCTCGGAAATTGACCATTTTGACCTAAGTTGACTTTTTGGTCAGAGATTGACTTATTAGGTCAGTAATTGGTCTTTATGTCAAAAATTAGCTATTTTGACAAAAATTGAATTTTTGGTCAAAAGTTAACCCATTGGCTCTACGAGGAGGTCACTAGGTCAGAAATTGTCCATTTTGACAAAAGTTGACTTTTTGGTCAAATGTTGACTTATTTAGTTCGATGAGTTGGTAATTGGGTCGAAATGACCATTTTGACCAATGTTCACTTTACGGTCGAAAGTTGCCCGATTTTGACCAAATTGAATTTTTGGTTAAAAGTTAAACCATCCAGTTCAACGAGGTTAGTCTTTGGGTAAGAAATTGAACATTTTGACCAAAGTTGACTTTTTGGTCGAATGCGACCTATTTGAGTCGATGAGTTGGTAATTTGGTCAAAAGTTGACCATTTTGACAAAAGATGACTTTTTGGTCAAAAGTTGACATATTGGGTCAATGGGTGGTCACGAGGTCAAAAATTGACTATTTTGAACAAAATTGACTATCTGGTTAAAAGTTAAACTATTGGGTCATTGAGTCAAGGATTGACGATTTTGCCAAAAGTTGACTTTTGGTCGAAGATTGACTTATTGTGTCGATAATTGGTCATTAATTCAAAATTGATTATTCAGTCTTTAGGTCGAAAAGTTGACAATTTTAACTTGAAGTTGACATTTTGGTCAAAAGTTGACCTATTGGCCCAATGGGTTTGTCATTGAGTCAAAGATTAACCATTTTGACCAAAGTTGACTTTTTGGTCAGAGATTGGCTTATTGGGTCAATAATTGGTCATTAGGTCAAAAATTGACTATTTTAACCAAAATTGATTTTTTGATCAAAAGTTGACCTATTGGGTCAATGGGTTGGTCATTGGGTCAAGGATTGATCATTTTGACCAAAGTTGACTTTTTGGTCAGAGATTGACTTATTGGGTCAATAAATGGTGATTATGTCAAAAGGTGACTATTTTGACCAAAATGGAATTTTTTGTCAAAAGTTAACCCATTGTTCGTCGAGGTGGTCATTGGGTTAGAAATTGATAATTTTGACCAATGTTGACTTTTTGGTCAAAAGTTGACCTATTTGGTCAATGAGTTGGTAATTGGGTCATGAATTGACCATTTTGAACAAAGATGATTTTTTCGTCAAAAGTTGACCTATTGGGTCAATGGGTTGGTCATTGGGTCAAAAATTGACAATTTGGACCAAAGTTAACTTTTTTGTCAAAAGTTGACTTGTTGGGTCAATGGGTGGTCATGAGGTCAAAAATTGACTATTTTGACCACAATTGACTTTTTGGTTAAAAGTTGACCAATTGGGTCAATGGGTTTGTCAATGGTCAAGGATTGACCATTTTGACCAAAGTTGAGTTTTTGGTCAGAGATTGACTTTTTGGGTCAATAATTGGTCATTAATTAAAAAATTGACTTTTTCGTCAAAAGTAGACCTATTAGGCCAATGGGTTGGTCATTGGGTTAATGATTGATCATTTTGACCAAAGTTGACTTTTTGGTCGAGATTTACTTATTGGGTTAACAATTTGTCATTAGGTCAAAAGTTGTTTATTTCGATCAAAATTGAATTTTTGGTCAAAAGTTAACCCATTGGAGTCAACGAGGTGGTCATTGTGTACGAAATTGACCATTTTGACCAAAGTTGATTTTTAGTCGAAGTTGACTATTTGGTCAATGAGTTGGTAATTGGGTCAAGAATTGATCATTTTGACCAAAGATGACTTTTTGGACAAAAGTTGACATGTTGGATCAATGTGTTGGTCATTGGGTCAAGGATTGACAATTTTAACCAAAGTTGACTTTTAGTCGAGATTGACTTATTGGGTTAATAATTGGTCATTAATTCGATAATTGACTATTTTGAACAAAATTGACTTTTTGGTCAAACGTTGACATATTAGGCCAATGGGTTGTTCATTGAGTCAGGATTGACCATTTTGACCAAAGTTGACTTTTTAGTCAGAGATTGACTTACTGGATCAATAATTGGTCATTAGGTAAAAAATTGACTATTTTGACCAAAATTGATTTTTTGGCCAAAAGTTGACATATTGGGTCAGTGGGCTAGTCAATGGGTTAAGGATTAATCATTTTGACCAAAGCTGACTTTGGTCAAAAGTTGACCTAATAGATCAATGGTTTTGGTCATTGACCTTTTTGACAAAAGTTGACTTTTTGGTCGAAGATTGACTTAATGAGTCGATAATTGGTCATTATGTCGAAAATTGAGTATTTTGACCAAAATTAAACTTTTTATCAAAAGTTGGTCATTGGGTCGAAATTGACCATTTTTTACGAAAGTTGACTTTTTGGTCGAAAGTTAACATATTTAGTCAATGAGTTGGTAAATGAGTCAGAATTACTCGTTTGACCGAAGATGACTTTTTGGTTAAAATTTGATCTATTGGGTCAACGGGTTGGTCATTGGATCAAAAATTGACCAATTTGACCAAAGTTAGCTTTTTGGTCAAAAGTTAACCTATTGGGTGAATGGGTGGTCATTAGGTCAAAAATTAACTTTTTTGACCAAAATTAACTTTTTGGTCAAAAGTTGACCTATTGACTCAATGGGTTTGTCATTTATTTAGGAATGATCATTTTGAACAAAGTTGACTTTTTGGTCAGATATTAACTTATTGGGTTAATAATTGGTCATTAGGTCAAAAGTTGACCTAATTTGACCAATATTGAATTCTTTATGAAAAGTTAACCCATTGGGTCAACGGGCTGGTGATAGGGTCAGAAATTGACCATTTTGACCAAAGTTGATTTTTTGGTCAAAAGTTGTCCTATTTGGTCAATGAGTTGGTAATTGGGTCAAGAATTGACCATTTTGACCTAAAGATGACTTTTTGGTTAAGAGTTAATCTATTGGATCAACGGGTTGGTCTTTAGATCAAAATTGACCACTTTGGTCATTAGGTCAAAGATTGACCACTTTGGTCATTAGGTCAAAAATTAACTATTTTGACCAAAATTAACTTTTTGCTCAAAAGTTGACCTATTGGGTCAATGGGTTTTTCATTGGGTCAAGGATTGACCACTTTTACCAAAGTTGACTTTTTTGACAATGATTGACTTATTGGGTCAAAAATTGGTCATTAGGACAAAAGTTGACCTATTTTGACCAAAATTGAAATTTTGGTCCGAAGTTAATCCATTGGGTCAACAGGGTGGTCATTGCGTCAGAAATTGACCATTTTGACCAAAGTTGACCTGTTTTGTCAATGAGTTGGTAATTGTGTTAAGAATTTACAATTTTGACCAAAGTTGATTTTTTGGTCAAAAGTTGACATATTGGGTCAAAAATTGACCATTTTGACCAAGGTTAGCTTTTTGGTCAGAGATGGACTTATTGGGTTAAACATTGGTCATTAATTCAAAAATTGACTATTTTGACCAAAATTGAATTTTTGGTCAAAAGTTAACGCATTGGGTCAACGAGGAGCTCATTGGCTCAAAAATTTACCATTTTAACTAAAGTTGACTTTTTGGTCAAAAGTTGACCTATTTGGTCAATGTGTTGGTAATTGGGTCAAGAATTGACCATTTTGACCGAAGATGACTTTTTGGTCAAAAGTTGATCTATTGGATCAATGAGTTGGTCATTGGGTCAAAAATTGATTATTTTGACCAAAGTTAACTTTTTTGTAAAAAGTTGACCTTTTGGTTCAATAGGCAATCGTTAGGTCAAAAATTGATTATTTTGACCAAAATTGACTTTTTAGTCAAAAGTTGACCTATTGGATCAATGGCTTTGTCATTAGGTCAAGATTTGACCATTTCGACCAAAGTTGACTTTTTGGTCAGAGATTGACTTTTTGCGTCAATAATTATTCATGAATTAAAAATTTAACTATTTTGATCAAAATTGACTTTTTGGTCAAAAGTTGACCTATTAGGCCAATGGGTTGGCCATTGGGTCAAGGATTGATCATTTTGACCAAAGTTTACTTTTTGGTTAAAAGTTGACCTATTGGGTCAATGGGTTGGTCATTGGGTCAAGGATTGACCATTTTGACCAAAGTTGACTTTTTGATCAGAGATTTACTTATTGGGTCAATAATTGGTCATTAGGTCAAAGATTGTCTATTTTGTCCAAAAGTTGACATATTTGGTTATTGAGTTGGTAATTGGGTCAAGAATTGACCATTTTGACCAAAGATGACTTTTTGGTCAAAAGTTAACCCAATGAGTGAACGGGGTGGTCAATGGGTCATAAATTGACCATTTTGACCAAAGTTGACATTTTGGTCAAAAGTTGACCTATTTGGTCAATGAGTTGGAAATTTGGTCAAGAATTGACCATTTTGACCAAAGATGACTTTTTGGTCGAAAGTTGCCTATATGGATCGATGGTTTGATCATTGGTTAAAACATTAACCATTTTGACCAATGTTGACTTTGTGGTTAAAAATTGACTCATTGGGACGATGGATTGTTCATTGGGTCGAGAAAGACCATTTCGTCCAAAGTTGACTTTTTGGTTAAAGATTGGCTTACTGGGTCAATAATTGGTCATTTGTCAAAAATTGACTATTTTGACCAAAATTGATTATTTGGCCAAAAGTTGACCTATTGGGTTAATGGGTTGGTCATTGGGTCAAGGATTGACCATTTTGACCAAAGTTGACTTTCTGGTTAAAAGTTGACCTATTGGGTCAATGGGTTGGTCATTGGGTTAATGATTGACCATTTTTACCAAAGTTGAACTTTTGGTTAGAGATTGACTTATTGGGTGAAAATGGTCATTAGGTCAAAAATTGATTATTTTGACCAAAATTAAATTTTTAGTCAAAAGTTGATACTTTGGGTCAATGGGGTGGTCATTGGCTCAGAAATTGACCATTTTGACCTAAGTTGACTTTTTGGTCAGAGATTGACTTATTGGGTCAGTAATTGGTCTTTAGGTCAAAAATTAGCTATTTTGACAAAAATTGAATTTTTGGTCAAAAGTTAACCCATTGGCTCTACGAGGAGGTCACTAGGTCAGAAATTGACCATTTTGATGAAAGTTAACTTTTTGGTCAAATGTTGACTTATTTAGTCAATGAGTTGGTAATTGGGTCAAGAATTGACCATTTTGACCAATGTTCACTTTCTGGTCAAAAGTTGCCCAATTTTGACCAAAATTGAATTTTTGGTTAAAAGTTAAACCATCCGTTCAACGAGGGTGGTCTTTGGGTAAGAAATTGACCATTTTGACCAAAGTTGACTTTTTGGTCAAATACTGACCTATTTGGTCAATGAGTTGGTAATTTGGTCAAAAGTTGACCATTTTGACAAAAGATGACTTTTTGGTCAAAAGTTGACATATTGGGTCAATGGGTGGTCAAGAGGTCAAAAATTGACTATTTTGACCAGAATTGACTATCTAGTTAAAAGTCGAACTATTGGGTCATTGAGTCAAGGATTGACCATTTTGACCAAAGTTGACTTTTTGGTCAGAGATTGACTTATTATGTCAATAATTGGTCATTAATTCAAAAATTGATTATTCTGGTCTTTAGGTCAAAAATTGACAATTTTAACCAAAGTTGACATTTTTGTCAAAAGTTGATCTATTGGCCCAATGGGTTGGTTATTTAGTCAAAGATTAACCATTTTGACCAAAGTTGACTTTTTGGTCGAAGTTGACCTAATGGGTCAATAATTGGTCATTAGGTCAAAAATTGACTATTTTAACCAAAATTAGCTTTTTGATCAAAAGTAGACCTATTGGCCAATGGGTTGGTCATTGGGTCAAGGATTGATCATTTTGACCAAAGTTGACTTTCTGGTCAGAGATTGACTTATTGGGTCAATAAATGGTGATTATGTCAAAAGGTGACTATTTTGACCAAAATGGAATTTTTTGTCAAAAGTTAACCCATTGTTCGTCGAGGTGGTCATTGGGTTAGAAATTGACAATTTTGACCGATGTTGACTTTTGGATCGAAGTTGACTATTTGGTCAATGAGTTGGTAATTGGGTCATGAATTGACCAATTAGAACAAAGATGATTTTTTGGTCAAAAGTTGACCTATTGGTCAATGGGTTGGTCATTGGGTCAAAAATTGACAATTTGGACCAAAGTTGACTTTTTTGTCAAAAGTTGACCTGTTGGGTCAATGGGTGGTCATGAGGTCAAAAATTGACTATTTTGACCAGAATTGACTTTTTGGTTAAAAGTTGACCAATTGGGTCAATGGGTTTGTCATAGGTCAAGGATTGACCATTTTGACCAAAGTTGAGTTTTTGGTCAGAGATTGACTTTTTGGGTCAATAATTGGTCATTAATTAAAAAATTGACTTTTTCGTCAAAAGTAGACCTATTAGGCCAATGGGTTGGTCAATGGGTTAATGATTGATCATTTTGACCAAAGTTGACTTTTTGCTCAGAGATTTACTTATTGGGTTAACAATTTGTCATTAGGTCAAAAGTTAGCCTATTTTGACCAAAATTGAATTTTTTGTCAAAAGTTAACCCATTGGGTGAACGGGGTGGTCATTGTGTCTGAAATTGACCATTTTGACCAAAGTTAATTTTTTGGTCAAAAGTTGACCTATTTGGTCGATGAGTTGGTAATTAGGTCAAGATTTGACCATTTTGATAAAAGATGACTTTTTGGTCAAAAGTTGACCTATTGGATCAATGTGTTGGTCATTGGGTCAAAGATTGACAATTTTGACCAAAGTTGACTTTTTGGTCAGAGATTGACTTATTGGGTTAATAATTGGCCATTAAGTCAATAATTGACTATTTTGAACAAAATTGACTTTTTGGTCAAACGTTGACATATTAGGCCAATGGGTTTTTCATTGAGTCAGGATTGACCATTTTGACCAAAGTTGACTTTTTAGTCGAGAGATTGACTTACTTGGATCAATAATTGGTCATTAGGTAAAAATTGACTATTTTGACCAAAATTGATTTTTTGGTCAAAAGTTGACATATTGGGTCAATGGGTTAGTCAATGGGTTTAAGGATTGATCATTTTGACCAAAGCTGACTTTGGTCAAAAGTTGACCTAATAGGTCAATGGTTTGGTCATTGACCTTTTTGACAAAAGTTGACTTTTTGGTCAGAGATTGACTTAATGAGTCAATAATTGGTCATTATGTCAAAAATTGATTATTTTGACCAAAATTAAACTTTTTATCAAAAGTTGGTCATTAGGTCGAAAATTGACCATTTTTTACGAAAGTTGACTTTTTGGTCGAAAAGTTGACATGTTACGTCGATGAGTTGGTAAATGGGTCAAGAATTAAATGTTTTGATCGAAGATGACTTTTTGGTTAAAATTTGATCTGTTAGGTCGACGGGTTAGTCATTAGGTCGAAAATTGACCATTTTGACCAAAGTTAGCTTTTTGGTCAAAAGTTGACCTATTGGGTCAATGGGTGGTCATTTGGTCAAAAATTAACTTTTTTGACCAAAATTAACTTTTTGGTCAAAAATTGACCTATTGGGTCAATGGGTTTGTCATTTGTTAAGGAATAATCATTTTGAACAAAGTTGACTTTTTGGTCAGATATTAACTTATTCGGTTAATAATTGGTCATTAGGTCAAAAGTTGACCTCATTTGACCAATATTGAGTTTTTGGTCAACAGTTAACCCATTGGGTCAACGGGTACGGTGATAGGGTCAGAAATTGACCATTTTGACCAAAGTTGATTTTTTGGTCAAAAGTTGTCCTATTTGGTCAATAAGTTGGTAATTGGGTCAAGAATTGACCATTTTGACCTAAGATGACTTTTTGGTTAAGAGTTAATCTATTGGGTCAACGGGTTGGTCTTTGGGTCAAAAATTAACCACTTTGGTCATTAGGTCAAAGATTGACCACTTTGGTCATTAGGTCAAAAATGAACTATTTTGACCAAAATTAACTTTTTGCTCAAAAGTTGACCTATTGGGTCAATGGGTTTGTCATTGGGTCAAGGATTGACCACTTTGACCAAATTTGACTTTTATGACAAAGATTGACTTATTGGGTAAAAAATTGGTCATTAGGACAAAAGTTGACCTATTTTGACCAACATTGAAATTTTGGTACGAAGTTAATCCATTGGGTCAACAGGGTGGTCATTGCGTTAGAAATTGACCATTTTGACCAAAGTTGACTTTTTGGTCAAAACGACCTGTTTTGTCATTGAGTTGGTAATTGTGTTAAGAATTTACAATTTTGACCAAAGTTAACTTTTTGGTCAAAAGTTGACATATTGGGTCAAAAATTGACCATTTTGACCAAGGTTGACTTTTTGGTCAGAGATGGACTTATTGGGTTAAACATTGGTCATTAATTCAAAAATTGACTATTTTGACCAAAATCGAATTTTTGGTCAAAAGTTAACGCATTGGGTCAACGGGGAGCTCATTGGCTCAAAAATTTACCATTTTAACTAAAGTTGATTTTTTGGTCAAAAGTTGACTTATTTGGTCAATGTGTTGGTAATTGGGTCAAGAATTGACCATTTTGACCGAAGATGACTTTTTGGTCAAAAGTTGATCTATTGGATCAATGAGTTGGTCATAGAGTCAAAAATTGATCATTTTGACCAAAGTTAACTTTTTTGTAAAAAGTTGACCTTTTGGTTCAGTAGGCAGTCGTTTGACCAAAATTGACTTTTTAGTCAAAAGTTGACCTATTGGATCAATGGGTTTGACATTAGGTCAAGATTTGACCATTTCGACCAAAGTTGACTTTTTGGTCAGAGATTGACTTTTTGCGTCGATAATTGTTCATGAATTAAAAATTTAACTTTTTTGATCAAAATTGACTTTTTGGTCAAAAGTTGACCTATTAGGCCAATGGGTTGGCCATTGGGTCAAGGATTGATCAATTTGACCAAAGTTTACTTTTTGGTAAAAAATTGACCTATTGGGTCAATGGGTTGGTCATTGGGTCAAGGATTGACCATTTTGACCAAAGTTGACTTTTTGGTCAGAGATTTACTTATTGGGTCAATAATTGGTCATTAGGTCAAAGATTGACTATCTTATCCAAAAGTTGACATATTTGGCTAATGAGTTGGTAATTGTGTCAAGAATTGACCATTTTGACCAAAGATGACTTTTTGGTCAAAAGTTAACCCAATGAGTGAACGGGGTGGTCAATGGGTCATAAATTGACCATTTTGACCAAAGTTGACATTTTGGTCAAAAGTTGACCTATTTGGTCAATGAGTTGGAAATTTGGTCAAGAATTGACCATTTTGACCAAAGATGACTTTTTGGTCAAAAGTTGACCTAATGGGTCAATGGTTTGATCATTGGTTAAAACATTAACCATTTTGACCAATGTTGACTTTTTGGTTAAAAATTGACCTACTGGGTCAATGGGTTGTTCATTGTGTCAAGGAAAGACCATTTCGTCCAAAGTTGACCTTTTGGTTAAAGATTGACTTACTGGGTCAATAATTGGTCATTTGTCAAAAATTAACTATTTTGACCAAAATTGATTATTTAGCCAAAAGTTGACCTATTGGGTTAATGGGTTGGTCATTGGGTCAAGGATTGACCATTTTGACCAAAGTTGACTCTCTGGTTAAAAGTTGACCTATTGGGTCAATGGGTTGGTCATTGGGTTAATGATTGACCATTTTTACCAAAGTTGACTTTTTGGTCAGAGATTGACTTATTGGGTGAAAATGGTCATTAGGTCAAAAATTGATTATTTTGACCAAAATTAAATTTTTAGTCAAAAGTTGACACTTTGGGTCAATGGGGTGGTCATTGGCTCAGAAATTGACCATTTTGACTTAAGCTGACTTTTTGGTCAGAGATTGACTTATTGGGTCAGTAATTGGTCTTTAGGTCAAAAATTAGCTATTTTGACAAAAATTGAATTTTTGGTCAAAAGTTAACCCATTGCTCTACAAGGAGGTCACTAGGTCAGAAATTGACCATTTTGACGAAAGTTGACTTTTTGGTCAAATGTTGGCATATTTGGTCAATGTGTTGGAAATTGGGTCAAGAATTGACCATTTTGACCAATGTTCACTTTTTAGTCAAAAGTTGCCCAATTTTGACCAAAATTGAATTTTTGGTTAAAAGTTAAACCATCGGTTCAACAGGGGTGTTCTTTGGGTAAGAAATTGACCATTTTGACCAAAGTTAACTTTTTGGTCAAATACTGACCTATTTGGTCAATGAGTTGGTAATCTGGTCAAAAGTTAACCATTTTGACAAAGGATGACTTTTTGGTCAAAAGTTGACATATTGGGTCAATGGGTGGTCATGAGGTCAACAATTGACTATTTTGAACAAAATTGACTATCTGGTTAAAGTCGAACTATTGTGTCTTTGAGTCAAGGATTGACCATTTTGACCAAAGTTGACTTTTTGGTCAGAGATTGACTTATTGTGTCAATAATTGGTCATTAATTCAAAAATTGATTATTCTGGTCTTTAGGTCAAAAATTGACAATTTTAACCAAAGTTGACATTTTTGTCAAAAGTTGATCTATTGGCTCAATGGGTTGGTCATTGAGTCAAAGATTAACCATTTTGACCAAAGTTGACTTTTTGTTCATAGATTGGCTTAATGGGTCAATAATTGGTCTTTAGGCAAAAAATTGACTATTTTGACCAAAATTAACTTTTTGATCAAAAGTTGACTTATTAGGCCAATGGGTTGGTCATTGGGTCAAGGATTGATCATTTTGACCAAAGTTGACTTTCTGGTCAGAGATTGACTTATTGGGTCAATAAATGGTCATTATGTCAAAAGGTGACCTATTTTGACCAAAATGGAATTTTTTGTCAAAAGTTAACCCATTGTTCATCGGCGGTGGTCATTGGGTTAGAAATTGACAATTTTGACCAATGTTGACTTTTTGGTCAAAAGTTGACCTATTTGTTCAATGAGTTATTATTGGGCCATGAATTGACCATTTTGACCAAATATGATTTTTTGGTCAAAAGTTGACCTATTGGGTCAATGGGTTGGTCATTGGGTCAAAAATTGACAATTTGGACCAAAGTTGACTTTTTGGTCAAAAGTTGACCTATTGGGTCAATGGGTGGTCATGAGGTCAAAAATTGACTATTTTGACCAAAATTGACTTTTGGTCAAAAGTTGACGAATTGGGTCAATGGATTTGTCATAGGGTCAAGGATTGACCATTTTGACCAAAGTTGAGTTTTTGGTCAGAGATTGACTTTTTGGGTCAATAATTGGTCATTAATTAAAAAATTGACTTTTTCGTCAAAAGTAGACCTATTAGGCCAATGGGTTGGTCATTGGGTTAATGATTGATCATTTTGACCAAAGTTGACTTTTTGGTCAGAGATTTACTTATTGGGTTAACAATTTGTCATTAGGTCAAAAGTTGGCCTATTTTGACCAAAATTGAATTTTTGGTCAAAAGTTAACCCATTGGGTCAATGGGGTGGTCATTGAGCCTGAAATTGACCATTTTGACCAAAGTTGATTTTTTGGTCAATGAGTTGGTAATTGGGTCAAGAATTGACCATTTTAACCAAAGATGACTTTTTGGTCAAAAGTTAATCTGTTGGGTCAATGTGTTGGTCATTGGGTCAAGGATTGATAATTTTGACCAAAGTTGACTTTTTGGTTAGAGATTGACTTATTTGGTTAATAATAGGTCTTTAATTCAATAATCGACTTTTTTAAATAAAATTGACTTTTTGGTCAAACGTTGACCTATTAGGCCAATGGGTTGCTCATTGGGTCAGGATTGACCATTTTGACCAAAGTTGACTTTTTGGTCAGAGATTGACTTATTGGGCAAATAATTGGTCTTTAGGTCAAAAATTAGCTATTTTGACCAAAATTGAATTTTTGGTCAAAAGTTAACCCATTGGCTCTACGAGGAGGTCACTAGGTCAGAAATTGACCATTTTGACGAAAGTTGACTTTTTGGTCAAATGTTGACTTATTTGGTCAATGAGTTGGTAATTGGGTCAAGAATTGACCATTTTGACCAATCTTCACTTTCTGGTCAAAAGTTGCCCAATTTTCACCAAAATTGAATTTTTGGTTAAAAGTTAAACCATCCGTTCAACGGGGGTGGTCTTTGGGTAAGAAATTGACCATTTTGACCAAAGTTGACTTTTTGGTCAAATACTGACCTATTTGGTCAATGAGTTGGTAATTTGGTCAAAAGTTGACCATTTTAACAAAAGATGACTTTTTGGTCAAAAGTTGACATATTAGGTCAATGGGTGGTCATGAGGTCAAAAATTGACTATTTTGAACAAAATTTACTATCTAGTTAAAAGTCGAACTATTGGGTCATTGAGTCGGATTGACCATTTTGACCAAAGTTGACTTTTTGGTCGAAAGATTGACTTATTGTGTCAATAATTAGTCATTAATTCAAAAATTGATTATTACGAGTCTTTAGGTCGAAAATTGATCAATTTTAACGAAGTTGACATTTTTGTCGAAAAGTTGATCTATTGGCTCAATGGGTTGGTCATTGGGACAATAATTGACCATTTTTACCAATGTTGACTTTTTGATCATAGATTGGCTTAATGGGTCGATAATTGGTCATTTGGTCGAAAATTAGTATTTTGACCAAAATTGACTTTTTGATCAAAAGTTGACCTATTAGGACGATGGGTTGGTCATTGGGTCGAAGATTGATCATTTTGACCGAAGTTGACTTTTGAGTTAGGAGATTGACTTATTTAGGTCGATAAATGGTGATTATGTCGAAAGTTGACTATTTTGACCAAAAAGGAATTTTTTTTCAAAAGTTAACCCATTGTTCGTCGGGGTGGTCATTGGGTTAGAAATTGACAATTTTGACCAATGTTGACTTTTTGGTCAAAAGTTGACCTATTTGGTTAATGAGTTGGTAATTGGGTCATGAATTGACCATTTTGAACAAAGATGATTTTTTGGTTAAAAGTTGACCTATTAGATCGATCAGTTGGTCATTAGATCGAAAATTGACAATTTGGACCAAAGTTGACTTTTTTGTCAAAAGTTGACCTGTTGGGTCGATGGGTGGTCATGAGTCGAAAATTGACTATTTTGACCACAAGTTGACTTTTTGGTTAAAAGTTGACTAATTGGGATCAGATGGGTTTGTCATAGGTCGAGGATTGACCATTTTGATCGAAAGTTGAGTTTTTGGTCGAGATTGACTTTTTGGGTTGATAATTGGTCATTAATTCAAAAATTGACTTTTTCGTCAAAAGTAGACCTATTAGGCCAATGGGTTGGTCATTGGGTTAATGATTAATCATTTTGACCGAAGTTGACTTTTTGGTCAGAGATTTACTTATTGGGTTAACAATTTGTCATTAGGTTAAAAGTTGGCCTATTTTGACCAAAATTAATTTTTTGTCAAAAGTTAACCCATTGGGTGAACGGGGTGGTCATTGTGTCTGAAATTGACCATTTTGACCAAAGTTGATTTTTTGGTCAAAAGTTGACCTATTTGGTCAATGAGTTGGTAATTGGGTCAAGAATTGACCATTTTGACCAAAGATGACTTTTTGGTCAAAAGTTGATCTGTTGGGTCAATGTGTTGGTCATTGGGTCAAGGATTGACAATTTTGACCAAAGTTGACTTTTTGGTTAGAGATTGACTTATTGGGTTAATAATTGGGCATTAATTCAATAATTGACTATTTTGAACAAAATTGACTTTTAGTTGAACGTTGACCTATTAGCCGATGGGTTGTTCATTGAGTCGAGGATTGGTATTTTGACGAAAGTTGACTTTTTAGTCGAAAGTTGACTTACTAGATCAATAGTTGGTCATTAGGTAAAAAGTTGGTTATTTTGAGCGAAAATTGATTTTTGGACAAAAGTTGACATATTGGATTGGTGGGTTAGTCGATGGGTTAAGGATTGATCATTTTGACCAAAGGCGACTTTTTGGTCGAAGTTGACCTAATGGGTCGATGGTTTGGTCATTGACCTTTTGACGAAAGTTGACTTTTTGGTCGGAGATTGACTTAATGAGTCAATAATTGGTCATTATGTCAAAAATTGATTATTTTGACCAAAATTAAACTTTTTGGTTAACCGTTTTGACTGAAGATGACTTTTTGGTTAAAATTTGATCTGTTGGGTCAACGGGTTGGTCATTGGGTCAAAAATTGACCATTTTGACCAAAGTTAGCTTTTTGGTCGAAAGTTGACTGTTGGGTCGATGGGTGGTCATTAGGTCGAAAATTAACTTTTTGACCAAAATTAGCTTTTTGGTAAAGTTGACTTATTGGGTCGATGGGTTTGTCATTTGTTAAGGAATGATCATTTTGAACAAAGTTGACTTTTTGGTCAGATATTAACTTATTGGGTTAATAATTGGTCATTAGGTCAAAAGTTGACCTATTTTGACCAATATTGAATTTTTGGTCAAAAGTTAACCCATTGGGTCAACGGGGTGGTGATAGGGTCAGAAATTGACCATTTTGACCAAAGTTGGTTTTTTTGTCAAAAGTTGTCCTATTTGGTCAATGAGTTGGTAATTGGGTCGAGAATTGACCATTTTGACTAAGATGACTTTTTGGTTAAGAGTTAATCTGTAGATCGACGGGTTGATCTTTAGGGTCAAAAATTGACCACTTTGGTCATTAGGTCAAAGATTGACCACTTTGGTCATTAGGTCAAAAATTAATTATTTTGACCAAAATTAACTTTTTGCTCAAAAGTTGACCTATTGGGTCAATGGGTTTGTCATTGGGTCAAGGATTGACCACTTTGACCAAAGTTAACTTTTTGGACAAAGATTGACTTATTGGGTCAAAAATTGGTCATTAGGTCAAAAATTAACTATTTTTACCAAAAGTTGACCTATTTGGTCAATGAGTTGGTAATTGGGTCAAGAATTGACCATTTTGACCAAAGATGACTTTTTTGTTAAAATTTAATCCATTGGGTGAACGGGGTGGTCATTGGGTCAAAAATCGACCATTTTGACCAAAGTTTACTTTTTTTTCAAAAGTTGACCTATTTGGTTAATGAGTTGGTAATTTGGTCAAGAATTGACCATTTTGACGAAAGATGACTTTTTGGTTAAAAGTTGACCTATTGGGTAAATTGTTTGGTCATTGGGTCAGAAATTAGCCATTTTGACTAAAGTTGACTTTTTGGTCAAATGTTGACCTTTTGAGTCAACGGGTGGTCATTAAGTCAAAATTTAATATTGACTATTTGGTCAAAAGTTGACCTATTTGGTCAATGGGTTTGTCATTGTTTCAAGGATTGATATTTTGACCAAAGTTGACCTTTTAGTAAGAGATTAACTTATTGGCTCAATAATATATCATTAATTTAAAAATTGATTATTTTAACCAAAATTGACTTTTTGGTTAAAAGTTGACCTAATAGTCCAATGGGTTGGTCATTGGGTCAAGGATTGATCATTTTGACCAAAGTTGCTTTGTGGTCAAAAGTTGACCTATTGGGTCAAAGGGTTGGTCATTGGGTCAAGGATTGTCCATTTTGACCAAAGTTGACTTTTAGTCAAAGATTGGCTTACTGGGTCAATAATTGTTCATCAGGACAAAAATTGACTATTTTGACCAAAATTGATTTTTTGGCCAAAAGTTGACCTATTAGAGTCGATGGGTTGTCATTGGGTCAAGGTTAGAACATTTTGACCAAGGTTGACTTTTTGGTCAGAGATTGACTTATTGGGTCAAATTGGTCATTAGGTCGAAAATTGATTATTTTGACCAAAATTAAATTTTTGGTCAAAAGTTGACTCGTTGGGTCAACAAGGTGGTCATTGGGTCAGAAATTGACCATTTTGACCTAAGTTGACTCTTTGTTCAAAAGTTGACTGTTGGTCAATCAGTTGGTAATTAGGTCAAGAATTAACCATTTTGATCGAAGATGACTTTTTTGTCAAAATTTGATCTATCAGGTCATTGGGTCAAAAATTTACCATTTTTACCCAGGTAGTCTTTTTGGTTAAAAGTTGACATATTGGGTTAATGGGTGGTTATTAGGTCAAAAATTGACTATTTGAGCAAAATTGACTTTTTGGTCAAAAGTTGACCAATTTGGCCCATGGGTTTGTCATTGGGTCAAGGATTGACCATTTTGACCAAAGTTGACTTTTTGGTCAAAGATTGACTTATTGGGTAATAATTGGTCATTAGGTCAAAAATTAACTATTTTGAACAAAATTGAATTTTTGGTCAAAACTTAACCCATTAGTCTACGGGGAGGTCACTAGGTCAGAAATTGACAATTTTGACTAAAGTTGACTTTTTGGTCAAAAGTTGACCTATTTGGTCAATGAGTTGGTAATTGGGTAAAGAATTGACCATTCTGACCAAAGTTCACTTTTTGGTCAAAATTTGACCTATTTTGACCAAAATTGAATTTTTGTTGAAAAGTTAACCCATCGGGTGAACGGAGTGGTCATTGGGTCAGAAATTGACCATTTTGACCAAAGTTGACTTTTTAGTCAAAGTGACTATTAGTCGATAAGTTAGTGATTAGGTCGAATTGAACATTTTTACTAAAGATGACTTTTTGGTCAAAAGTTGACCTATTGGGTCAATGGGTGGTCATGAGGTCAAAAATTGACTATTTTGACCAAAATAAACTCTCTAGTCAAAAGTTGACCTAATAGGTCATTGGGTCAAGGATTGACCATTTTGAACAAAGTTGACTTTTTGGTCAGAGATTGACTTATTGGGTCAATAATTGGTCATTAATTGAAAAATTAAATATTTTGGTCATTATGTAAAAAATTGACTATTTTGACCAGAGTTAAATTTTTGGGCGAAAGTTGATTGGGTCAACTGGGTGATCATTAGGTCAGAAATTGATCATTTTGACCAAAGTTGACTTTTTGGTCAAAAGTTGACCTATTTCATCAATGAGTTGGTCATTGGGTCAGAAATTGACCATTTTGACCAAAGCTAACTTTTGGTCAAAAGTTGATCTATTGGGTCAATGGGTGGTCATTCAGTCAAAAATTGATAATTTTGACCAAAATTGACTATTTGGTAAAAAGTTGACCTATTGAGTCAATGTGTTTGTCATTGTGTCAAGGATTGACCATTTTGACCAAAGTTAACTTTTTAGTCAGAGATTGACTTATTGGGTTAATAATTGGTCATTAGGGCAAAAACTGACTATCTAAACCAAAATTGACTATTTAAACCAAAATTGACTTTTTGTTCAAAAGTTGACTTATTTGGTCAATGGGTTTGTCATTGGGTCAAAGATTGACCATAATGACCAAAGTTGACTTTTTGGTCAGAGATTGACTTGTTGGGTCAATAATTGGTCATTAGGTCACAAATTGACTATTTTGACCAAAATAGAATTTTTGGTCAAAAGTTAACCCATCGGGTTAATGGGGTGGTCATTGTGTCAGAAATTGACCATTTTGACCAAGGTTGTCTTTTTTGTCAAAAGTTAACCTATTTGGTCAATGAGTTGGAAATTGGGTTGAGGATTGACTATTTTAACAAAAGATGACTTTTCGGTCAAAAGTTGACCTATTGGGTCAATGTGTTGGTCGTTGAGTCAAAAATTGTCCATTTTGACAAAAGTTAACTTTTTGGTCAAAAGATGACCTATTGGGTCGATGGGTAGTCATTAGGTCAAAATTTGATTATTTTGACCAAAATTGATTTTTTGGTCAAAAGCTGTCCTATTGGGTTAATGGGTTTGTCTTTGGGTTGAGGATTGACCATTTTGACCAAAGTTGACTTTTGGTCAGAGATTGACTTATTGGGTCAATAATAGGTCATTAATTTAAAAAGTTTACTACTTTGACCAAAATTAACTTTTTGGTCAAAAGTTGACCTTTTCGTCCAATGGTTTGGTCATTGGGTAAAGGATTTATCTTTTTGACCGAAGTTGACTTTGTGGTTAAAAGTTGACTCATTGGGTCAACGGGGTGGTCATTGGGTCAGAAATTGACCATTTTGACCAAAGTTGACTTTTTTGCCAAAAGTTGACCTATTTGGTCAATGAGTTGGTAATTGGGTCAAGAATTAACCATTTTGATCGAAGATGACTTTTTTGGCAAAATTTGATCTATCAGGTCATTGGGTCAAAAATTTACCATTTTGACCCGGATTGTCCTTTTGGTTAAAAGTTGACCTATTGGGTTAATGGGTGGTTATTAGGTCAAAAATTGACTATTTTGAGCAAAATTGACTTTTTGGTCAAAAGTTGACCTATTTGGCCAATGGGTTTGTCATTGGGTCAAGGATTGACCATTTTGACCAAAGTTGACTTTTTGGTCAGAGATTGACTTATTGGGTCAAAAATTAAATATTTTAACCAAAATTTAAATTTTGGTCAAAAGTTGACATATTGGGTCAATGGGTGGTCATGAGGTCAAAAATTGACTTTCTTGACAAAAGTTGAACTTTTGGGTAATTGGGTCAAGGATTGACCATTTTGACCAAAGTTAACTTTTTTGTCACAGATTGACTTATTGTGTCAATAATTTGTCATTAATTCAAAAATTGATTATTCTAGTCATTAGGTCAAAAATTGACTATTTTGACCAAAATTTACTTTTTTGTCAAAAGTTGTCCTATTGAGTCAATGGGTGGTCATTAGGTCAAAAATTGATTATTTTGAGCATAATTGTCTTTTTGGTCAAAAGTTGACCTTTTGGGTCAATGGGTTTGTCTTTGGGTCAATGATTGAACATTTTGACGAAAGTTGACTTTGTGGTCAGAGATTGACTTATTGGGTTAATAATTGGTCATTAGATAAAAAATTAGCTATTTTGGCCAAAATTGAATTTTTGGTCAAAAGTTAACCCATTGGGTCTACGGGGAAGTCACTTGGTCAGAAATTGACCATTTTGACAAAAGTTAACTTTTTGGTCAAAAGTTGACATATTTGGTCCATGAGTTGGTAATTGGGTCAAGAATTAACCATTTTGACCAATGTTCACTTTTTGGTCAAAAGTTGCGCAATTTTGACCAAAATTGAATTTTTGGTTAAATGTTAAACCATCGGTTGAACGGGGGTGGTCATTGGGTCAGAAATTGACCATTTTGACCAAAGTTGACTTTTTGGTCAAAAGCTGACCTATTTGGTCAATGAGTTGGTAATTGGGTCAAAAATTGACCATTTTGACCAAAGATGACTTTTTGGTCAAAAGTTGACATATTGGGTCAATGGGTGGTCATGAGGTCAAAAATTGACTATTTTGACCAAAATTGACTATCTGGTCAAAAGTTGAACTATTGGGTCATTGGGTCAAGGATTGACCATTTTGACCAAAGTTGACTTTTTGGTCAGAGATTGACTTATTGTGTCAATAATTCGTCCTTAATTCAAAAATTGACTATTTTGAATAAAATTTATATTTTTGTCAAAAGTTGACCTATTGAGTCAATGGGTGATTATTAGGTCAAAAATTGATTATTTTGAGCAAAATTGTCTTTTTGGTCAAAAGTTGACCTTTTGGGTCAATGAGTTTGTCTTTGGGTCAACGATTGACCATTTTGACCAAAGTTGATTTTTTGGTCAGAGATTGACTTATTGGGTCAATAATTGGTCATTAGGTCAGAAACTAGCTAATTTGACCAAAATTGAACTTTTGATCAAAAGTTAACCCATTAGGTTTACGGGGAGTTGACTAAGTCAGAAATTGACCATTTTTACGAAAATTGACTTTTTGGTCAAATGTTGACCTATTTGGTCAATGAGTTGGTAATTAGGTCAGGAATTGACTATTTTGACCAATGTTCACTTTTTGGTCAAAACTTGCCTAATTTTGACCAAAATAGAATTTTTGGCTAAAAGTTAAACCATCGGTTTAACGGGGGAGGTCAATGGGTAAGAAATTAACCGTTTTGACCAATGTTGATTTTTTGGTCAAAAGCTGACCTATTTAGTCATTGAGTTGGTAATTATGTCAAGAATTGACCATTTTACCCAAAGATGACTTTTTGGTCAAAAGTTGACCTATTGGGTCAATGGGTGGTCATGAGTTCAAAAATTGACTATTTTGACCAAAATTGACTTTCTGGTCAAAAGTTGACCTTTTGGGTCATTGGGTCAAGGATTGACCATTTTGACAAAACTTGACTTTTTGGTCAGAGATTTACTTATTGGGTAAATAATTGGTCATTAATTCAAAAATTGACTATTTTAGTCATTAGTCAAAAATTGTTTATTTTGACCAAAATTAAAATTTTGGTCAAAAGTTAATCCATCGAGTCAACAGGGTGGTCATTGGGTCAGAAATTGACCATTTTGACCAAAGTTGACTTTTTGGTCAAAAGATGACCTATTTCATCATTGAGTTTGTAATTGGGTCATGAATTGACCATTTTGACCAAATATGACTTTTTGGTCAAATGTTGATCTATTGGGTCATCATTGGGTCAAAAATTGACCATTTTGACCAAAGCTAACTTTTTGGTCAAAAGTTGACCTATTGGGTCAATGTTGGTCATTCTGTTAAAAATAATCAATTTTCACCAAAATTGACTATTTGGTCAAAAGTTGACCTATTGAGTCAATGGGTTTGTCATTGGTTTAAGGATTGACCATTTTGACCAAAGTTTACTTTTTATTCAGAGATTGACTTATTTGGTCAAAAATTGGTCGTTAGGGCAAAAATTGACTATTGTGACCAAAATTGACATTTTATTCAAAAAGATGACCTATTGGGTCATCGGGTTTGTAATTGGGTCAAAGATTGACCATAACGACCAAAGTTGACTTTTTTGTCAGTGATTGACTTATTGGGTCAATAATTCGTCACTAGGTCAAAAATTGACTATTTTGACCAAAATAGAATTTTTGGTCCAAAGTTAACCCAACAGGTCAACTGGTGGTTATTGTGTCAGAAATTGAGCATTTTGACCAAAGTTGACTTTTTGGTCAAAAGTTGACAAATTTGGTCAATAAGTTGGTAATTGGGTCAAGAGTTGACCAATTTGACAAACGATGACTTTTTTGTCAAAAGTTGACATATTGGGTCAATGGGTTGGTCATTAGGTCAAACATTAACCATTTTGACCAAAGTTGATGTTTTGGTCAAAAGTTGACCTATTGGGTCAATGGGTGGTCATTAGGTAAAAAATTGACTATTTTTACCAAAATCGATTTTTTGGTCAAAAGTTAACCTATTGGGTCAATGGGTTTGTCTTTGGGTCGAGGATTGACCATTTCGACCAAAGTTGACTTTTTTATTGGATATTGACTTAGTGGGTCAATAATAGGTCATTAATTTAAAATTTGACTATTTTGACCAAAATTGACTTTTTGGTCAAAAGTAGACCTATTAGGCCAATGGGTTGGTCATTTGGTCAAGGATTGATCATTTTGACCAAAGTTGACTTTGTATTCAAAAGTTGACCTATTGGGTCAATGGGATGGTCATTGGGTCAAGGATTCACTATTTTGACCAAAGTTGACTTTCTGTTCAGAGATTGGCTTACTAAGTCAATAATTAGTCATTAGGTCAAAAAATGACTATTTTAACCAAAATTGATTTTTTGGCTAAAAGCTGACCTATTGGGTAAATGGGTCGGTCATTGGGTCAAGGATTCATCATTTTGACCAAAGTTAACTTTTTGGTCAAAAGTTGACCAATTTAGTCAATGAGTTAGTAATTGGGTCAAGAATTGACCATTTTGACCAAAGTTCACTTTTTGTTCAAAAGTTGACCTATTTTGACCAAAATTGAATTTTTTGTTAAAAGTTAACCCATCGAGTAAACGGGGTGGTCATTGGGTCAGAAATTGACTATTTTGACCAAAGTTGACTGTTTGGTCAAAAGCTGACCTATTTGGTCAATGAGTTGGTAATTGGGTCAAGAATTGACCATTTTGACCAAAGATGACTTTTTGGTCAAAAGCTGAACTATTAGGTCAATGGGTGGTCATGATGTCAAAAATTGACTATTTTGACCAAAATTGACTTTCTGGTCAAAAGTTGAACTATTTGGTCATTGGGTCAAGGATTGACCAGTTAGACCAAAGTTGACTTTTGGTCACAGATTGACTTATTATGTCAATAATTGGTCATTAATTCAAAAATTGACTATTCTGGTCATTAGGTTAAAAATTGACTATTTTGACCAAAATTGATTTTTTTGTCAAAAGTTGACCTATTGAGTCAATGAGTTGGTCATTGGGTCATGGATTGACCATTTTGAGCAAAGTTGACTTTTTGTTCAAAAGTTCACTTACTGAGTCAACGGGTTGGTCATTGGGTCAACGATTGACCATTTTGACCAAAGTTGACTTTTTGGTCAGAGATTTACTTATGGGGTCAATAATTGGTCAATATGTCAAAATTTGATTATTTTGACAAAAATTAATTTTTTGTCACAGGTTGACCCATTGTGTTAACGGGGGTGTTCTTTGGGTAAGAAATTGATCATTTTGACCAAAGTTGACTTTTTGGTCCAAAGTTGACCTATTTGCTCAATGAGTTGGTAATTGAGTCAAGAATTGACCATTTTAACGAGAGATTACCTTTGGGTCAATGGGTTGGTCATTGGGTCAAAAATTGATCATTTTGACCAAAGTTGACTTTTTGGTCAAAAGTTAACCTATTGGGTCAATGGGTGATTATTAGGTAAAAAATTGACTATTTTGATCAAAATTGACTTTTTAGTCAAAATTTGACTTATAAGGTCAATGAGATTTATCATTGGGTCAAGGATTAACCATTTTGACAAAAGTTGACTTTTTTGTCAGAGATTGACATTGTCAATAATTGGTCATTAATTCAAAAATTGACTATTTTGAAAAAAATTAAGTTTTTGGTCAAAAGTTGACTTATAAGGCCAATGGGTAGGTCATTGGTCATTGATTGATCATTTTGGCCAAAGTTGCCTTTTTGGTCAAAAGTTTACCTATTGGGTCAATGGGTTGCTCATTTGGTTAAGGATTGACAATTTTGACCAAAGTTGAGTTTTTGGTCAGAGATTGGCTTACTTGGTCAATAATTGGTCATTAGGTCAAAATGGACTATTTCGACCAAAATTGACTTTTTGGTCAAATGTTGACCTATTGGGTCAATTGGTGGTCATTAAGTCAAAAAATGATAATTTTGGTCAAAGGTTGACCTATTGGGCCAATGGGTTTGTCATTGGGTCAAGGATTAACCATTTTGTCCAAAAATTAGCTTTTTGGTCAGAGATTGACTTATTGGGTCAATAATTGGTCATTAGGTCAAAAATTGAATATTTTTTACCAAAGTTGAATTTTTGGTCAAAAGTTAACCCATTGGGTCAACAGGGTGGTCATTGGGTCAGAAATTGACTATTTTGACCAAACTGACTTATTGGTCTAAAGTTGATCTATTTAGTCAATGAGACTGTAATTGGGTCAAGAATTGACCATTTTGACCAAAGATGACTTTTTGGTCAAAAGTTGACCTTTTTGGTCAATGGGTTGGTAATTGGGTCAAAAATTGACCATTTTGACCAAAGTTGACTATTTGGTCAAAAGTTGACCTCTTAGATCAATGTGTGGTCATTAGGTCAAAAATTGACTATTTTGACCAAAATTTACTTTTTTGTCAAAAGTTTACCTATTGGGTCAATGGGTTTATCATTGAGTCAAGGATTGACCATTTTGACCAAAGTTGACTTTTTCATTAGAGATTGACTTATTGGGTCAATAATTGGTCATTAATTCAAAAGCTGACATTTTGGTCATTAGGTAAAAATTGACTATTTTGACCAAAATTTACTTTTTGATCAAAAGTTGACCTATTGGGTCAATGGGTTGGTCATTGGGTCAAGGATTGACCATTTTGAGCAAAGTTGACTTTTGGTCAAAAGTTGACCTTTTGGATCAATGGGTTTGTATTTGGGTTAAGGATTGACCATTTTGACCAGAGTTGACTTTTTGGTTAGAGATTGGCTTACTGGTTAATAATTGGTCATTATGTCAAAAATTGACTATTTTGATCAATGGTCAAAAGTTGACCTATTGGGTCAATGAGTTAGTCATTGTGTCAAGGATGGACCATTTTGACCAAGGTTGACTTTTTGATCAAAAGTTGACCTATAGGGTCTATTAGTTGGTCATTGAGTCAAGGTTTGACCATTTTTACCAAAATTGACTTGTTGGTCAGAGATTGACTTATTGGGTCAATAATTGGTCATTAGGTCAAAAATTGATTATTTTAACGAAAATTGAAATTTTTGTCAAAAGTTAACCCATCGAGTCAACGCGGTGGTCATTGGGTCAGAAATTGACTATTTTGACCAAAGTTGTCTTTTTGGTCAAAAGGTGACCTATTTGATCAATGAGTTGGTAATTGAGTCAAGAATTAACCACTTTGACCGAAGATGACTTTTTGGTCAAAAGTTGACCTATTGGGTTAATGGGTCGGTCATTAGGTCAAAAATTGACCATTTAGACCAAAGTTGACTTTTTGATCAAAAGTTGACATTTTGGTCAAAGTTGACCTCTTTGGTTAATGGGTGGTTATTAGGTCAAAAATTGACTATTTTAACTAAATTTGATTTTATGGTCAAAAGTTTACCAATTTGGTCAATGTGTTTGTTATTGGGTCAAGGATTGACCATTTTAACCAAAGTTGACTTTTTGATTAGAGATTGACTTATTGGGTCAATAATTGGTCATTAATTTAAAAACTAACTATTATGATCATTAGGTAAAAAATTTTACTATTTTGACCAAAATTTACTTTTTTGTAAAAAGTTAACCTATTGAGTCAATGTGTTGGTCATTGGGTCAAGGATTGACCATTTTGAGCAAAGTTGACTTTTTAGTCAAAAGTTCACTTAGTGGGTCAATGGGTTGGTCATTGGGTCAACAATTGACCATTTTGACCGAAGTTGACTTTTTGGTCAGAGATTTACTTATTGGGTAAAAAATTGGTCATTAGGTCAAAAATTGATTATTTTGATAAAAATTAAATTTTTTGTCACAGTTTGACCCATTGGATCAACGGGGTGTTCATTGGGTTAGAAATTGTCCATTTTGACCAAAGTTGACTTCTTGGTTAAAAGTTGACCTGCTTGGTCAATGAGTTGGTAATTGAGTCAAGAATTGACCAATTTAACTAGTGATGACTTTTGGGTCAATGGGTTGGTCATTGGGTCAAAAATTGACCATTTTGAGCAAAGTTGACTTTTTGGTCAAAAGTTGACCTATTGGCTTAATGGGTTGATCATTGGGTCAATGATTGACCATTTTGACCAAAGTTGACTTTTTGGTCAGAGATTGACTTATTGGGTAAATAATTGGGCATTAGGTCAAAATTTGATTATTTTAACAAAAATTAAATTTTTGGTCAAAGGTTGACCCATTGGGTCAACGGGGTGTTCACTGGGTCAGAAATTGACCATTTTAATCAAAGATGACTTTTTTGTCAAAAGTTGACCTATTTGGTCAATAAGTTTGTAAATTGGTCAAGAATTAGCCATTTTGACAGAAGATGACTTTTTAGTCAAAAGTTGATCTTTTAAGTCAATGGGTAGGTCATTGGGCAAAAAATTTACCATTTTGACCAAAGTTGACTTTTTGGTTTAAAGTTGACATATTGGGTCAATGGGTGGTCATTAGGTCAAAAATTGATTATTTTGATCAAAATTGACTTTTTGGTCAAAAGTTGACCAACTGGGTCAATGGGTTTGTCATTGGGTCAAAGATTGATCATTTTGACCAAAGTTGACTTTCTGGTCAAAGATGAAGTTATTGGGTCAATAATTGGCCATTAGGTCAAACATTTACTATTTTGACCAAAATTGAATTTTTTGTCAAAATTTAATCCATTGAGTCAGAAATTGACCATTTTGACCAAAGTATACTTTTTGGTCAAAAGTTAACCTATTTGGTCAATAAGTTGGTAATTGGGTCAAGAGCTGACCATTTTGACCTAAGATGACTTTTTGGTAAAAAGTTGATCTATTGGGTCAACGGGTTGGTAATTGGGTCAATAATTGGCCATTTGACAAAGTTGACTTTTTGGTCAAAAGTTGATCAGTAGTGTTAATGGGTGGTCATTAAGTCAAAAATTGACTATTTTGACCAAAATTGACTTTTTGGTCAAAAGTTGACATATTGGGTCAATGGGTTTGTCATTGGGTCAACGATTAACCTTTCTGACCAAAGTTGACTTTTTAGTCAGAGATTGACTTATTAGGTCAATAATTGGTCATTAGATCAAAAGTTGATCTATTTTTACCAAAATTAAATTTTTGGTCAAAAGTTAACCTATTGTGTCAACGGGGTGTTCATAGGGTCAGAAATTGACCATTTTGACAAAAGTTGACTTTTTGGTCAAAAGTTGACATATTTGGTCAATAGTTGGTAATTGGGTCACGAATTGACCATTTTGACCAAGGATGACTTTTTCGTCAAAAATTGATCTATTAAGTCAATGGGTTGGCCATTAGGTCAGAAATTGACCTTTTGGTCAAAAAATGACCTATTGTGTCAATGGGTTGGTCATTGGATCAGAAGTTGACCATTTTGACAAAAGTTGACTTTTTGGTTGAAAGTTGACCTATTAGGTCAATGGGTAGTCATTAAGTTAAAAATTGACTATTTTGACCAAAATTGATTTTTTGGTCAAAAGTTGACTTATTGGGTCAATGTGTTTGTCTTTGGGTCGAGGATTAACCATTTTGACCAAAGTTGATTTTTTTGTCAGAGATTGACTTATTGGGTCAATAATTGGTCATTAATTCAAAAATTGTTTATTTTGGCCAAAATTCACTTTTTGGTCAAAAGTTGACCTATTAGGTCAATGGGTTGGTCATTGGTTCAATGATTGATCATTTTGACCAAAGTTAACTTTTTGGTCAAAAGTTCACCTATTGGGTCAATGGGTTGGTCATTGGGTTAAGGATTGACCATTTTGACCAAAGTTTACTTTTTGGTTAGAGATTGGCTTACTAGGTCAATAATTGGTCATTAGGTCAAAAATTAACTATTTTGACCAAAATTGACTTTCTGGTCAAAAGTTGACCTATTGGGTCAATGGGTTAGTCATTGGATCAAGGATTAACCATTTTGACCGAAGGTGACTTTTTTGTCAGAAGTTGACATATAGGGTCAATGGGTTGGTCTTTGGGTCAAGAATTGACCATTTTGACCAAAATTTACTTTTTGGTCAGAGATTGACTTATTGGGTCTATAATTAGTCATTAGGTCAAAAATTGACTATTTTGACCAAAATAGAATTTTTGGTCAAAAGTTAACCCATCGGGTTAATGAGTTAGTCATTGGGTCAGAAATTGACCATTTTGACTAAAGTTGACTTTTTGGTCAAAAGGTGACCTATTTGGTCAATGAGTTGGTAATTGGGTCAAGAATTGACCATTTTGACCAAAGTTGACATTTTGGTCAAAAGTTGACCTATTGGGTTAATGGGTTGGTCATTGGGTATATAATTGTCCATTTTGACCGAAGATGACTTTTTGGCCAAAAGTTGAATTTTTGGTCGAAAGTTGAATTTTTGGTCGAAAGTTGACCTATTTGGTCATTAGGTCAAAAATTGACTATTTTGGCCAAAATTAACTTTATGGTCAAAAGTTTACCTATTAGGTCAATGGTTTTCTCATTAGGTCAAGGATTGACCATTTTGACCAAAGTTGACTTTTTGGTCAGAGATTAACTTACTGGGTCAATAATTGGTCATTAGTTCGAAAATTAACTATTACGGTCATTAGGTAAAAAATTGACTATTTTGACCAAAATCTACTTTATGTTAAAAAGTTGACTTTATTGAGTTAATGGATTGGTCATTGGGTCGAGGATTGACCATTTTGAACAAACTTGACTTTTGGGTCAGAAGTTGACTATTGGGCCAATGGGTTGGTCATTTGGTCAAGGATTGACCATTTTGGTCAAAATAGGTAAAAATTGGTCATTATGTAAAAATTGACTACTTTGACCAAAAGTTACTTTTTGGTAAAAAGTTGTCATTGGGTCATAAACTGTCCATTTTGACCAAAGTTGATTTATTGCTCAAATTTTGACCTATTGGGTCAATGAGTTGGTAATTGGGTCAAGAATTGACCATTTTGACAATAGATGATTTTTTGTTCCAAAGTTGACCAATTGGGTCAATGGGTTGGTCATTGGGTCAAAAATTGACCATTTTGACCAAAGTTAACCTTTTGGTCAAAAGTTGACTTATTGTCTCAATGGGTGGTCATTAGGTTCAAAATTGACTATTTTGACCAAAATTAACTTTTTTGTCAAAATTTGATCTGTTGGGTCAATGGGAGAACATTGGGTCAAGGATTGACCATTTTGACCAAAGTTGACTTTTTGGTCAGAGATTGACTTATTTTGTCAATAATTGGTCATTAATTAAAAAATCAACTATTTTAACCAAAATTGATTTTTTGGTCAAAAGCTGACCTATTAAGCCAAAGGGTTGGTCATTGGGTCAATGATTGATCATTTTAACCATGACCAATGTTGACTTTTTACTCAAAAGTTGACTTATTGGGTCAATGGGTTGGTCATTGGGTCAAGGATTGACCATTTTAACCAAAGTTGACTTTTTTGTCAGAGATTGGCTTACTAGGTCAAAAATTTGTCATTAAGTCAAAAATTGACTATTTTGATCAAAATTCACTTTTTGGTTAAAAGTTGACCTATTAAGCCAATGGGTTGGTCATTGGGTCAATGATTGATCATTTTGACCTTGACCAATGTTGACTTTTTGGTCAAAGGTTGAACTATTGGGCCAATGGGTTGGTCATTGAGTCAAGGATTAACCATTTTGACCAAAGTTGATTTTTTTGTCAGAGATTGGCTTACTAGGTCAATAATTGGTCATTATGTCAAAAATTGACCATTTTGACCAAAGTTAACTTTTTGGTCAAAAGTTGACCAATTGGTTCAATGGGTGGTCTTTAGGTCAAAAGTTGACTATTTTTACCAAAATTGACATTATGGTCAAAAGTTGACCAATTGGGTCAATGGGTTTGTCATTGGGTCAAGGATTGACCATTTTGACCAAAGTTGACTTTTTGGTCAGAGATTGTCTTATTGGGTCAATAAATGGTCAGTAATTCAAAATTAAGTAATTTAACCAAAATAGAATTTCAGGTCAAAAGTTAACCCTTTGGGTCAACGGGGAGATCATTGGGTCAGAAATTAACCATTTTGGCCAAAGTTTACTTTTTTGTCAAAAGTTAACTTATTTGGTCAATGAGTTGGTAATTGGGTCAAGAATTGACCATTTTGACTGAAGATGAATTTTTGGTAAAAGTTGATCTATTAGGTCAATGAGTTAGTCATTGGGTTAAAAATTGTTCATTTTGACTAAAGTTGACTTTTTGGTCAAAAGTTAACCTATTGGGTCAATTGGTGGTCATTAGGTAAAAAATTGACTATATTGACCAAAATTGACTTTTTGGTCAAAAGCTGACCAATTGGGTCAATGGGTTTGTCATTGGTGGGTCAAGGATTGACCATTTTGAGGAAAGTTGACTTTTTGGTCAGAGATTGACTTATTGAGTCAAAAATTAGTCATTAAGTCAGAAATTGAAAATTTTGACCAAAACTAACTTTTTGGTCAAAAGTTGACATATTATGCCAATCGATTGGTCTTTGGGTCAGAGATTGATCATCTAGACCAAAGTTGACTTTTTGTTTAAAAATTGAGATATTGGGTCAATGGGTTGGTCATTGGATCAAGGATTGACCATTTTCACCAAAGTTGACATTTAGGTCATTGTGTTAGAAATTGACTATTTTGACCAAATTTGACTTTTTGGTCAAAAGTTGACCTTTTGGGTCAATGAGGTGGTCATTAAGTCAAAAAATGACAATTTTGACCAAAATTGACTTTTTGGTCAAAAGTTGTCCTTTTCGGCTAATTAGTTGGTCATTGGGTCTAGGATTGACCATTTTGACCAAAGTTGACTTTTTGGTCAAAAGTTGACCTATTGGGTCAATGGGTTGGTCATTGGGTCAAGAATTGAACATTTTGAACAAAGTTGACTTTTAGTCAAAAGTTAACGTATTGGTTCAATAATTGGTCATCAACTCAAAAATTTATTATTTTAACCAAAGTTGACTTTTTGGTCAAAAGTTCATCTATTGGGTTAAAGGGTTAGTCATTGGGTCAAGGATTTACCATTTTGACCAACGTTGTCTTTTTTGTCAGAGATTGACTTATTCAGTCAATAATTGGTCATTAGGTCAAAAATTGATTATTATGACTAAAATAGAATTTTTTGTCGGAAGATAACCCATTGGTCAACGGGGTGGTAATCGGGTCAGAAATTGACCATTCTGACCAAAGATGGCATTTTGGTCAAAAGTTGAGCTATTTTGACCAAAATTGATTTTTTGGTCAAACGTTAACCCATTGGGTCAAAGGGGTGGTCATTGGGTCAGAAATTGACCATTTTGCCAAAGTTAACTTTTTGGTCAAAAGTTGACCTATTTTGTCAATGAGTTGGTAATTGGGTCATGAGTTGAATATTTTGACCAAATATGACTTTTTTGGTCAAAAGTTGACCTATTGGGTCAAAAATTGACCATTTTGACTAAACTTAACTTTTTGGTCAAATGTTGACCTACTGGGTCAATGGGTGGTTGTTAGGTCAAATATTGACTATTTTGACCAAAATTGACATTTTAGTCAAAAGTTGACCTATTGGGTCAATGGGTTTGTTATTGGGTCAAGGATTGACCATTTTGACCAAAGTTGACTTTTTGATCAATAGTTGACCTATTGGGTCAATGGGTTGGTCATTGGTTCAAGGATTGACCATTTTGACCAAAGTTGACTTTTTGGTCAGAGATTGGCTAACTAGGCCAATAATTAGTCATTAAGTCATAAATTGACTATTTTGACCAAAATTGACTTTTTGACCAAAAGTTGACTTATTGGGTCAATGGGTTGGTCATTGGGTCTGAAATTGACCTTTTTTACCAAAGCTGACTTTTTGGTCAAAGTTGACTTATTGGGTTAATGGGTTGGTCTTTGGGCAAGGATTGACTATTTTGACCAAAATTAAATTTTTGGTCAGAAGTTAACCTATTGGACCAATGAGATGGTCATTCTATCAAAAATTGACTATTTTGACCTAATTTAACTTTTTTGTCAAAAGTTGAACCATATGATCAACGGGGTGGTCATTTAGTTAGAAATTGACCATTTTAAACAAAGTTGACTTTTTGGTTAAAAGTTGATCTATTTGGTCAATGAGTTGGTAATTTGGTAAAGAATTAACCATATTGACCTAAGATGACGTTTTGGTTAAAAGTTGATCTATTGGGTCAACAGATTGGTCATTGGGTCAAAAATTAACCATTTTGGCCAAAGTTGTCTTTTTGGTCAAAAGCTGACCTAATGGGTCTATGGGTGGTCATTAGGTCAAAAATTGACAATTTTGACCAAAATTAACTTTTTTTTTAAAGTTGAACTATTGGGTCAATGGAGGTCAAGGATTGACCATTTTGACCAAAGTTGACTTTTTGGTCAGAGATTGGCTTACTGGGTAAAAATTGATCATTAGATCAAAAATTGACTATTTTGACCAAAATTAATTTTTTGGCCAAAAGTTGACCTATTGAGTCAATGGGTTGGTCATTGGGTCAAGGATTGACCATTTTGACCAAAGTTGATTTTTTGGTCAGAGATTAACTTATTGGGTCAATAATTGGTCATTATGTCAAAATATGACTATTTTGACCAAAGTTGAATTTTGGTTAAAAGTTAACCCATTGGGTCAACTGGGTGGTCATAGGGTCAGAAATTGACCATTTTGACCAAAGTTGACTTTTTGGTCAAAAGCTGACATATTTGGTCAATGAGTTAGTAATTGGGTCAATTAAATTGATAATTTTGACCGAAGATGACTTTTTGGTCAAAAGTTGACCTATTGGGTCAATGGGTTGGTTATTGGGTCAAAAATTGACCATTTTGATCAAAGTTGACTTTTTGGTCAAAAGTTGACCTATTGGGTCAATGGGTGGTCATGAGGTTAAAATTGACTATTTTAACAAAATTGACTTTTCGGTCGAAAGTTGACTGTATGGGTCATTGGTTCGAAGATTGATCATTTTGACGAAAGTTGACTTTTTGGTCGAGAGATTGACTTATTACGTCGATAATTGGTCATTAATTAAATTAAATGTATTGGTCATTAGGTCAAAAATTGACTATTTTGACCAAAATTAAATTTTTGTCAAAAGTTGACCCATTGGATCAACGGGGTGGTCATTAGGTCAGAAATTGACCATTTTGACCAAAGTTGACTTTTTGGTCAAGAGTTGACCTATTTGGTCAATGAGTTGGTAATTGGGTCAAGAATTGACCATTTTGACCAAAGATGACTTTTTGGTCAAAAGTTGATCTATTAGATAAACGAGTTGGTCATAGGGTCAAAAATTAACCATTTTGACCAAAGTTAAATTTTTGGTCAAAAGTTGACCTATTGGGTCAATGGGTGGTCATTCAGTAAAAAATTAACTTTTTTAACCAAAATTGACTATTTGGACAAAAGTTAACTTTTGGATGAATTGGTTTGTGATTGGGTCAAGGATTGACCATTTTGACTAAAGTTGACTTTTTAGTTAGAGATTGACTTATTTGGTCAACAAATGGGCATTAAGGCAAAAAATGACTATTTTGACCAAAATTAATTTTTTGTTCAAAAGTTAACCTATTTGGTCAATGGGTTTGTCATTGGGTCAAGGATTGACCATAAAGAACAAAGTTGACTTTTTGGTCAGAGATTGATGTATTGGGTTAATAATTGGTCATTAGGTCCAAAATTGACTATTTTGACTAAAATAGAATTTTTGGTCATAAGTTAACCCATCGGGTGAAAGGGGGGTCAGTGGGTCAGAAATTCACCATTTTTACCAAAGTTGACTTTTTGGTCAAAAATTCACCTATTTGGTCAATGAGTTGGTAAGTGGTAGAGAATTGACCATTTTGACCAAAGATTAGTTTTTTGGTAAAAAGTTAACCTATTGGGTCAATGGGTTGGTCATTGGGTCAAACATTGACCATTTTGACCAAAGTTGACTTTTTGGTCAAAGTTGACCTATTGGGTCAAAGGGTAGTCATTAAGTCAAAGATTGACTATTTTGACCAAAATTGACTTTTGGTTAAAGTTGACTTATTAGGTCAATGGGTTTGGCATTGGATAAAAGATTGACCATTTTAACCAAAGTTGACTTTTTGGTCAGAGGTTGACTTAATGGGTTAATAATTGGTCATTAACTTAAAAATTGACTATTTTGACCAAAATTGACTTTTGGTCGAAAGTTGACTATTAGGTGATGGGTTAGTCATTGGGTCAAGCATTGATCATTTTGACCAAAGTTAACTTTTTGATCAAAAGTCGACCTATTGGGTTAATAGGTTGGTCATTGGGTCAAGGATTGACCATTTTGACCAAAGTTGACTTTTTGGTCAGAGATTGACTACTGGGTCAATAATTGGTAATTAGATCGAAAATTGACTATTTTGATGAAAATTGAACTTTTGGTCAAAAGTTGACCTATTGGATCAAACTGTTGGTGACTGGGTCAAGGATTGATCATTTTGACCAAAGTTGACTTTTTTTGTCAAAAGTTGACCTATTTAGGTCAATGAGGCGATCATTAAGTGAAAAATTCACAATTTTGAGCAAAATTGACTTTTTGGTCCAAAGTTAACATGTTGGGTAAATGGGTTGGTCATTGGGTCAAGAATTAACCAACTTGGCCAAAGTTGACTTTTTAGTCAAAATTTGACAAATTGGGTCATTGGGATGGTCATTAGATCACGAATTGACCATTTTCACCAAAGTTGACATTTAGGCAATTGAGTTAAAAATTCACCATTTTGACCAAATTTGACTTTTTTTATCAAAAGTTGACATTTTGGGTCAATGAGGTGGTCATTAGATCAAAATTTGACAATTTTGGCCAAAATTGACTTTTTGGTTAAAAGTTATCCTTTTGGATCAATGAGTTGGACATTAGGTCAAAGATTGACCATTTTGACCAAAGTTTACTTTCTGGTCGAAAGTTGACCTATTGGGTCAATCGGTTGGTCATTGGGTCAAGGATTGACCATTTTGACCAAAGTTGACTTTTTGGTTAAAAGTTGACTTATTGGGTCAATAATTGGTCATTAAGTAAAAAATTTACTATTTTGACCAAAATTTACTTTTTGGTCAAAAGTTGATCTATTGGGTCAGTGGGTTGGTCATTGGGTCAAGGATTTACTATTTTGACCAAAGTTGACTTTTTGGTCAGAGATTGAATTATTGGGTTAATAATTTATCATTAGGTCAAAAATTGAATATTATAACCAAAATAGAATTTTTTGTCGAAAGTTAACCCATGGGTCAACGGGGTGGTCATTGGCTCAAAAGTTGACCATGTTGACTAAAGATGACTTTTTGGTTGAAAGTTGCCTTATTTTGACAAAAATTGATTTTTTGGTCAAAAGTTAACCCATTGGGTCAATAGTGTGGTTCCTGGGCCAGAAATTGACCATTTTGACAAAAATTAACTTTTTAGACAAAAATTGACCTATTTGGTCAATGAGTTGGTAATTGGGTCAAGAATTGACCATTTTGACCAAAGATGACTATTTGGTCAAAAGTTGACTTATTAGGTCAAAAATTAACAATTTTAACCAAAGGTAACTTTTGGGTCAAAAGTTGACCTATTGGGTCAATGGGTGGTCACTAGGTTAAAAATTGACTATTTTGAGCAAAATTGACATTTTAGTCAAAAGTTGACCTATTAGGTCAATGGGTTTGTCATTGGGTCAAGGATTGAGCTTTTTGACCAAAGTTATCTTTTTGGTCAGAGATTGACTTATTATGTCAAAAAATGGTCATTAATTCAAAACTAAATAATTTGACCAAAATTGAATTTTTGGTCAAAAGTTAACCCATTGGGTCAACGGGTTGGTCATTGGTTCAGAATTGACCATTTTGACCAAAGTTGACTTTTTGGTCAAAAGTTAACCTATTTGGTCAATGAGTTGGTAATTGGGTCAAGAATTGACCATTTTGACTAAAGATGACTTTTTGATCAAAAGTTGATCTATTGGGTCATTGGTTTGGTCATTGGGTTAAAAATTGACCATTTTGA
Organism: Papilionanthe hookeriana x Papilionanthe teres; assembly: GCA_022702705.1. Lineage (NCBI taxonomy): Eukaryota > Viridiplantae > Streptophyta > Magnoliopsida > Asparagales > Orchidaceae > Papilionanthe > Papilionanthe hookeriana x Papilionanthe teres. Next base: position 11,290,985 of record CM040438.1, read on the forward strand.
CCAAAGTTGACTTTTTGGTCAAAAGTTGACTTATCGGGTCAATGAGTGGTCATTAGGTCAAAAGTTAACTATTTTGACCAAAATTGACTTTTTGGTCAAAAGTTGACCAATTGTGTCAATGGGTTTGTCATTGGGTCAAGGAATTTCCATTTTGAGCAAAGTTAGCTTTTTGGTCAGAGATTGATTTATTGGGTCAAAAATTGGTCATTAATTAAAAAATTGTCTATTTTGACCAAAATTAACTTCTTGGTCAAAAGTTGACCTATTAGGACAATGGATTGGTCTTTGGGTCAAGGATTGATCATTTTGACCAAAGTTGACTTTTTGGTCAAAAATTCAGATATTGGGTCAATGGGTCGGTCATTGGATCAAGGATTGACCATTTTCACCAAAGTTCACACTTAGGTCATTGTGTTAGAAATTGACTATTTTGACCAAATTTAACTTTTTGGTGAAAAGTTGAACTTTTGGGTCAATGAGTTGGTCATTAAGTCAAAAATTGATAATTTTGACCAAAATTAACTTTGGTCAAAAGTTTTCCTTTTCGGTCAATAGGTTGGTCATTGGGTCAAGGATTGACCATTCTGGACAAAGATGACTTTTTGGTCAAAAGTTGACCTATTTTGACCAAAATTGATTTTTTGGTCAAACGTTAATCCATTGGGTCAAAGGGGTGGTCAAAAGTTTTCCTTTTCGGTCAATGGGTTGGTCATTGGGTCAAGGATTGACCATTAGAGTCGAAAATGACTTTTTGGTCGAAAATTGATCTATTTTGACCAAAATTGATTTTTGGTCGAAAGTTGACCCATTAGGTCGATGGGTTGGTCGATTGGGTCGAGAAATTGACCATTTTGACCAAAGTTAACTTTTTGGTCGAAAGTTGACTTATTTGAGTCGATGAGTTGGTAATTGGATCGAGAATTGAACATTTTGACCAAATAAGACTTTTTGGTCGAAAGTGGACTATTAGGTCGAAAATTAGTCCTTTTTGACGAAGTTGACTTTTTGATCAAAGTTGAATTTAGGTCAATGGTTGGTCATTAGATCAAAGATTGAACTATTTTGATTAAAGTTGACATTTTGGTCGAAAGTTGACTTATTGGGTCAATGGGTTTGTTATTGGGTCAAGGATTGACCACTTTGACCAAAGTTGACTTTTTGTTCAGAGATTGACTTATTAAGTCAATAAATGGTCATTAATTTAAAAATTGACTATTTTGATCAAAATTGACTTTTTGTTCAAAAGTTGACCAATTGAGTCGATGGGTTGGTCATTAGAGTTGATGATTGATCATTTTGACGAAAGTTGACTTTTTGGTCGAAAAGTTGATCTATTAGATTGATGGGTTGAGTCATTGGGTCGAGATTGACCATTTTGACCAAAGTTGACTTTTTTGTCAGAGATTGGCTAACTGGGTCAATAATTGGTCATTAAGTTATAAATTAACTATTTTGACCAAAATTGTCTTTTTGAACAAAAGTTGACCTATTGGGTCTATGGGTTGGTCATTGGGTCAGAAATTGACCATTTTGACAAAAGTTGACTTTTTTGTCAAAGTTGACTTATTGGGCCATGGGTTGGCCTTTGGGTCAAGGATTGACCATTTTGACCAAAATTAACTTTTTGGCCAGAAGTTGACCTATTAGGCCAATGAGTTTGTCATTCGGTCAAAAATAGATTATTTTGACCAAAATTGACTTTTTTGTCAAAAATGGAACCATAGGATTAACGCGGTGGTCATTTGGTCAGAGATTGACCATTTTGACCGAAGTTGATTTTTTGGTTAAAAGTTGACCTATTTGGTCAATGAGTTGGTAATTAGGTCAAGAATTGACCATTTTGACCTAATATGTCTTTTTGGTTAAAAGCTGATCTATTGGGTCAACGGGTTGGTCATTAGATTCGAGATTGACTATTTTGACCAAAGTTGACTTTTTGGAAGTGAAGTGACTATTAGATCTATGGTGGTCATTAGGTCAAAAATTGATAATTTTGACGAAATTGACTTTTTGTTAAAAGTTGACTGTTGGATCGATGTGTTTGTCATTGGGTCAAGGATTGACCATTTTGACCGAAATTGACTTTTTGGTCCGAGATTGACTTATTGGGTCAATAATTGGTCATTAGGTCAAAAGTTGACGTATTTTGACGAAAATTGAATTTTTAGTCAAAAGTTAACACATTGGGTCAACGGGGTAGTCTTTGGGTCAGAAATTAACCATTTTGACGAAAGTTGACCTATTTGGTCAATGAGTTGGTAATTGGGTCAATAATTGCTCATTTTGACCATAGATGACTTTTTGGTCAAATACAGTTGACCTATTGGGTCATAGGTGGCCATGAGGTCAAAAATGGACTATTTTGACCAAAATTGCCTTTTTTGTCAAAAGTTGACATATTGGGCAATGGGTTTGCCATTGGGTCAAGGATTGACCATTTTGACAAATGTTGACTTTTTGGTCAGAGATTAAGTTATTAGGTCAATAATTGGTCATTAATTCAAAAATTAATTATTTTGTTGATTAGGTCAAAAAATGACTATTTTGACCAAAATTAAATTTTTTGTCAAAAGTTGACCAATTGGGTCAACAGTCTTTGGGTAAAAAATTGACCATTTTGACCAAAGTTGACTTTTTGGTCAAAATTTGACATATTTGGTCAATGAGTTGGTAATTGGGTCAAGAATTGACCATTTTGACCAAAGATGACTTTTTGGTCAAAATTTTATCTATTGGGTCAATGGGTGGTCATTGGGTCAAAGTTGTTATTTTGACCAAAGTTGACTATTTGGTCAAAAGTTGACTATTAGATTGATAATTGGTCATTAGGTAAAAAATCTGACTATTTTGAACAAAAGTTGACCTATTTGATCAATAAGCTGGTAATTGGGTCAAGAATTGACCATTTTGACCAAATATGACTTTTTGGTCAAATGTTAACCCATTGGGTGAACGGGGTGGTCATTAGGTCATAAATTGACCAGTTTTACCAAAGTTAACATTTTGGTCAAAAGTTAACATATTTTGTCAATGAGTTGGCAATTGGGTCAAGAATTGACCATTTTGACCAAAGATGATTTTTTGGTCAAAAGTTGACATATTGGGTCAATGGTTTGGTCATTGGGTAAAAAATTAACCATTTTGACCAAAGTTGACTTTTTGCTCAAATGTTGCACTATTGGGTCAATGGGTAGTCATTGGGTAAATGATTGACTATTTTGACCAAAATTGACTATTTGGTCAAAAGTTTACTTATTGGGTCAATGGGTTTGTCATTCGGTCAAGGATTGACCATTTTGACCAAAGTTGACTTTTTGGTCACAGCTTCACTTATTATTTCATTAATTGGTATTAATTCAAAAATTGACTATTTTGACCAAAATTGACTTTTTGGTCAAAAGTTGACTTACAAGGCCAATGGGTTGGTCATTGGGTCAAGGATTGATCATTTTGACGAAAGTTGACTTTGTGGTCAAAAGTTGACCCATTGGGTCAACGAGTTTGTCATTGGGTCAAGGATTGACAATTTTGACCAAAGTTAACCTTTTAGTCAAAGATTGGCTAACTGGGTAAATAATTGATCATTAGGTCAAAAATTGACTATTTGACCAAAATTGATTTTACGGCTAGAAGTTGACTGTTATGGAGTTGATCGGGTGAATTGACCATTTTGACCAAAGTTGACTTTTTGGTCAGAGATTGATTTATTGGGTCAATAATTGGTCATTATGTCAAAAATTTACTATTTTGACCAAAGTTAAATTTTTGGTCAAAAGTTAACCCAATGGTTGAATGAAGTGGTCATTGGGTCAGAAATTAACCATTTTGACGAAAGTTGACTTTTTGGTCAAAAATTGACCTATTTGGTCAATGAGTTGGTGATTGAGTCAAGAATTAACCATTTTGACCAAAGATGACTTTTTTGTCAAAAGATGACCTATTGGGTCATGGGTTAGTCATTGGGTCAAAAATTGACCATTTTTTACCAAAGTTGACTTTTTGGTCAAAAGTTGACCTATTGGGTCAATGGGTGATCATGAGGTCAAAAAGTGACTATTTTAACCAAAATTGACTTTCTGGTCAAAAGTTGACCTATTGGGTCATCAGTTTAAAGATTGACCATTTTGACCAAAGTTGACTTTTTGGTCAGAGATTGACTTATTGGGTCAATAATTGGTCATTAATTTAAAAATTGACTATATTGGTCATTAGGTCAAAAAATTAACAATTTTGACCAAAATTAAATTTTTTGTCCAAAGTTGACCCATTGGGTCAACGGGTGATAATTGGGTCAGAAATTGACCATTTTAACCAAAGTTGACTTTTTGGTCAAAAGTTGACATATTTGGTCAATGAGTTGGTAATTGAGTCAAGAATTGACCATTTTGATCAAAGAAGATCTTTTGGTCAAAAGTTGATATATTGGGTCAATGGGTTGGTCATTCGGTTAAAAATTGACCATTTTGACCAATGTTAACTTTTTGGTCAAAAGCTGGCCTATTGGGTCAATGAGTGGTCATTCAGTCAAAAATTGATTATTTTAAATAAAATGAACTATTTGGTAAAAGGTTGACCTATTGGGTCAATGGGTTTGTGATTGGGTCAAGGATTGACCAATTTGACCAAAGTTGACTTTTTAGTCAGAGATTAACTTATTGGGTTAATAATTGGTCATTAAGGCAAAAAATGACTATTTTGACCAAAATTGACTTTTTGTTCAAAAGTTAACATCTTTGGTCAATGGGTTTGTCATTGGGTCAAAGATTGACCATAATAACCAAAGTTGACTTTTTGGTTATCGATTGACTTATTGGGTTAATAATTGCTCATTAGGTCAAAAATTGACTATTTCGACTAAAAGAGAATTTTTGGTCGAAAGTTAATTCATCGGGTCAATGGGGTGGTCATTGTGTCAAAAATTGACCTATTGGGTAATGAGTTGGTACTTTGGTCAAGAATTGACCATTTTAACAAAAGATGACTTTTTGGTAATTTTTGGTCAAAAGTTTACCTATTGGGTTAATGGGTAGGTCATTGGGTAAAAATTAACGATTTTAACCAACGTTGACTTTTTGGTCAAATGTTGACCTATTGGTTCAATGGCTGGGTCAAGGATTGACTATTTCGACTAAATTTTATTTTTGGGTCAATAGTTGACCTATTGGACCAATAGGTTTGTCATTAGGTCAATGATTGACCATTTTGACCAAAGTTGACTTTTGGTCCGAGATTCACTTATTGGTTCAATAATTGGTCATTAATTCAAAAATTAACTATTTTGACCAAAATTGATTTTTTGGTCAAAAGTTGACCTATTAGGCCAATGGGTTGGTCATTAGGTCAATGATTGATCATTTTGACCATTGTTGACTTTTTGGTCAAAAGTTGTCCTATTGGGTCAATTGGTTGGTCATTGGGTCAAGATTGACCTTTTTGACCAAAGCTGACTTTTTGGTCAGAGATTGGCTTACTGGGTCAATAATTGGTCATTAGGCCAAAAATTGACCATTCTGACCAAAGTTGACGTTTTGGTCAAAAGTTGACCTATTGGGTCTATGGGTGGTCATTGGGTAAAAATTGATTATTTTGACCAAAATTGTCTTTTTGTTAAAGGTTGACCTATTTGGGTCAATGAGGAGGTCATTAAGTCAAAGATTGACAATTTTGACCAAAATTAACATTTTGGTCAAAAGTTGTCCTTTTGGGTCAATGAGTTGGTCATTGGGTTAACAATTGACCATTTTGACCAAAGTTAACTTTTTAGTCAAAAGTTGACCTTTTGGGTGAATGGGTTTGTCATTGGGTCAAGGATTGACCATTTTAACCAAAGTTGATTTTATGGTCAAAAGTTGACCTTTTGGGTCAATAATTGGTCACTAAGTTAAAAATTTACTAATTTAACCAAAATTGACTTTTTTGGTCAAAAGTATATCTATTTGGTCAGAGGGTTAGTCATTCGGTCAAGGATTTACCATTTTGACGAAAAGTTGACTTTTTGGTCAGAGATTAACTTATGGGGTCAATAATTGGTCATTTGTTCAAAATTGACTATTATGACCAAAATAGAATTTTTGGTCGAAAGTTAACCCATGGATCAACGGGGTGGTCATTGGGTCAGAAATTGACCATTTTGACCAAAGATGACTTTTGGCGAAAG
>CM040438.1:11297641-11409183 GCA_022702705.1 Papilionanthe hookeriana x Papilionanthe teres
AAATAAAAGCATAATTTGATACTAAACCTCAAATAATATTTAAAATTCACAAAGATAAACATTGATAATATAACTGGGTAGATCTGACACAAACTTAGGTTAACCTAGTTAGATATCAAACAGAGGATAATACACTTACCCTGTGTTAGTTTGAGTATAAATAGTTTGATAGGTTCCCTAGTTAGTGCTAAGCAATAGAACATAACAAACAACAAATATACCCCCTGAGATTAGAGAGAATACCTTAAAATGAAGCAAACCATGCTTATAGAATAAGGTATTTCAAACCACTTCAAAACTATGAATCCTTCACGCTATGAAATTTAAGGGGGATTCTTGGTTATGAGGTTGGTTATAGTTAATTAATACCAATGTTCCCGTGATGATGAAAATCTATGGGCATCCTAAATGGGAACGTTATTTCCAAAGTAATGGTTAGTCCACCCTTTACAGTTCCTTATAGAGTATAAGGTTTCACTTTTCATCAAGAAATCTTTTCTTTACCTAACTCTATCCCTAGCTTAGGGTTTCCAGAACTTATGTCAGTCAAACAAAGTATCCATGATTCATCCTATGAACCCATGTGATCAATCTAAACTCATTATCACCCTCTTTTCAAATTCCTTAATCATTCGAGCATAAACCCCCATCATATGGTTGAATCCCTACACTTGGGTTTTTCTCATGATACAATGTCATTGAATTGTATGTATCATTCCTTTGAGCTCGATTTTTTCAATTTGTATCCTTCACTTACCTTCAATCACTCCAAACATTAAAATCTGACCACTGACAATTTGACTTGTTACATTAATCGAGAGTGTTCTTTAAGTTTCTCGACTTTAAGCTTGTACTTAACTATGAGGGCTTGCCCTTACAGAAACCACAAAATTAAACTAAAGCCTTTCTCACACTTATAAGGTAAAGAAAAATACCCTAGTTCTGTAGCCTGACAAAGTTTTTCATCATCTGGGTGATCAGGACCATTTTTAAGATAAAACATTTTTCCTTTAGGAATATATATTATTGTTCAAAATTTTATGCATGGATGACTAGATAAAAGACTTCCAAAATTTTATATGGTGTGCGGTGACAAAAATCCCACACCAAGAATTTTTTTCTGGTGACTCTGTTGGGGAGGTTGTTCTTCTTTCCTTTTATAATGAGTTAAACTGTCTATCATTTTATCAAAATTTTCATGGGTTCATTAAACTTATCTCTGGGTCCTATCTCGTATCTTTAATCTTTGTTTTCTTGCCTACTCATGTAAACTTTATTTATTGAGTAAGATATCGGTACATGTTCCATCATTAACTCTCCTCATCAAAAGTTTTTTTAAACTAAATTCAATCTCAGTTTTAAATTATTTTTCAAAGATTCTACAGTCAACTCTATATTGATATATTTCTGTACACATTATAGGTAAGATGTCTCCCAAACCCATTTTCTCCCTTAGAACTGGAAGTGCCCTAGCCATTAGCCCAAGTTATCTGAATGGAGGGTCCCCGATCAGGTTTGGAAAAGGTTTCAATAACTCTAGCTTTTCTACAATTAACAAGGAATCCTTTGTTGACTTCACTTTTGTGAGGACTATTTACAAAATATATTAGAGTGGGATGTCTACCAAAATTAATTCCCTAACTCTTAATGATGGTCACTAAACCCTAATATCTAGGGTGAGACCCTATGAAACCTTTTTAACATAAATTTTGATAACATCTTAAAATGATCAAATCAGTAATGACAAATACTGACCTGATCAACTTTTGACCCAATATGTCAACTTTTGACCTAAAAAGTCAACTTTGGTTAAAATGGTCAATCCTGATCCAATGACCAACCCTATTGACCCAATAAGTCAATTTTTGACCTAAAAGTCAACTTTGGTCAAAATGGTCAATCCTGACCCAATGACCAACCCTATTGACCCAATAGGTCAACTTTTGACCTAAAAGTCCACTTTGGTCAAAATGGTCAATCCTGACCCAATGAGCAACCCAACTGGCCCAATGATGCACCAAAAATATATACTATTTTTGTTATATAATTTTACCCATTTTTGGTGATATTGCACTTTAAAGAAATGTATTTTTCATGATTTGTTGCAGGTATGATGATTTTAGGTGATTGGAGCAAAAAGAAGCAAAAAAAGAATAAATTCGGAGTGAAAAGGAGTAAAATGGGAGAAAACAGCTTCTAGCACCGCCAGCGCCAGAATGGGTGCCGCCAGTGCCAGAATGGGCGCCGCCGACGCCAACTTCCAGAGACTCTAGAATTAAATGGACGATAGAGCGCCGCTAGCACCCTATGTCGGTGTAATTCAAAAATGAAGAGTTTTGGCGACTTTTTGAAGAGATGCTTAAGGAAACTCTTGGGAATTCGTTTCTAACATATATGTAACTGTTTTTGGATGAAATTAGAGAGGGGAGAAGAGTGTAGAAGTAGAGAGAGTGTGAGTTTAGAGTTAGGGTTTGGAAGAGTGTAGAAGTGAAGATTTGAGAGGGATTCTTCTCTAAGGAGTGAAGATGAAGTAAAGTGAGAGATTGCTTCTTCATTTCCATTCTAAAGAAGGAATTGCGTGTTGCAAAGAGGAGAGAAAATGATTCAAAGGAATTTCAAGGGATTTTCTTGGGGAAGAGAAAGAGATAAGTTGTATTTGCTATTGTGTTTTGTATGACTTTTCTTTTATATATAAAATTCATATTTTATTGTGTCTTCTCTATGAATTCTGAGTAGTCTCCTTTGTCTTTCTTTTTTCATAGAGATGTGATGATGTGATGATGTGGATTTTAAGTGCTTTTAAAGTATTGAAGAAATTGTGATGGTTTTTTATTTCAAACTTAATTTAATTTTTGATCTGGCTAATTGAATTGTTAAAATCTGTTGTTTTACATTAACTCCGAAAGGATTGAGTGTCCTACAACAATAATGAAGAATCCATTCAATGTCCGTGAATGAATTGCGTAGTTCATGGGAATTGAGTGCAAATAAATAGGGAAATGTGTTTTGATGGGCTTCAAATTGGAGGTTTCAGGGTGGCAGGCTGAGATCCCCAATTTGGTCCTAAGATTGGTAACTATAGTCGAAGGTTATCCTTCAGGTGAAGGGTGAGTGGGAGCTCCGTAGTGACAGCCGGTATCCTCTCAGCCTAGCCTTAGATTTAGTGACTGAACTTAGGATATGTCAATGTTCTTTACATGCTTGGAAGAGCGGGTACTAATTTAAGGGTAAAGAAACATTTATGCTCCTATTTGGCACAATACAACAAATAATCATTCTATATCATTCACACATCATATACTCATTGCGAGAGGAAAGACACTTTTCATATATATATCAACCTTTCAAATACAAAGCTTAGTGTGTGTGTGTTAGTTAATTCTGTTTAAATATATTAGAAGTAATTGTGGTTTGCTTAATTATTACTATTTTTGCATCTTGTTAGTAGAAGTAAACTTAACCCTTAATTGCGATTTGAGTATTGGATTTCAGTATTATGCTATCTATTGTAAGGAACGTGCCTTCCCTGTGGTATCGATAACCAGGACTCCATTAGAGCCCTGTATTACTTGATACGATACGTATACTTGCGTTGAAGTTTAGACTTTACAAAATCATTATAAATATATAAATTTGGGTTCATAAGTTCTTGCATATAAAAAAGTCTGCATCAAGTTTTTGGCGTCGTTGCCGGGGAAGGTATAAATGATATCTATTGATAATATTGCAACTTAAAACCTTTACTTTATATTGTGTAATTGTGTGTTTGTTTACTTGTTAGAGTATTTGTGTGACTTTATATGCGTAGTAGTGGATCTATAGGTTTAGTACCTTACAATTCAAAGTTAAAGCGTACTGTTAGAAAAAAATATAAAACAACAAAAACAAACTGAGACTCCTTGCAAAATGGCGAATAACCAAGATAATCAGAGAAATGATATTGGAAATTTGCCAAGGCCTTTAATAGATTATGCTAACCCAACAACAGATGAAATTCATGTGACTATTCAAAATCCTGATGTTGCTGCTAATTCATTTGAGCTTAAACCTGCTATTATCCAAATGGTACAAAATAATCAATTTGGAGGAACACCTAATGAGGATCCAAATTTACATCTCGCTAGTTTTCTGGAACTGTGTGCTACCTTTAAATATGGTGGAGTGTCGAGCGATGCTGTCAGACTTAGACTTTTTCCTTTATCATTAAGGGATAAATCTAAGGCATGGTTAAATTCGTTAGTACCTGGATCTATTAGAACTTGGTGAGAACTTTCTCAAAAGTTTCTATCAAAATATTTCTCTCCATCAAAGACTGCTAAGCTAAGAAATGATATCACATCTTTTGGTCAGTTTGAAGGGGAATCAATATATGAAGCTTGAGAAAGATTTAAAGATCTTCTTAGGAAGTGCCCACATCATGCTTTACTAGACTGGTTAATAATTCAAACATTTTACAATAGATTAGTGGGATCATTGAGATCGATTATAGATGCTATTGCTGGTGGATCGTTAATGTCAAAACCTTTTGACGAAGCATACTCATTAATAGAAGAAATAGCTACTAATAATTTTCAATGGCCATATGAACGGGTAAATCCTAAGAGAGTAGCAAGTGTTCATGATTCAGATATGATGACTATGATAGTTTCTCAAATGCAGCCCTTTCTAAGAAAATAGATCAGTATGGAATGAATTATTCTCAACCACCTAAAGTGTTAGAGGAAAATTCATTTGGACAGATAACAGAATCTCAAACACCTTATGAGAATTTGAATGCTATTAATAGACCTAATAATCCTTATTGAAATTATTATAATCCTGGTTAGAAGAATCACCAAATTTTAACTAGAATAATAACAATGCCAATGTTAACCTATAATGGGGGAACTGTTCTATAAATCCAGTTGGAAATTTGAATAATCAAGGAAATACCAATTTTAGACCTTCTTATCCTCTTGGATTCAATAGTATCTCACAATTTAAGGATAAGAAGTTGTCTACTGAAGAAATGATTTTGAATATGGGAAATCAATTACAAGCTCAAGGTGTTGCGATGAAAAATATTGAAAATTAATTGGGGCATATTTTCACTGCAATTAATAATAGACCTTCTAGAATGCTTCCAAGTAATGTTAAGATCAATCCAAAAGATCAAAACAAGGAACAACTTAAGGCTATTCAATTAAGGAGTGGAAAGGAATTAGAGACAAGAGTACAAAAATAAGTTGAAATAGAGAATGAGAAGGTGGATATTGAAAAAGGTTCAAACAAGATTTATCCAAACATGGAATATCCTCTTGAACCAATGAAGATTACTGTTAAAAAACCACCACCTCCATTTCCTCAAAGATTGAAGCAACAAAACAAGGATAACTTACCCTAAAGGAGTGGTGGAAGATGTTTTAGTGAAAGTGGATACATTTATCTTTCCTGTGGATTTTATTGTACTTGATATGGAGGAAGATAAAGAAATTCCAATCATTTTGAAAAGACCATTCCTTGTTACTGAGAGATTAGTGATTGATGTACAAAAAGGAGAATTAACTATGAGGGTTAATGATCACGAGGTGACCTTTAATATTTTGAAATCTATGAAGTATCCCTCAATGGCAAAAGATGATGAATGTTTTAGGATGGAGGTCTGTGAATATTTGAGAAAGGATCATTTTGAAAATATATTTGAAAAAGAATCGGAATATGAAAATATGTTTGAGGAAGGAATTGAAAATGAAGAAAATTCAGATAGTAAGAAGAATGAAGATTTGGAGTATGTTCAGGAGAGATTTGAAGTATTAGACACTATGGAAGGGGGAGATAAAACCTTAATTCCATCTATAATAAAACCTCCTGAACTTAAGATGAAAATTCTCCCTAATCATTTGAAGTATATGTTTTTAGGAGAATCATCTACCCTACCAGTTATTGTATCTTCGGAGTTAGACGAATATCAAGAACAAAAATTATTGGAAATTTTAGAAAGATACAAAAAGGCTTTTGGATGGACTTTAGCAGATATTAAAGGAATCAATCCTTTGATTTGTATGCACAGGATTTTTATAGATGAAGAACATAAACCGAGAGTTGATCTGCAGAGGAGATAATGAAAGAAGTAGTTAAGAAGGAGATTTTAAAATGGCTGGATGCTGGAATTATTTATCCTATTTCGGATAGTGCTTGGGTGAGTCCAATACATTGTGTACCAAAAAAGAGAGGAGTGACTATTGAAGTGAATGAATGAAATGAAATTATACCCACAAGACTAATTAATGGATGGAAAATTTGTATTAACTATAGGAAATTAAATGTCGCCACCCGAAAAGATCACATTCCTCTTCCTTTTCTCGATCAAATGCTGGATAGACTTGTTTGACACAAGTACTACTTCTTTCTAGATGGATATACTGGTTATCATCAAATACATATTTCTCCTGAGGATTAAGAAAAGACAACATTTACTAGCCCTTACGGAACCTTTGCTTTTCGAAGAATGCTTTTTGGACTGTGTAATGCACCTGCAACGTTTCAGAGATGTATGATGTCTATCTTCAGCAGTATTATAGATAATGGAATAGAAGTTTTCATGGATGATATCTCTGTATTCGGGACTTCATTTGAAATATGTTTGGAAAACTTAGAAAAAGTTTTGGAGCTTTGCAAGAAAACAAATTTAGTTCTGAATTGGGAGAAATGTTAATTTATGGGCGCAGGAGGAATTGCGCTTGGGCATAAAATTTCAAAATTTGGTATGGAGGTCGACCCTGCTAAAACTTGAGTGATTGAGGGATTGCCACCACCCACTACCATGAGAGAGGTGAGGAGTTTCTTAGGACACGCTGAATTTTACAGGCAATATAATAAAGATTTTTCTAAAATTACCAAACCTTTGTGCTGACTTCTAGAAAATGATAGAAAATTTGATTTTAATGATGAATGTTTGTGTGCTTTTGAGTTATTGAAAGAGAAATTAATCACTGCACCTATAATTATTTCACCTGATTGGGAGAAACTATTTGAACTTATGTGTGATGCTAGTGATTTATGAGATCAGAGTAGCCTTGGGGCAGATGCATGATAAAGTTTTCAAAGTAATTTACTATGCTAGTAAAACTCTTAATGAAGCTCAGATTAATTATACCACTATTGAAAGAGAATTATTAGCTATATTATTTTCTTTTGAAAAGTTTAGACCTTATGTAATTGGAGCTAAAAGTATTCTACATACAGGCCATTCAACTATCAAATATTTAATGCAAAAGAAGGATGCCAAACCTAGATTGATTAGATGGATACTTCTTCTGTAAGAATTTGATTTTATGATAGTTGATCGGAAGGGATCTGATAACCAAAGAGCTGATCATTTGTCGAGATTAGAGTCTGATAAATTATCTAAATTTGAGAAGGAAGTTACATAAACTTTCCCTGATGAACAACTTTATACTATTATGGGAAGATATTTGTCTTGGTATGCTGATATTGTGAATTATATTGTGAGTGATATTGTACCACTTGATTTAACAAGGCAAAAATAAAAGAAGTTTAAATATGATGCAAGATTTTATTTTTGGGATGAGCCCTATCTATATAAACAGTGTAAGGATCTGATTATTAGGAGATGTGTGCCACAGGAAGAAACTAATTTAATTATTCAACAATGTCATGATTTTGAATTTGGAGGTCATTTCAGTGTTGATAAAACTACTTTTAAGATTTTACAATCTGGATTTTATTGGCCTACTCTTTTTAAGGATGTATACAAATATATTAAATCATGTGATCGATGTCAAAGAGTAGGTAATATCTCTAGAAGAAATGAAATGCCTCTAAACTATAATTTGGAAGTTGAAATTTTTGATATATGGGGATTAGATTTTATGGGACCATTTACTCCTTCATTTGGGAATTTATATATATTGGTTGTAGTTGATTATGTCTCAAAATAGATTGAAGCTATTGCTTTACCTAGATGTGATGCTCGGAGTGTTTCAAAATTTTTATAGAAAAATATATTTACGAGATATGGAATGCCGAGAATGATTATAACTGATGGTGGATCCTATTTCAGGAATAATCAAATTAAGAGATTGATTGAAAAATATAATATTTTTCATAGAATCTCTACTGCTTATCATCCCCAGACTAGTGGTTTAGGAAAAGTGTCTAATTTTGAGATTAAAAGAATTTTGGAGAAAACTGCGGATAATCGCAAATTATATTGGTCTGCTCGATTAGATACTGCATTATGGGCTTATAGGACTGCTTTTAAGACCCCTATTGGAATGCTCCTTATAGACTAGTGTTTGGTAAGATTTGCCATTTACTGGTTGAATTGGAGCATAAAGCATATTGGGCGATAAAAGAGTTGAATTTTAATTTGAAAAATGTTGGAGAGAAGAGATTTATGCAATTGAATGAATTGGAAGAAATTAGAAATGCATCTTATCACAATGACAGAATCTATAAAGAGAGAATGAAGTTGTGGCATGATCGGAAGATATTGAAAAAGAAATTTGAACATGGATAGAAAGTTTTGTTATACAACACAAGATTGAAATTATTTCCTGGAAAGCTCAAGTTTAGATGGTTGGGACCTTTTACAGTTGTAAAAGTTCATTCTTTTGGAGCTATTGATATTGAGGATCCTGATACTGGAAAGATTTTTAAGGTTAATGGGCATCGATTAAAGCCTTACTTTGACGGGTTTCAACCTGACTTCAAAGAGGTTTTAATGCTGAGTCATCTCGATTAACTGAATGGTTTGTCGAGCTGACGACGTTAAACCAAGCGCTTTATCGGAGGCAACCCATATGTATCTTTGTGGTGTGTTTGCTTGTTTGTTGTAGTTGTGCTTTTAGATAGTTATTTTGGAATTCTAATCGCTCCTAAATACTTTTAAAATTTGATAAATATTGGATCAAATTGAGATATTGGAATATTTCAGGCCAAACGAAGTTCGGTGAAATTTTTGACCACTGGCGTTGCCGGCGCCCAAGTACAAACTGTATGTTGAACTTTAGGATTTGAGCGCCGCTGGGGCAGTATCGAGCGCCGCCGGCGCCCAAATCCTGGTGACGGTTATTGGAGTTTAAAATTTTGATTTTTGGCGGTTTTGAGCGGGAACTTCTTCCTTATAACCCCAAAACTCCATTTTAAACCTCTACCACCAGAAAAATGAATACTTCCTTTCCCAATTCGCATCCCATGGATTCCTACTCCATAGAACCCCCTCAATCTCGCATTTTCAACCGACAGAAGTTTATCAGTTTCGAGGCTCAGTGATTATTCACCAAGGTGATGATGAAGAGGAGGATTATCAAGGAGAGAGGCTTTATTAATCGATGTTTGGATAATCTACTGCAAGAGTTGAAGAGAAAATAAAGAAAAGGCATTAGGAAGTGCTATGTTACACTACCGCTGCCGTAGTCATTCCAGTTGTGAAGGAATTCTATGCAAATCTTCACGGGATCAACCAAGGATTCGCCTATGTGCAAGGTAGGTTCGTGCAATTCACTCTTGCGAGAATAAATAAACTCTTTATGATTGAGAATGTACCTATCTGCCACTATTCCAATTTTAATGCAACGAGCGATGATATGAATGAAGTTTATCGTTATTTGACGGATGAAAATAAAGATTGGGAAGTAAGAGACAATGGATATATTAGTTTCCCTTCTGCATCTTTAAATTTGGTGTCAAAGCAATGGCATTATTTTATTTCAGTGAAGTTATTTCCAACTTTGAAGATTAGTAAAGTAACCAAGGAAAGTGCTATTTTAAATTTCTGTATTCAAACTGGAAGGCCGATTGATATTGGAAATATAATTGTGAAATCTATTTTGGGATTGATAGTTCATGGATCTAAATATGGGCTTGGACACCCGTCCACCATATTTCTGTTGTGTAGTCAATCACAAGTTTCGTATGAGAGTTGGGAAAATGTTCTTCTTCTCTGGAGGCCTATTGATCTAACTAATCTTTATGAATACCAAACAGTAGGAGATGAAGGTGATATGGATTTGCTTACTGATCAACCAATTCAAACTTCACAACCCATTCAGCCTTACTTTCTTGAAAGTTCTAGAGAGATACTGAAGAAAATCAAGCAGTTGGGAAAAGAGGTACAAAATGTTTTTGAATGCCATTAATAATATTTTTGATTTATTTGATCACATAGACTGGAGGATGAAGGAACAATTTGATCACACTGGTCGGATTGAAATGAGCCTGATTAATCTATTGAAGAAGAATGTTGTGATTGCTGAGGATTCATCTGATGAATTCCCATTTTGTCCCTTCTACAATTTGTTTGTGCATCGTCAATCTATAGGACATATCAGAGAGGAAGATAGTTCGAAGACTGATGAGGAGTGACTACTGGATTCTGCTTGTGCTTGATGTGTGTTTGTTTTTCTTTGCATAGTTTTGTTTGGTGTGTTTAGTATTTGCTTTGCTTTGCTTTGTAGTTTGCATTTGGATTTACTATGCTTAATTTTGTTGTGTGTGCTTAAATTTTATTGTTTGCTTATCCTAGTGTACTTGCAACACTAAAAATCTAAGGGTCGTTGATTTCATTTTATGAACATGTTAGTGTTTATGTTGTAATGTGGATTATATATATAAAAGTGATGTTTTGTGTGTTGTTTGTGTAAGAATTGTGTTAGTTATTGCTTGTGTGATGAAATAGATGCTTAATGAAGTGTTTAATGAGATTGTGGAGGACGAAAAGATTGAAATTACAAAAAAAATGGACCCAGAAAAATTTTTGCACTGGCGCCGCCGGTGCCCAAATACAGAGACTTTGGCTGATTAGATAAATAGAGCGCCGCCGGCGCCCGAATACAGAAAAAAGACCAAAAACCTTATATTTCATGATTTTGAACCTGGAACCATCAAATTTCTCCCTTGCTTTTGTCTTCCTCCTCCATTTCGTGACTTTGAAGGACAAGGACTTGCTAGATCTTGGATTTGAAGTGATTTCAAGGCTTTTTTAGACCGGATCTACACTTCTCTTGGTAAGAGCTTCACTTTGAGTTAAAAATTTTTTGATTTTCACCATAGGAATCTCTCATATTGCTTAGATTAAAATTTTGGGATTTCCTAAGATGAAATTGTCTCTTAATTGTTTAGAATAGTATTTAGAGTTTGCTACATTGTGGATTTGGAATTTATTAGAATTTTCTGGCAATTTTTGGAAATTCACATGGCTCCAAGAACAAGTAAGGGGAAGAGAAAATTTTATTTTGATGAAGAAAAATTTGTCAATGTTAAGGGGTAATTTTGTTTTAATTCTCACCTTTATAATAATAAGTGTATTTAGGATCAAGCATTTGACAATCCTGGTGGATCTGTTGAACAGTTAATCACTGAGCAGAAATGGGAAAGACTTTCTTATTTTACTGCAAATGTTGTTTTGGGTGTTGTAAGAGAATTCTATGCAAACTTGCCCTGGACTGAGACAAAATATGTGCTAGTTCGAGGAAAAATGGTTGAATTCACCCCTCAGCGTATCAATGTATTTTATCAGACTTGAGAACCTTTTGTATGTGAATATGAAAATTTTGATACCCGAGAAGCGAATTTGAAGGAAGTGATTGCTTTTCTGACAAACGGAAAAGGGGAATGGAAAGTGAGTCAAAAACAGATGATTAACTTCCCTGCTTCCAAGTTAAATGTTGCATCTAAAGTCTGGCACTATTTCATCTCTGCAAGACTGTTACCTTCTTATCATCATAGTGAAGTTACAAGGGATAGAGTAATTTTGAATTATTGTATTCAGACTATGAAGAAGATTGATATTGGAGCTGTTGTCTTCAAGAACATTCAGTCTATTGCTAGAGGAGAGACCACTGGAGGATTAGGACATCCTACCCTGATTCATGCCCTG
Organism: Papilionanthe hookeriana x Papilionanthe teres; assembly: GCA_022702705.1. Lineage (NCBI taxonomy): Eukaryota > Viridiplantae > Streptophyta > Magnoliopsida > Asparagales > Orchidaceae > Papilionanthe > Papilionanthe hookeriana x Papilionanthe teres. Next base: position 11,309,523 of record CM040438.1, read on the forward strand.
TGTGTACAGTCTGGAGTAGAGTTCAACAGTTCTGAAGAGGTAGCTATACCACTGAGACCGATTACCAAGACTATCATTCATACTTATGAGTCTCATGTAGGAGCATGAGATGAGAGTAGGAGTACAGATATTCCTACTACGAGCTACGACATTCCATCTACGTCTGAGCCCCCCACATTGTCCGATATTATGGAGCAGTTGAGATTACAGAGTCATAGTATGGATAGACTCCATGGTAGGATGGATTTGTTTGAGGCTAGAAGTGATGTGAATGAGGATTATATAAGAAGAAGAGTTGAGTATGATATTGCTTATCATGACGGCCAGGCCAGATTCATGAGGGAGGAGACTGGTGTGATATTCCTTACTTGCCCCAGCTATACATCGTATAGACCTGGTCCTGTTGACCCTACTGATGAAGCTGGTGATGAAGAGTGGTAGTTTTTCTTTTTCTGTTTCTGTTTTTCTTTTTATGTGTTGTGTTTTTGTGATGTAATAGTTATTTACTTTCTATGTGATGTGTAAGCCTGTTGATGTACTGTAGTGTTGTAATGAAAAGTTGAAATTGTTAAATGAAATGTGTAGTGCTGTGATAGTTTGTTTAGTAGTTGTGTTGTTTAGTTGGATATTTAGATGTTTAAAGTTGATATCTCTTTACCCTACAAATGTTTAAAAATTTTATATCACTGTTACTAACTGTTTCATACCTGCTAGCTGTAAATTTTAACTAATACCAGATAGCTTTTGAAGATTTCAAGATCCCGACACAAAAAGGTTAGTTTCTTTTACTCTCTACTGTTTCATATTTATTGAAAAATTTAAGTTTGGGGGAGGGTATAAAAATATTAACTCTTATTTGTTCTCAATTATTATATTTTCAAAAATTATTAGCATAATTTCTGGCAGTTGAACCTCACTTTAGATAACTAAAACATTTTCTTTCAGTTGAATCTTATGGAAGGATTGGATGAAAGTTTTTAGTAATAAAGGTTAATTTTATAGGGGTAAGATATTTGGTATAAAAGGATTTGATTATAGTTAACTATTTAAAGTAAAAAAAACTATATTTTTGAAATTTTAAGAGACTTAAAGTATTATGTGTTAAGAAGAGATTGTGACTTTATGATGAATAATAAAGCTCATACCTAATTATAAAGTAAGGAGGTGTTTCAAGTTTGAACTTTAGAAATAGGAGAGTGAAGTCCAAAATCGTTAAAGGCTATCCAGATATTATAATCCTCATGAAAAAAAAGAAAAAAGAAAGAAAAGAAAAAAGGAATGAAAAACAATCCTAAAAGAAAAAAAGAAAGAAGAAAAAGAAAGAAAAATATTTATGAGGGGAAGCTTAAGGAGATGCCTAATCAAAAATTGGCTTCACTTGAGTCACCCTATAGGGAGAATTTGATTTCATTTCTAAATTTATATATAAAGTATTGGCCTACATTCTGATGAAGTTTGCATGAACTCCTTTTTCATATAGTCTTTCAAGGAACTCTTAATGTGGCAAATTATGGTTTATCTTGAAATAAATAAAAGACTAGAACCCTTAGACTTGATTGTTGAATATTCTTATACCTGTAGTGTTGACCTGAGTTACTGAATTTATTTCTAAAAGTCTTACCAATATATTCCTTTGAATGAAAAATTTTAGTGTCCTACAAGTGAAAACTACATTGCCTTGAGTTATATATTTATGTATTAAAATGATTACTTGAGGACAAGTAATAGTTAAGTTTGGGAATTTTGATGCACCAAAATATATACTATTTTTGCTATATAATTTTACCAATTTTTTGTGATATTGCACTTTAAAGAATGATATTTTTCATGATTTGTTCTAGGTATGATGATTTTAGGTGATTGAAGCAAAAAGAAGCAAAAAAAGAACGAATTCGAAGAGAAAAAGGAGCAAAATGGGAGAAAACAGCTTCTGGTGCCGCCGACGCCAGAATGGGAGCTGCCGGTGCCAACTTCTAGTGACTCTAGAATTAAATGGACAATAGAGTGCCACCGGCACCCTATGTTGGTGCAATTCAAAAATAAAGAGTTTTGGCGACTTTTTGAAGGGATGCTTAAGGAAACCTGTACGGCTTATTTTTAGGTTGTGTGTTTTATTTTGAAAAAGGGATCGCCTAACAGAAATTGTCAGCGAATTTTAGATTTTAAATTTGATTTAAATATATATATATATATAATTTAGAAAGTAGCATTTGATTTTGAAAATAATTTTAAGATTGAAAATTTTAAGATATGAAATCAAACTGATCTCACATCCCAAATAGTTTATATAAACGAGCACCGTATCACAACCGTGTATCTATCCCGAAGAATAGACATACCGCTCGATGATAGGGCTCGATTAAATAAACTAAAAGATTTGTGACATCCGTTTGGCTCTGCGAACCAATTTTATAAGCCGACAAGTTCCCCGCTTAATATAAATGAATTAAGTAGGGTTTATATTACCTGGGTTCTTAAAATTCCCTATAAGGGCAAGCCCCTATAGTTAATTACATCTTAAGTGACAGGAATCACCTAAGAAAACTCTCGATAATTATCAGTAGTTCTGCTCTCAAGAATTTCAAAGTTTAAGTTTTCAAAGGATTGAATTTTGGAATTTCAATAGGGAATGGATCAAGTTTGGAATATTTTGTTTTGGGAGTCCAAAGGAAGAGGAGTAGGGGAAGTTGAGGATCCAAGAGGAATCTTGGCAACTTCCCAAACTATCCTATTGTTTGGCTCGGATTTAGGAAAGTCCTAATGTTATCTAACATTTCAGTCTTGCCAATTTTAATTAATTTGGACTTATATTTGTATGATAAAATCATACAAATAGCCTCGAAGATATGAGGGTTTATGTCGTACTAAACGACTACCTCGGAGTCCTAAGACCGGTTAGGGCTTAATTTACATGACATGATCATGCAAATGCCTAACGAAAAGTTGAGGATTTATGTTGCACTAGGCAAACTACCTCGAAGTCCTATGGCTTGGTATTTTAATTCTAAGAAAGTTTTGCTGAAGTAGACTCAGTTTTTGCTGATGATGATGGCCGTGCTGTCCACCATGCTCCAAGCTCCTTATTGTTGCAGATGTTTAGTTTTAGAAGTCATAAATCAGGAGATGAGAAAAGTGTTTTGGTTTAGAGAAATTCTTAATTCCCAAGTATTTTTATGTTTTAATTAAACCAATCTTAAAGTTGATTATAACAACACCGGTTAAGATCCCACGGTTCCATCCTTCCGGCATTGTTATTTTTATCGGATTCACTTAGTCCAGATGAATTTGCTAAACTCAACTAAATGAGTTCCACACTTTCATTTAGACCGTGGGAAATCCCGTTAGCAACACATAGGTTACATCATCCGAGGTATTCCCGATCATCCAACAAGACTTTTTAATTTAGTTGTAATTGCAGTTTTATGTTCTCTTTGTGATTAAATTTTGAGTTGTTTTATATTTTGAACTGTTGTGGTGGTGAATTTTATCTTATAATGACTTTTAATTTAGTTTTGGTTTCAGTTTTAGGGACTATCCTAAAGGTGAGGGTTTTCATGCAATAGTTGTTTATCATGCAAGAAAAGTAAGTGTGATGCGATTAAATAAATTGCAATAAGGTAAATTGCAACAAAATAAAAGCGTACCTGGAGGGTCTTCCCATCATCCCAAGCTGCACTTAAACAGAATTTAGAATATTTAAGCAGGTTCCTAGGTAAAGCTAAGGGAAGGGTTATGGTTTTCTACCAAATTCCTAATCCTATAGCTAGTCATTTTCTATGACGTCTAGGTTCTTGTGTTTTTGGTTTGAGGACGATTTTCTTCATCAAAGAACAATTAAGTTTAGTTGTTCTTATAAACATCCTATCATATTGATGAAGTGCTTAAGAAAAATCTTAAACATCTTGTCAATATCGCTAGAATTGTTTTAAGTCCAAATGAATTTAATTATACAAATGAATTAATCATCCGAGAATTCAAGTTTTGTTGTTATCTTGCTCAATGAACTAAGACATTTGAATATCCTATAAGTGAAGTAACACTTCATTTAACATTCTGTTTAGGAGTTATGACAATAAAAGCTTTCGAGGGCAAATTGATGTTCAAATGGTTTATGATTTAATTTCAGTTAACAGGTTTAAATCTGGAATAGTGTTCAAGTTGCTTTATTTTTGAATTTCTTTATGTCTTAGGTTTATGTTATTTTTAATTCAATTTACTTTAACTTTAATTTGGTTTAGTTTTAATTTTAATTTAATTCAATCTAATTTTAATTTTAACTTGATTCTATTATTTAATTTAATTTAATTCAATTTAATTTGATTTGACATAATTTAATTTCATTTAATTTAATTTGATTTAATTTAATTTAATTTAACTTACTTTAATTTAATTTAATTTAATTTAATTTAAATTAAAATTTTTAATTTAATTTGATTTAATTTAATTTTACCTTAATTTAAATTTTAATTTAGTTTTATTTTTTTTTATTTTAATTTAATTGAAATTTTAAAAGGGTTTAATTTAAATAATTTAACTTTAATTTAATTTAGTGATTAAGTCTTTTAGCATTTTAAATCTTAAATTTGGATTATCATTTTAATTAGGAATTAAATATTATTGAGATGTTTAATTTAGGGATTCTTAAATTAAAGAACAAATCTCCTCCTAATAGTATCCCTATTTTAATAATTCCAATTTTATTATTCTTCCAAATTTAATCAATTATTTAACTAAAGTTCATTTCAATTATTTTCAAATTGTTTAATAGGTTTCTACCCTTTAATTATTTAAATTTTAATCATCCAAATCAGATTAGGATCAAATATTTTACTCTTCAATTTTATTAAGGCTAAAGTTTTAATTAAAGGTTAAAATTTTAATTACCATTTTGCCCTTCAAGCTTAATAATTTTATAACTCACTAAATTGATCTTAAATGAACTTGAAATTTTTATGTGACTTCACTCATATGTCAATAAAGATATGAGAGGAGAAAATGTGATTTTTTCTGTATTTTATTTATTTATGTAATTATTTTTGGTGGAAAATAGAGATTTCCAAGGAAAATTTAATAATATGACCAAGAGAAAGTTTCTGTCCTTAAGAAAATTATGGGACATTCCTAATGACTAGAGGACCACTTGGACCAATTTTGGTGATTTTTTGAATTATATTCTTTTTATTATAATTATTTTAAGTTTTGGAGTATTAATTAATTTAAAAATAAAATAAAGGTTGAAAAATGAATTTTATATTTTTCAAAAATCTCTCTGATATCAAAGAAATCAGAGAATCAATTTTTATAATTTTCTGATTTTTCTTTGATTTATTAGAATTATTTTAGTGGAAATGCCAAAAATATACATTTTTTAATTTTAAAATTACCTTAGGGCTTTAAAATTTAATATCTCATTATAGAGACTTAAGAGAAATATAGGGTTTGTTCCTAAGTGATTAAAATTCAAAATGTGACATTTTGGTGAATTTTATTATTTTTGTGATTTTTATTATTTTTTAATTATTAAAATATTAAAATAATTCAAAAAATCAACTTTTTTAGAAAATTGCAATTTTATTTTTCTTAAATTCCCCTGATATCAGAAAGGCTCCAAAACCAATTTGGTGAATTTTTGAAAAGTATTTTGAAAGTTATGAATTTTTTAGGTTTAATTTTGGCTAAATGGCTTAATCAACCCATTTGATAGGGCTAACCAAGTCCAATTGACTTCAAATTTTTATGGTGGATTCATCTGATCCTAAAGGTCAGTGGAGAATTAATTTCAAGTCAATTTGATGTATGATTAACTCTAATTAATTAGGGACCTATTTTGGGTGTTTAAGCCAATTAGGGTTATTCCAAGTTGGTTAATTCAAAACCTATTTTTCCTAGGGTCCTCTGGTCATAGTAAACATCACCAAATTTTCCTAGAATTTATTTCACAACATGCTAATTATTGGATTTAAAATACTCAAAACAGTAACATGGATTTGAAAAATCAATAACTGCTCATAGGGATGGCCTCTAACTTTGGAAAATTCAGGGAATGTTCCCAAATTCGGAGGCTTCAAAAGCCCTATGGTCTCATGCCATGGTGAATTTCCTATATGCATGGAGAATTAAAACAATGCGGACGAGTTAATAAATTATTAAAAATAAAATACTTCGATGAAATTAAATGATTTCTTTTCCACATTATTCTCCTCTGTTCACTGAGCAAGAGGGTATTTTTATTTTATTTTTTTTATTTTTCTACACAAAGTTATGCATTTTTGAAGTTTAGGGAATTAAATAAATAGAAAAATACCCTAATTTTCTATTTAAAATGACGGCGCTGGCTCATCCTAGGCAGCTCCGAAACGCTGCGTGTCGCGTTGCCATTCGATGCCGCCATCCAACTTAGCGCTCCGGGGGCCCGCTATATCGTTCCATCTCCTCGTCCGACGCGATCTTGGTCGTCTGTCCGCGCGTGTATGGAATGAACGGCATCCGTTCATCGTCCCCAAGCGTCCTCACCCGAGAGTTGTCCACACTAAAACCCTAAGAACTCACTCATTTCTCAACGGATTTTCGTGTTCTTATGCTCTATGGATTCGTCTTGAAGAGACGAATACATCTATACGATGATCATACATTGAAATTAAGGCATTTTAAATAGAGAATCTCCAGAAGCTCGGGATAAAGAGTTAGCTCATACTTTTGCTCAGAGAAGTGTGGCTTCAACCTGAGGGTTGTGTCACCTTCGATTGGATCCCAGCAAGCTCCGGATGAAGTCCCTCGGCTCGGTGAATTGTCTAGGTATGATTTCGACCAAGCCCGATCACAAAGCTTGGAGTCCGGGAACGGATGGGTGGCCTGGAGAGGGGGCTTTTACGGTGGACTTCTTCCCTTTGTCTGGTGAAGGTGTAGGACCAATCAATTTGAGGATTGATCCACTGTGGAGAAGTGTCGTGGTTTTGGGTGGAACTTTGGCTGAGAAATTGGGCTCTTTTGGTGGGGATTAGGGCAAATTGTCACTAGGGATCAACTGCTCTAAGTATGGAGAGTGATCTGGAGCAATTTTGGTAGAGTTTCAGTAAGGTCTGGTTCATCACCTCTCATGGCCGAGAGGGGGTGGTGTTTAAATAGGAGAGGGTGGAGGGCCTCCCGGGGGAGTTAGGGCTTGGGATCGACTGCTCTTGGCAAGAGAAGAACGACTACAATGGCCACTGGGGATGGGGCGACTCAGCGAGTGAGAATTTCAAGTTTGGGCTCACATGCGAGCTCTCGGCCTAGTGGTTTCCGGCTGGCTGTGGTGGTCGGCCGGCCAGGGTCGGTCACCCTCAAGGTCGGGGAGGTCGAGGCTGGGGCTTAGTGCAGTCAATTGGGATTGGCCATGTGTAAAGGGTTTGATTTAGATGGAATGGGGGAGGAGCTAATTTTGGGTCCAAATGGGTCCATGTCATGGATTTAGGTTTGGTTCACCCTCCAAGGCTTGATTTTTTTGGGCTAAGGGAATCAGGTAAGTCAGCTAGCTTAGTGGGGAGAAGTCACCATCTAAGTACATTTATGTTTAATCAAGGTTTAGAAGAGTCATGAAAAGGCTTAATCACCCTTAAAGGAATCATTAAAGGACTCCCTTCCTCTGCCAAAAATGACATGGTGACGTGTAAACTGGTTCCCATGGCTTGTTTATGGCTTGTGCATGGCTTCATGGCTCCATTTGGCTTGGGGTAAAGCTTAGTCAATTTCATGGAAGTAGATTTTAGGAATCTTGGCATTTTTGGTGGAAATTTGGATGAAGCTTTATTTGGAATGGTTTAATGATGATTATGAAACTTAGGGGTGATATCAATTAAAGGTATGATGAAAAGAAATTGCCATGTGGGCTTTAGGGCCAATTTTGGGCTTTTGTATTTGGTGGAAATGGGCTTTTAAAATGGTTTAGAGAAGTGGGCTTTTGGATTTTAAAATGGATTTTAGGTTGGGAATTTTGCAAAGGATTGGATCCAATGAGTGTTGAATTTAGTTTAGGATTGTTTTATGAATGATTTAGAATAAACTTGAAGTGTTTGGGCTAGGTTTGGGTTGGATTTGGACCTCTTTGGTGAATGGGCCAATGTAGGTCAAATTGGGCTAACTTGGGCCAATGTTGGGCTAGGGTTGAAATTGATGTAAAATAAATGTTGGGAAATGTTTATGGGAGTGTTTCAAAGAGGTTTTGGCTTTGGTTGGGTTTTGATTTTGAGGTTTGGGCTTATTTGGGTTAGGTTTGGGTTTAGGTCAAAATTGGGCCTTTTAGCTTTGGGTTGAATTTGAGTGGGGGTTGGGTCTAAATTTTGGGAAAATAATGTTAGTTTTTTGTTTGTGGGAATGTTAAGGAAGGTTTAGAAAAGATTTGGGGCTAATTGGAGTTGAATTGGGTTAGTTTGGGTTAGGTTTGGGTCATGGGTCCAAATTGGGCTTTAAGGCCAAAAGTGAAATTGGATCCAAATGTCAATCAAATTGGACTTGGATTTGGTCTAGATTGGTGTTGGAAATGATAAATTGAAGTTTAGAATTGAATTGGACCAGAATTTGGGTCAATCGGGTAGGTTTGGCTTGACATTGGGTTCACTTAGGGTTAAAATGGGTCAAATTGGGGTTTTGACAAAAGTGGGGTAAATTGACAAAATTGGCCCATGGTGTAGTTAAACAAAATGAAATTGGGAATATTTGGGATTTTCTGGAATTTTCTAGGAATTTTCTGAATTTTTTGGATTTTTGGGTCAAGAGGGGTATTTTGGGTATTTGGAGGGTATTGGGAGGTATTTTTGGAATTTTTGATATTTTTGGCTATGGATGGTCAATTTGAGTGATGTGGAAATGTTCAAGGTTAATTTTGGAGAATTTTTGGTGATTTGGAAATTTTGAAAAATTTGGGTAAATTTCAAGGGCTTTGGGTAGGCTAGGCGGGTCTGGGGTCCCGGCGGTGAAAAATTGAAAATTTGGAAAATTGAAAATTTGGAAAATTGAAGATTAGGTGAATGTAAGTGGAATGAAATCATTTTGGTTGAGCCATGAAGCCATATCAAGCCCACATGAGCCATGAAGGGACTCATTTGAGGCATCCACTATGTTGTTCCTAACCCTCTTAGCTAAGGGCTTAGGGGTTAAGGACCATCCATGTGAATCACCTTCATGAGTCAGGAGGTCAAGTTGGGTATGGGTGTGTTTTTAGGAGGTGTGTGAAAGTGTATTGTATAAGTGTAGTGTGTGTGTAAGTCAGCCCTTCACCAGACCAGGCCACCCAGGGTAGTCCTAAGGCCAAAGAGTCCTATAGGAACTCATCCTTTAAACATCCACATTTGATTTCACCAGACCATGAAAAGGTTAGAAAAGTCAAAATAGGTCACCCCTGCACCAAAATTGACCAACCTAGGTCAACCTGGGTTAATACTGATTAACCCTACTCAACACTCATCAAATCGGGTCAAAACACTCAATTTTGAACTAAAAATAATATAAGTTAATAAAATAATTATTCCAAAGTTATTTTGATTAATTAATTGGCTAATAATATAATTTTCAATATTTTAATTAATTAAATGATTAATTAAAATGAAATTATAATTAAAAACATGAAATAAGACAAACTTTAATTTTAAACCAAAAATAACATAAAATTAATCAAATAATTAATTTAAAATTATTTTGATTAATTAATTGATTAATAAAATAATTTTTAACACTTTTAATTGATGACATAATTAATTAAAATGGAAATTAAATTAAAAAGGGCATAAAATGGAATTTTAACACATAACACCAATTATGACATAATTATTGGTTTTCAAAAATTCCAAACCCCTTTATGACATCATGGATGATTCATATGGGTTAGACATAACCCATATGACCCATTCAATATGACTCAACTCATTAAAAACTCATGACATGCCATTTAACCATGGTTAAAAGTCATTATGGAGGCATTATGATAAAGACAATGAGGTAGCAACTCCCCTTCATTTAAAAGCATGAGTCACCTCCTTCCTCAAGATGATGTGGCCGACCAACATAAGAGCCATCATATACACCTCATGAGCCATCCAATGAGGGGTAAACATCACTTAAACTCATTCTCATACCATGATTAATGATCCACCTTAAAATTACTTAGAATTTTATATCAAATTTTTATTAATATTTTAAGGATATTATGCTTTAATGAAGTATTTCTTACGTATTGTTTGCAGGTACAACAAAATAAGTTTATGAAAAAAAGAGTTAAAAAAGAGCAAAAATGAGCCAAAAAGAGTAGAAATGCAAAGAGGCTGATTTTGGCGCCTAGGTGCCAGACATAACAGATTGATTCTAGAGATTTCTTGACGGTTATTGGATGGTTATTGACGCTTCCAAACCAATCTAGAAGCCTCTGGGCAAATTCCACATGTTATAAACAAGATACAATGAATATGGACACAGGAAAGTAGTTATTAAACGAAGAGGTGTGAAGTAAATGTAAAGGGATGCGTCCATTCGCCCAGAGATTTTGGAGCCTAGGCGCCACAGTTAATTTCTAGAACATTCATTGAATGTGGATGAATTTTGAAGAGGTGTCTTAAGCAACTCCTAGACATTTCTGTAAATCTATAAATAGAGGACCATTTCTATAGCAAAAAGGAGAGGGAGAATTAATTAGAAAATAATTAATTAAGAGTTGTTAAGTAAACTGTCTTCTTATTTATTTTAGTGAGAGTTTAGTGTGAATTCGAGATTCAAGTTCTATTAGAGTTTGTGGAGTCAGAGAAACTTCAAAGGATTGCTTGGATTACATTACAAATAAGTATTTATATCTTATTTCTTAAGTTTAGTGCTTTGGATTTGAGTTATATGAATTTAATTTGTGGTCTAATTTCTATGCTTTCTGAGTAGTCTTCTTTTCTTTCTCCCTACGAATATGAAATTAATTAATAATAGATTTCAATCAGATTCGAGAACTTAATTTCTTATTTTATAAAAATTTGTGATGATAATGCACCCAATCTTAATATTCTTTACAAATTGGCCTCTTGTATTGTTAAAAACTGTGGAGAATTCTTAAGATCTGACCGTGGGCTAAGAATTCTTAACATGTATGTATCACATTTCTCTAAAAGGGAAGGTACAAATAAATAGGGAGATAATCTTTAATGGGTGTAGAATTGTTTTTTGTTTTTAGTGTGACAAGCTAAATTCAATCAATTTGGTTTTACAAAAGAGGTGACGGGTCACTAGCAGGCCAGACCAAAGACAACCATTTTGGGGGAACCTAGAAGTGAGAGTCTAGAAATTCATCCCTTTCTAGTAATAATACATCCTAATCCAATCTTTAAAAACTAGCTAATGTTCTTTATGACTTGGACCAAAGGGTAAAGGATATATATGCTCTTATTTGTCACAAAACTACATTTTTAAAGTTCTCAAGTAATTTTAACTGCTTATTAATCATGGAATATTTCATATGGGGAAAGAATCATTGTTTACTATTTTATAACTTGCCAATTTTCATATTCTGCATATTTTAATTAGTTTTAAATTAAAAGAATTTAATTAATAGTTTTCTTTCTTTTAACTTTTATTAATCCTCTTGGGATCTATATCTGAGGATTTAAAAAGAAAACTCTATATTACTTGAAACGATACGTATACTTGCGTAGTACCCCTAGTGTGTGATTTATATTTATTTATAAAAACTTTAATCTTTAATTATCGTACATTAGCCGCTTAATCTGATTTGGGGTCAAGTTTGGCCATAAATTTATAAGCTATTTTACTTACGTAGTTGCGGTCGGGTTAAGTTTTTGGCGCTGTTGCCGGGGATCGATATCTGGGGATTTAAAAAGAAAACTCAATATTACTTGAAACGATACGTATACTTGAATAGTACCCCTTGTGTGCGATTTATATTTATTTATAAAAACTTTAATCTTTAATTCAAAAGAATTTGCAGTTATTAAAGATACGTATGCAGTTATTTATAAAAACTTTAATCTTATAAATTTTAAGGCGGATCAATCAAAAACTTGACCCGACAGCAATTACGTAAGTAAAATAGCTTATAAAAATATGGCCAAACTTGACCCCAAATCTGATTAAGCAGCCAATGTACAATAATTAAAGATTAAATTTTTTATAATAAATATAAATCACACACTAGGGGTACTACACAAGTGTACGCATCGTTTCAAGTAATATAGAGTTTTCTTTTGAAAACCTCAAATATCGATCCAACGAGGATTAATAAAGTTAAAAGAAAGAAAACTATTAATTAATATCTTTTAACTTAAAACTAATTAAAATATGCAGAATACGAAAATTGGAAAGTGATACAACAATAAACAAAGATTCTTTCCCCATACAAAATATTCCATGATTAATAAGTAGTTAAAATTAGTTGAGAACTTTAAAAATATTGTTTCTTGACAAATAGGAGCATATATATCCTTTACCCTTTGGTCCAGGTCATAAAGAACATTAGCTAGTTTTTAAAGATTGGATTAGGATGTATTATTAGTAGAAAGGGATGAATTTCTAGACTCACTTCTAGGTTCCCCCTAAATGGTTGCCTATGATCTGGCCTACTAGTGACTCACCACTTCTTTTGTAAAACCAAATTGATTGAATTTAGGTCGCCACACTAAAAACAAAAATCAATTCTATACCCATTAAAGATTATCTCCCTATTTATTTGCACCTCCCATTTTAAGAGAAATGTGATACATACAAGTTAAGAATTCTTAGCCCACGGTCAGATCTTAAGAATTCTCCACAGTTTTTAACAATACAAGAGGGCAATTTGTAAAGTAAATTAAGATTAGGTACAGTATCATCACAAATTTTTAGAAAATAAGAAATTAAGTTCTCAAATCTGATTTAAATATGTTATTAATTCATTTCATATTCATAGGGAGAAAGAAAAGAAGGCTACTCAGAAAGCATAGAAATTACACCATAAATCATTTTCATATAACTCAAATCCAAAGCACTAAACTTAAGAAACAAGATATAAATACTTATCTGGAATGTAATCCAAGCAATCCTTTAAAGTTTTTCTGACTCAACAGACTCTAACAGGACTTTGACTCTCAAATTCACACTAAACTCTCACTAATACAAACAAGAAGAAAATAAGAAGGCAATTTACTTAACAACTCTTAATTAATTATTTGCTAATTAATTCTCCCTCTCCTTGCTGTAGAAATGATCTTGTATTTATAAATCTCCAGAAATGACCAGGAGTTGCTTAGGACACCTCTTCAAAGTTCGTCCACATTTAGTGAATGTTTTAGAAATTAACTGTGGTGCTGGCACCAGGATGTCTGCGCGAATGGTCGCATCCCTTCACATTTAGGTCACACCTCTTCGTTTAATAACTTCTCTCTCATGTCTATATTCATTGTATCTTGTTCATAACATGTGGGATATTGTCCAGAGGCTTCTAGATTTGTTCAGAAGTGTCAATAACCATCCAATAACTGTTCAAGAAATCTCTAGAATTAATCTGTTGTGTTTGGTTCCGAGGCGCCAAAATCAGCCTCTCTGCATTTTTACTCTTTTTGGCTCATTTTTGCTCCTTTTTAAGTCTTTTTCTTCATGAGCTCATTTTGTTGTGCAACTAAAACATAAGAAATACCTTTCATTAAAGTGTAATATCCTTAAAATATTAATAAAAATTTGATATAAAATTCTAAGGAATTTTAAGGCGGATCAATTCCCTCAAACTTAAACGTTACTTGTCCTCAAGTAACCTTTTACTTCTCAAAATATAATCTATGGAGAAAATTTTCTTTAAGACTTCTATAACTTTTTGTTTTATAAATTATATAATGAAACTTATAAAGCTTTTTAAATAACTTCGGCTAAAATCAAAATATGTAAAATATTTAATATACAAGTGTTAAGAACTTTCTTCTCCTATCTATTTCAAAAAATAATTGTAATTTGTCATATTAAGAACATGTAGATAATTTATAGGAAAAATTATTTAGAATTACTTAGAATTACTTAAAATTACTTAGAATTTTATATCAAATTTTTATTAATATTTTAAGGATATTACAATTTAATGAAAGGTATTTCTTATGTTTTTGTTGCAGGTACAACAAAATAAGTTTATGAAGAAAAAGAGTTAAAAATGAGCAAAAATGAGCCAAAAAGAGTAAAAATGCAAAGAGGCTGATTTTGGCGCCTAGGCGCCAGACAAAGCAGATTGATTCTAGAGATTTCTTGATGGTTATTGGATGGTTATTGACGATTACGAACCAATCTAGAAGCCTCTGGATAAATTAACACATATTTTAAATAAGATATAATGAATATGAAAAAGGGAGAGCAGTTATTAAATGAAGAGGTGTGACCTAAATGTGAAGGGATGCGTCCATTCACGCAGAGATCCTGGCGCCTAGGCGCCAAAACTAGCTCCAAGACGCCAGAACTAGCGCCTAGACGCCACTGTTAATTTCTAGAACATTCATTGAATGTGGATGAAATTTGAAGAGGTGTCTTAAGCAACTGCTGGTCATTTCTAGAGATATATAAATAGAGGACCATTTCTACAGCAAAAAGGAGAGGGAGAATTAATTAGAAAATAATTAATTAAGAGTTGTTAAGTAAAGTGTCTTCTTCTTTTTTTCTTCTTTATTTTAGTGAGAGTTTAGTGTGAATTCGAGATTCAAAGTCCTGTTAGAGTATGTGGAGTCAGAGAAACTTCAAAGGATTGCTTGGATTACATTCCAGATAAGTATTTATATCATGTTTCTTAAGTTTAGTGCTTTGGATTTGAGTTATATGAATATGATTTATAGTGTAATTTCTATGCTTTCTGAGTAGTCTTCTTTTCTTTCTCTCTACGAATATGAAATGAATTAATAACAGATTTAAATCAGATTTGAGAACTTAATTTCTTATTTTCTAAAAATTTGTGATGATACTGTACCTAATCTTAATTTACTTTACAAATTGTCCTCTTGTATTATTAAAAACTGTGGAGAATTCTTAAGATCTGACCGTGGGCTAAGAATTCTTAACTTGTATGTATCACATTTCTCTAAAAGGGGAGGTGCAAATAAATAGGGAGATAATCTTTAATGGGCATAGAATTGATTTTTGTTTTTAGTGTGACAGGCTAAATTCAATCAATTTGGTTTTACAAAAGAGGTGACGGGTCACTAGTAGGCCAGACCATGGGTAACCATTTGGGGGAAACTAGAAGTAAGAGTCTAGAAATTCATCCTTTTCTACTAATAATACATCCTAATCCATTCTTTAAAAACTAGCTAATGTTCCTATGACCCGGACCAAAGGGTAAAGGATATATATGCTCCTATTTGTCAAAAAGCCATATTTTTAAAGTTCTCAACTAATTTTAACTGGTTATTAATCATGAAATATTTCGTATGGGGAAAGAATTTTTGTTTATTGTTTTATCACTTGCCAATTTTTGTATTCTGCATATTTTAATTAGTTTTAAATTAAAATATTTTAAGTAATAGTTTTCTTTCTTTTAAATTTATTAGTCCTCGTGGGATCAATATATGGGGTTTTAAAAAGAAAACTCTATATTATTTGAAACGATACGTATACTTGCGTAGTACCCCTAGTGTGTGATTTATATTTATTTATAAAAACTTTAATCTTTAATTATCGTACATTAGCCGCTTAATCAGATTTGGGTTCAAGTTTGGCCATAATTTTATCAGCTATTTTACTTACATAATTGTGGTCAAGTCAAGTTTTTGGTGTCGTTGCTGGTGATTACAACTAATTAAAAGAATGTAAATTTTTAAATAAATATATATATATATATATATATAATAAAATAAAATTAATAATAAATGTAAAAACAAACCAAAAATAAATTTAAATAAATTAAATATCTTTCTCATATTTTTATGTGAAGTTCAGGAACTGAAGGATTAATACCTTATAATTCTAAATTAGAGAGTACTATAAGAAAAATTAGAAAGGAGAATAGATTTCATAATTTGCAAGAAATGGCTAATATACCTTAAAATAATATTGATCAAAATATTGAAATTGAAAATCAAAATCAGCTAAGACCTTTATGAGAATATGCTAACCCTACAGCTGATGAAATTCATCTAAGTATTCAATTACCTGTTATGGCTGCAAATTCTTCTGAATTAAAACCTGCAATTATACAAATCGTTCAAAATAATCAGTTTGGAGGGTCTCCTACTAAAGATCCTAATTTACACATAGCTAGTCTTCTAGAATTTTGTGCCACCTTTAAATGTGATCTTATTTCTGATGATGCTATTAGACTTAGGCTTTTTCCTTTTTCTTTAGGGATAAGGCTAAGATTTGGTTAAATTCATTAACAACAGGATCTATTAAAACTTGGGGAGAAATGACTAAAAAATTTTTAGCTAAATATTTTCCGCCATCGAAAACTGCAAAACTCAGAAATGATATAACTTCATTTACTCAACTTGATGGGGAAAGTATTTATGAAGCATGAGAACGATTCAAAGAACTTCTTAAAAAATGCCCACATCACTCTTTACCAGACTGTTTTTTTATATAAACATTTTATAATGGATTAATAGGTTCTCTTAAATCTATTATTGATGCTGTTGCTGGTGGTTCTTTAATGTCTAAATCATTTGATGAAGCTTATTCTTTAATTGAAGAAATGACAATTAATAATTTCTAATGGCCTTCTGATAGGATCAATCCTAAAAGAGTGGCTTGTATTCAAGAAAATGAAGCCTTTTCGATTTTAAATTTTCAAGTGGTTGCTATATCAAAGAAATTGGATAATTTGTCTCATTTATCACACATAAATGATAATTCAGGAAATGCTGATGAATATCAAACTTTAGAAACATTGCAAGCTATTGCTAGCAAAACTAATAAACCATATTCTAATTATTATAATCCAGGTTGGAAGAATCATCCTATTTTTAATTGGAATAATGCAAATCCTCAATGGGTTAACAACCAACCTATCACAACTGGAAATTGGAATAATTAAAATAATTCTAATTATCGACCTTCTTATCATCCTGGCTTTAATAATTAGCAATTTAAAGAAAAGAAATTGTCGATAGAAGAATTAATTTTACAAATGTGGAGTCAATTGCAAAGTCAAAATGCTGCAATAAGAAATATTGAAAATCATATGGGGCGAATTGCAAATGCTATAAATAGTAGACCATAAGGAATACTACCTAACACAGTTGAATTAAATCTAAGAGAAAATGGAAAAGATCCTGAGCAAATTAAAGTTGTGTTACTTAGAAGTGGAAAAGAACTAAGGGATGGAAAAGAGAGTAAGATTCAGAAAGAAACTGAAGTAGTAGAAGTTGAGAAACCTAAAGAACAACTATCTGAAACAGAGAAACAACTGCCATCTCAAGATGAATATGAAAAATTTCCACCTCCATTTCCACAACGACTTAAGCAGCAAAAATTGGATCAACAATTTTCTAAATTTTTTGAGGTATTCAAAAAGCTTACTATTAATATCCCATTCACTGAAGCTCTGGAAGAAATGCCTAAGTATGCAAAGTTTATGAAATACATTCTTAATAAGAAAAGAAAATTTGAAGCTTTTGAAACTGTAGCACTATGTGATGAATGCAGTGCAATTATTCAAAAAAAACTTCCACAAAAACTAAAAGATCCTGGAAGTTTTACAATAGCTTATGCTATAGGAGATAGATTTCAAAGAAAAACCTTATGTGATTTAGGAGTGAGTATTAATCTCATGTCTTTATCCATCTATAAGAGATTGGATCTAGGAGAAATTTCTCTTACAACTGTAACCTTGCAATTTGCAGATCGATCTATTACTCACCCTAGAGGAGTAATAAAAGTTGTTTTGGTAAAGGTGGATAAATTTATTTTCCCTGTTGACTTTATAATTCTGGATATGGAAGAAGATAAAGAGATTCCTATCATCCTAGGAAGACATTTTCTTGCTATCGGACATGCTATGATTGATGAGCAAAAAGGGGAGTTAACCATGAGAGTTAATGAACAAGAAGTAACATTTAATGTTCTTAAATCAATGAGGTATTGACTGACGGACTTTATATATACAAGAATGTATGAACTCAAATTTATATATGTTTATAATGATTTTGTAAAGTCCGAACACTCAACGCAAGTATACGTATCGTATCAAGTAATACATGACTCTAATGGAGTCCTGGTTATCGATCCCACAGGGAAGTACGAAGTAGAAGAAAGTGTTTCATAATATATATAATATAGCACTGAAATCCGATACTCAATTTGCACTTAAAGTTTACTACTTACTTCTGTTACCGCTATGCAGAAAACAGTAACAATTAATTAAACTACAATTACTTCTAACAAATTTGAAAACAGAATTAACTAGTAGACACACTAAACTATGTATTTCAAAGATGTTTGATATATGAGAAAATTATATTTCCTCTTGCAATGAGAATATGATGTGTGGATTGATATGGAACTATTATCTATGTTATTGTGCCAAATAGGAGCATAGATGTTTCTTTACCCTTAAAGGAGTACCCCCTCTTCTAAGAATGAAAAGAACATTGACATATCCTAAGTTTAGTCATTAAATCTAAGGCTAGGCTGGGAGGATACCGGCTATCACTTCGGAGCTCCCACTCACTGTTGACCTCATTTTTGATGAGGTCTTCTCTTCTTCTCTTTAGTACTTAGGATCTAGCCTTAGGCTTTTCCTTTGACTATCCTAAAGGATTAGAATTGGGACCCACCACTTAGAAATTCAAACCACTTCTTAACTCCCTGCAAACTCCACAAACTTGATTGTAGACCCCTAATCACCTAGAGGGTTAAAATCAAATGTGGAAGTTTAAAGGATGAATTCCTATAGGACTATTTGGCCTTAAGACTGCCCTGGGTGGCCTGGTCTGATGAGGGCTGACTTACACATACACTACATTTATACACTACACTTTCACACACCTATACCTAACTTGACCTCTTGACTCATGAAGGTGATTCACAAGGATGGTCCTTAACCCCTAAGCCCTTGGCTAAGAGGGTTAGGAACAACATAGTGGATGCCTAAAATGAGTCCCTTCATGGCTCATGTGGGCTTGATATGGATTCATGGATCAACCAAAATGATTTGATTCCACTTACAATTACCCAATCTTCAATTTTCCAAATTTTTAATTTTGGACCCCAGGGACCCTACACCCGCCTAGCCTACCCAAAACCCTTGAAATTACCCAAATCCTCCAAAATTTCCAAATCACCCAAAATTCCCAAAAATTAACCTTGAAAATTCCCACATTACTCAAATTGATCACCCATACCCAAAAATACCAAAAATTCCAAAAATACCTCCCAATACCCTCCAAATACCCAAAATACCCCTCTTGACCCAAAAATCCAAAAATTCAGAAAATTCCCAGAAATTTCCAGCAAATCCCAAATATTCCTAATTTCATTTTGTTCAACTACACCATGGGTCAATTTTGTTAATTTACCCCACTTTTGTCAAAACCCCCAATTTGACCCATTTTAACCCTAAATAAACCCAATGTCAAGCCAAACCTACCCAATTGACCCAAATTCTGGTCCAATTCAATTCTAAACTTCAATTCAACACCCCCAACACCAATCTAGACCAAATCCATGTCCAATTTGATTGACATTTGAACCCAATTTCATTTGGACCTTAAAGCTCAATTTGGACCCATGACCCAAACTTAGCCCAAACTAACCCAATTCAACTCCAATTAATCCCAAAACTTTTCTAAACCTTCCTTAACATCCCCACAAACAAAACACTAACATGATTTGTGCAAAATTTAGACCCAAACCCCACTCAAATTCAAACCAAAGCTAAAAGGCCCAATTTTGACCTAAACCCAAACCTAACCCAAATAAGCCCAAACCCCAAAATCAAAACCCAACCAAAGCCAAAACCTCTTTGAAACACTCCCATAAACATTTCGCAACATTTATTTTACATCAATTTCAACCCTAGCCCAACATTGGCCCAATAGCCCAATTTGGCCTACATTGGCCCATTCACCAAAGAAACCCAAATTCAACCCAATTCAAACCCAAATCACTCACAACTTGCTTCAAATCACTCATGAAACATCCATGAGCTAAACCCAACATTTGTTTGACCCAATCCTTCACAAAATTCCCATCCATAAATTTATTTTTAAACCAAAAGCCCACTTTCTTAAACCTTCCTAAAAGCCCAAATTTCATGCTAAAGCCCATATGACAAGTTCTTCTCATCATACCCTTAATTAAAATCATCCCTAAGTTCAAATCAATCATCAAATGATTCCAAATCAAGCCATGTGCCAAATTCCATCAAATCACTCCTAAATTACCAAAATTCCTAAAAACCTCTTTCATGAAAGTTGACTTAGCTTTTTCCAAGCCAAATGTGAGCCATGAAGCCATGCATGAGCCACATGGGAGCCATGACAACCATGGAATCTACTTTCCACCTCACCATACCCAAGATGGCAAGAGGAGGAGGCCCTTTCTATATTCTCTTAAGGGGGATTAGCCACTTCCATGACTCCACTAAACCATGCTTAAACTTAATTGTACTTGGATGGTGACCCTTCCCCACTAATTAAGCCGACCTAAACCACTTTATCTTCACCCAAACTAGCCATGGGAAGGTGCACCTAGCCCAATCCATGCATTTGACCAATTTGAGCCAAAATATACCCTTACCCCATTCTACTTTCATTCAAACACTTTACACATGTCAAAGCCCAATTGCCTTCACCAACTTCAAGCCCTGGACCTCCTGACCCTGAAGGTGACTCATGCCTGCCGGCCAACCACCCAGGCAGCTGGAAAACACCATGGCCGAGACATGGGGAGGAGCCAAACTTTGGAATTCTCCCTTGCTGAGCTGCCCCATGCCCAATGGCCACCATGGCTATTCTTCTCATGCCCAGAGCAGCTGATCCCAACCCTTGGCCATCCCTGTGGAAAAGAAATCATTTAATTTCATCAAGTATTTTATTTTTAATGATTTATTTACCCTCTGCATTGTTTTAATTCTCCATGCATATAGGAAATTCACCATGGCATGAGACCATATGGCTTTTGAAGCCTCTGAATTTGGGAACATTCCCTGAATTTTCCAAAGTCAGAGGCCATCCCTATGAGAAGTTATTGATTTTTCAAATTCATGTTACTTGTTTTGAGTATTTTAAATCCAATAATTAGCATGTTGTAAAATAAATTCTAGAAAAATTTGGTGATGTCTCTTATGACCAGAGGACCCTAGGAAAAATAGGTTTTGAATTAATTTATTTAAAATAACCCTAATTGGCTTAAACACCCAAAATAGGTCCTTAATTAATTAGAGCTAATCATTCATCAAATTGACTTGAAATCAATTCTCCACTGACCTTTAGGATCAGAGGAACCCACCATAAAAATTTGAACTCAATTGGACTTGGTTAGCCCTACTAAATGAGTTGATTAAGCAATTTAGCCATTTTAAACTTTAAAAATTTATAACTTTCAAAATGCTTTTCAAAAATTCACCAAATTGGTTTTGGAGTCTCTCTGATATCAGGGGAATTTAAGAAAATTAAAATTTTAATTTTCTAAAAAAGTTGATTTTTGGTATTATTTTAATATTTTAATAATTAAAAAATAATAAAAATCATAAAAATAATAAAATTCACCAAAATGTCACATTTTGAATTTTAATCACTTAGGAACAAACCCCATATTTTTCTTAAGTCTCTATGATGAGATATTAAATTTTAAAGCCCTAAGGTAATTTTAAAATTAAAAAAATGTATTTTCTAGCATTTCCACTAAAATAATTTTAATAAATCAAAGAAAAATTATAAAATTGTAAAAATTGATTCTCTGATTTCCTTGATATCAGAGAGATTTTTGAAAAATATAAAATTCATTTTTCAACCTTTATTTTTTTTTAAAATTAATTAATACTCCAAAACTTAAAATAATTCTAATAAAAATACTATAATTCAAAAAATCACCAAAATTGGACCAAGTGGTCCTTTGGTCATTAGAAATGTCCCATAATTTTCTTAAGGACAAAAAATTTCCCTTGGTCATATTATTAAATTTTCCTTGGAATTCCCTATTTTCCACCAAAAATAATTACATAAATAAATTAAATACAGAAAAATCACATTTTCTCCTCTCATGTCTTTATTGACATATGAGTGAAGTCACATAAAAATTTCAAATTCATTTAAGCTCAATTTAGTGAGTTATGAAATTATTAAGCTTGAAGGGCAAAATGGTAATTAAAATTTTAACCTTTAATTAAAACTTTAGGCTTAATAAAATTAAAGAGTAAAATATTTGATCCTAATCTGATTTGGATGATTGAAATTTAAATAATTAAAGGGTAGAAACCTATTAAAAAATTTGAAGATAATTAAAACAAACTTTAATTAAATAATTGATTAAATTTGGAAGAATAATAAAATTGGAATTATTAAATAGGGATATTATTAGGAAGAGATTTGTTCTTTAATCTAAAGATCCCTAAATTAATCATCTCAATAAAATTTAATTCCTAATTAAAATGATAATCCAAGTTTAAGATTTAAAATGCTAAAAGTCTTAATCATTAAATTAAATTAAAGTTAAATTATTTAAATTAAACCCTTTTAAAATTTCAATTAAATTAATACTTTAACAATTAAAATTAAATCATCTTTAAGACATAAAAGATAAAATATTAAATTAAAATTAAAAATAAAATTAAATTAAAATATATTAAATCAAATTAAATTAAATTAAATCAAATTAAATTAAATTAAATTGAATTAAATTAAATTAAACTAAATTAAATTAAATTAAATTAAATTGAATTAAATTAAATTAAATTAAATAATAAAATCAAGTTAAAATTAAAATTAATTTAAATTAAATAAATTAAATTAAAATTAAAACTAAACCAAATTAAATTAAATTAAAGTTAAATTAAATTGAATTAAAAATAACATCACCTAAGACATAAAGAAATTCAAAAATAAAACAACTCGAACACTATTCCAAATTTAAACCCACTAATTAAAATTAATTCATAAACCATTTGAACACCAATTTACCCTCGAAAGCTTTTGTTGTCATAACTCCTAAACAGAACGTTAAATGAAATGTTACTTCATTTATAGGATATTCAAATGTCCTAGTTCACTGAGCAAGATAACAACAAAACTTGAATTTTCGGACGATTAATTCATTTGTATAATTAAATTCATTTGGACTTAAAACAATTCTAGCAATATTGAAAAGATGTTTAAGATTCTTCTTAAGCACTTCCTCAATATGATAGGATGTTTATGAGAACAACTGAACTTAATTGTTCTTTGATGAAGAAAATCGTCCTCAAGCCAAAACACAAGAACCTAGACGTCATAGGAAATGACTAGCTATAGGATTAGGAACTTGGTAGAAAACCATAACCCTTCCCTTAGCTTTACCTAGGAAATTGCTTAAATATTCTAAATTGTGTTTAAGTGTAGCTTGGGATAACGGGAAGGCCCTCCAGGTACGCTTTTATTTTGTTGCAATTTACTTTATTGCAATTTGTTTAATCACATCGCACTTATTTTTCTTGCGTGATAAACAACTGTTGCATGAAAACCCACTCCTTTAGGATAGTCCCTAAAACTGAAACCAAAACTAAATTAAAAGTCATTGCAAGATTAAATTCACCGCCACAACATTTCAAAATATAAAACAACTCAAAATTTAATCACAAACAGAACACAAAACTACAATTACAACTAAATTAAAACATCTTGTTGGATGATCGAGAATACCTCGGATGATGTAACCTACGTGTTGCTAACGGGATTTCCCACGGTCTAAATGAAAGTGTGGAACTCATTTAGTTGAGTTTAACAAATTCATCTGGACTAAGTGAATCCGATAAAAATAACGATTCCGGAAGGATGGAACCGTGGGATCTTAACCGGTGTTGTTATAATCAACTTTAAGATTTGTTTTAATTAAAACATAAAAAAACACTTGGATTTTAAGAATTTCTTTAAATAAAAAAACTTTTCTCATCTCCTAATTTATGACTTCTAAAACTAAACCTCTGCAACAACGAGGAGCTCGGAGCATGGTGGGCAGCACGGCCATCGTCATCAGCAAAACTGAAATCTACATCAGCAAAACTTTCTTAGAATTAAAAAACCAAGCCATAGGATTTCGAGGTAGTTTGCCTAGTGCAATATAAATCCTCAACCTTTTGTTAGGCATTTGCATTGCAAATTAAGCCCTAACCGGTCTTAGGACTTCGAGGTAGTCGTTTGGTACGACATAAACCCTCACATCTTCAAGGCTATTTGTATGATTGTCTCATACGAATATAAGTCCAAATTAATTAAAATTGGCAAGATCAAAACATTAAATAAACATTAGGACTCTCCTAAATTCAAGCCAAACAATAGGATAGTTGGGAAATTACCGAAGTTCGCTTCGAATCTGTGATTTCTCCTACCTTTCTTCCTTTGAATTCCCAAAATAAAATGTTCCGAATTTGATCCATTCCCTATTGAAATTTCAAAATTCAATTCCTTGAAAACTTAAACTTTGAAATTCTTGAGAGCAGAATTACTGATTATTATCGAGAGTTTTTTTAAGTGATTCCCGTCATTTAAGATGTAATTAACTATAGGGGCTTGCCCTTATAGGGAATTTTAAAGAACCCAGGTAATATAAACCCTGTTTAATGCTTTCATATTAAGCAGGGGAATTTGTCGGCTTATAAAATTGGTTCGTAGACTAAACGGATGTCACAAATCTTCTAGTTTATTAAATCGAGCCCCATCACTAAACATTGTGTCTATTCTTCGAGATAGATACACAGTTTATGATGCGGTGCTCGTTTATATAAACTATTCGGGATGTGAGATCAGTTTGATTTCATATCTTAAAAATTTTCAGATTTAAAATTATTTTTAAAATCAAATGCTACTTTTCAAATTATATATATTTAAACTAAATTTAAAATCTTAAAAATTCGCCGCACAATTTTTGTTAGGCGACCCCCTTTTCAAAATAAAACACACAACCTAAAAATATGCCGACACTCAACTTTCACCTAAAGGCTAACCTTCGATGTTTAGTTACTAATCTTAGAATCAATTTGGGGATCTCAGCCTGTCACCCTGAAATCTCCAAATTGAAGTCCATCAAAACACATTTCCCTATTTATTTGCACTCAATTTTCATGAACTACGCAATTCATCCATGGAAATGGAATGGATTCTTCATTATTGTTGTAGGACATTAAATCCTTTCAGAATTAATGTTCAACAACATATTTTAACATTTCAATTGGCCAAATCGAAAAGTAAATTAAGTTCGAAATGAAAAACCATCACAATTTCTTCAATAAGTTAAAAGCACATCAAATCCACATCAATCTTACATCACATCTCTATGCAAGAAGAAAGAAAAAGGAGACTACTCAGAATTCATGAAGAAGATACAATAAAACATGAATTTTTATATATAAGAGAAAAGTCATACAAACCATAAAAGAAAATACTACTTATATCTTTCTCTTCCCCAATGCAATTCCCTTAAAGTTCCTTTGAATCCTTTTCTCTCTTCTTTACAACACTTCATTCTCTCTTTAGAATGGAAAGGAAGAAGCAATCTCTCACTTTACTCCTTCTCTGTCATTCCTTAGAGAAGAATTCATCTCAAACTCTCACTTCTACACACTTTTCTCCTAAACCCTAACACTTAACACACACTAAAACTATACTAGAACCACTGAAGAAGCACTGAACTCTCCACCATTTTTGTCCAAAAACAATTACTTATAAGTTAGAAACGAAATAACAAGAGTTTCCATAGGCATCCCTTCAAAAAGTCACCAAAATTCTTCAATTTTGAATTCCACCGACTTTGGGTGCTAGCGGCGCCTGATAGGAAGCTGGCGGCGCTCTATCGTCCGAATTATTTCTGAAGTCTCTGGAAAATGGCGCCGGCGGCGCCAGAACCTATTTTCCCCCTTATTGCTCCTTTTTGCTTATTTTTGCTTTGAATTTGTTCCTTTTCGCTTCTTTTCGCTCCAATCACCTAAAATCATCATACCTGCAAAAAATCATGAAAAATACCTTTCATTAAAGTGCAATATCACCAAAAATGGGTAAAATCATATAGTAAAAATCATATATATTTTTGGCGCATCAAAATCTCCCAAACTTTAACTATTACTTATCCTCAAGTAATCCTTTAACTACATAAAATATAACTCTAGGCAATGTACTTTTCAACTGTAGGACACTAAAATTTTTCATTCAAAAGAATATATTGGTTAGATTTTCAGAAAGAAAATTAGTAACTCAGGTCAACATTACAGGTAAGCAATCAAGTCTAAGGGTTCTAGTCTTCTATTTATTTCAAGATAAACTATAATTTGTCACATTAAGGGTGCCTTGAAAGACTATGTGAAAAAGGAGTTCATGCAAACTTTATTAGAATGTAGGCTAATACTTTAAATATAAATTCAGAAATGAAATTAAGTTCTCCTTTTAGGGTGACTCAAGTGAATCCAATTTTTGATTAGGCATCTCCTCATAAATATTTTTCTTTCTCTTTCTTTTCTTTTTCTTCTTTCTTTTCGGGATTGTTTTTCAATCCTTCTTTTCTTTTCTTTCCTTTTTCTTTCTCTCTTTTTTTTAATGAGGATTACTATATCTGGATAGCCTTTAATGATTTTGAACTTTACTCTCCTCTTTCTAAAGTTCAAACTTGAGACACCTCCTTACTTTATAATTAGGTATGAGCTTTATTATTCATCATAAAGTCACTTTCTTTTCTTAACACACAATACTTTAAGTCCCTTAACATTTCAAAAATACAGTTTTCTTTACTTTAAATAGTTGACTATAATCAAATCCTTTCATACCAAATATCTTACTTCTATAAAATTAACCATTATTACTAAAAACTTTCATCCTATCCTTCCATAATATTCAACTGAAAAAAAAGTTTTAGTTACTTACAGTGAGGTTCAACTGCCAGAAGTTATGCTAATAATTTTGAAAATATAATAATTGAGAACAAATAAAAGTTA
This sequence comes from Papilionanthe hookeriana x Papilionanthe teres, assembly GCA_022702705.1. NCBI lineage: Eukaryota > Viridiplantae > Streptophyta > Magnoliopsida > Asparagales > Orchidaceae > Papilionanthe > Papilionanthe hookeriana x Papilionanthe teres. The sequence continues at coordinate 11,336,599 of CM040438.1, forward strand.
ATATTTCTTTACCCTCCCCCAAACTTAAATTTTTCAATAAATTTGAAATAGTAGAGAGTAAAAGAAACTAACCTTTTTGTGCTGGGATTTTGAAATCTTCAACAGCTATCTGGTATTAGTCAAAATTTACAACTAGCAGGCATGAAACAGTTAGTAACAGTGATATAAATATTTTAAACATTTGCATGGGTAAAGAGAAATTAACTTTAAACATCTAAACATCCAACAAAACACTACAATACTAAACAAACGATCACAATACTACACAGTCCATTTAACAATTTCAATGTTTTAATACAACATAACAGTATACCAACAGGGTTACACATCAAATGAAAACCAAATAACTACTACATCGCAACAGTACAACACAACACAATCAAAACAACAGAAATAGAAACAAACAATCTACCAATCTCCATCACCAGGATCATCAGCAGGGTCATCAGCAGGGTCAGGTCTATATGGTGTATAACTGGGGCAAGTAGGAAATATCACATCAGACTCCCCCCTCATAAATCTAACCTGAGCATCATAATAGGCAATATCGAACTCAACTCTCCTCTACAGATAATCTTCACTCACATCACTCCTCGCCTCAAACACATCCATCCTACCATGGAGTCTATCCACACTAGCACTCTGCAGTCTCAGTTGCTCCATAATATCAGATAAGGTAGGCGGCTCAGATGTTGATGGAACATCATAACTCGTAGTAGGAATATCAGTACTCCTACGCTCAACTCGGGCTCCCACATGAGACTCATAAGTACGGATAATAGTCTTTGTAATTTGTCTCATAGGTATAGCCACTTCTTCAGAACTACTGAACTCCCCTCCAGACTGAACACATAGGGCATGAATTAAGGCAGGATGTCCTAATCCTCCAGTGGTCTCGCCTCTAGCAATAGTATGAATGTTCTTGTAAACAATAGTTCTAATATCAATCTTTTTCATCTTTTGAATACAATAGTTCAAAATCGCTCTATCCCTTGTAACTTCGCTGTGGTGATAAGATGGTAATAGTCTCGCAGAGATGAAATAATGCCTAACTTTTGATGCAGCATTCAATGTGGAAGCGGGGAAGTTAATTAACTGTTTTTGACTTACTTTCCATTCCCCTCTTCCATCAGTCAGAAAAGCAATAACTTTTCTCATATTCTCCCCTCGAGTATCAAAGTTTTCATATTCACAAACAAATGGTTCTCGAGTCTGATAGAAAGCATTGACTCGCTGAGGAGTAAACTCAACCATTTTTCCTCTAACAAGCACGTACTCAGTCTCAGTCCAGGGCACATTAGCATAGAACTCTCTAACCACTCCCATAACAGCATTCGCAGTAAAATAACAGAATCGTTCCCAGTTTCGCTCTGCAATTAACTGTTCTATAGATCCACAGGACTATCAAAAGCGCGATCCTGGATACACTTCTTGTTGTAAAGGTAAGAGTTAAAGCGAAATTGTGCTTTGATATTAACGAATTTCTCCTCATGAAAATCTAATTTCCTTTTCTCTTTACTCATCCTTGGAGCCATGTGAATTTCTAAAATTTGTAAAAAAATTCCAATAAATCCCAAATTCACAATGTAACAAACTCCAAATATTATCTAAACAAGTAAGAGTAAATTTCATAATGGAAATCTCAAAATCTCTTTAAAACTCAAAAAATTCCAACCTAAGCAATGTGAGAGATTTCCATGGTGAAAATCAACAATTTTTAGCTTAAAGTGAAGCTCTTACCAAGAGAAGTGTAGATCTGGCCTCGAAAAGCTTTGAAATCACCTTAAATTCGAGATCTAGCAAGCCCTAGATCTTCAAAATCATGAAAATGGAGGAGGAAGACGAAAGCAATTGAAAAATCTGTGGGTCCCAGGGTAAAATCGCGAAAACGAGGGTTTTTGGCCTTTTATTGGGTTCGCGCGCCGGCGGCACTCGATAGGGCGCCAACAATGCTCAATTTAAAATAATATGCCAAACTCTCTGGATTCTAGTGCTGGCGGTGCCAGTCCAAACTTTTTTCTGGGTCCGAAAAACTTTTCGTAATTTCGATCGTTTCGACTTCCTCAATGATGTTTAACACTTAAATAAGCATTTACATTATCTCACAAGCAATAATTAACACAATTCTTAACACAAACAACACACAACAAACTTATATATATAAAATCCAAGTTACAATATAAACACAAAGTTTGTTCATTCAAACCAAACCAACTCTTAGATGTTTAGTGTTGCAAGTACACTACGATAGGCAAACACTAAAATCTAAGCACACAATGAAAGTAAGCATATCCAAATCCAAATTTAAATTACAAAGCAAAGTAAATACTACACACACCAAGCATAATTAAGCAAAGCAAATAAACACACAACAAACATAAGTAGAATCCAATAATTACTCCACATCAGTTTCAGAACTACTCTCTCCTCTAATGTCTCCAATTGATTGCTGATGTACGAAGAAATTATAAAATGGATGAAATGGAAATTTGTCAGATGATTCGTCAATAATCACTATGTTCTTCTTCATCAAGTTAATCAAGCCCATGTCAATTCGACCAGTGTGATCGAATTGTTCCTTCATTCTCCAATATATATGATCAAATAAATAAAAAATGTTATTGATTGCGCTCATAACATTCTGTACCTCTTTCTACATCTGTTTGATCCTCTTCAATATCATTATGGATCCTTCAGGAAAATAGGGTTGAATCGGTTGTGAAGTCTGTGTTGGTTGATCAGCAAGCAAATTCATGTCATCTTCATCTCCCGCTGTCTGGTAGTCATAAGGATTAGTTGGATCAAGAGGCCTCCATGGAAGAAGAACCTTTTCCCAACTATCATAAGGAACTTGCGATTGTCTATATAACAAAAATATGGTGGACGGGTGTCCAAGCCCATATTTAGATCCATGAACAATTAATCCAAAAATTGATTTCACAATGATATTACCAATGTCAATTGGCCTCCCAGTTTGAATATATAAATTCAAAATGGCACTTTCCTTAGTTACCTTGCTAATTTCAATGTTGGAAATAATTTTGCCGAAATAAAGTAGTGCCACTGCTTTGACACTGGATTCAAGGATGAAGATGGTAAACTAATGTATCCATTCTCTTTAATTTCCCAATCCTCATTCTCATCCGTCAAATATCGATACACATCATTCATATTATCTCGTGTGGCATTGAAATTAGAATAATGGCAAATAGGTACATTCTCAATCATGAAAAGATCGTTAATTCGTGCAAGAGTGAATTGCACAAATCTACCTCGCACAAATACGAAACCTTGGTTGATCCCGTGAAGATTTGTAAAGAATTCTTTCACGACGGGAACAACAACGGTAGCGGTAGTGTAGCAAAGCACTTACCAATGTCTCTCATTAATTATCTCTTCAATTCTAGTAGTAGGATTATCCATACCTCGATTTATGAAGCCACTTTCTTTGATAATCCTTCTCTTCATCATCACTTTGTTGAACAAACATTGTGCCTCGAAACTTATGAACTTCTTTCGGTTGAAAACACAAGATCGAGGGATTTCAATGGAGTAGGAATCCATGGGATGCGAATTGGGAATGGTAGTTTTCATTTTTCTGGAGTTAGGAAGTCTAAAATGGAGTTTAGGGAGTTATAATGGACAAAGATCCCGCCCAAAACTGCCAAAACTCGCATTTTAAATCTTAAAAAACCATCAACAGGTATTGGGCGCCTGCGGCGCTCGATAGGGCGCCGACGGTGCTCAAACCTGTAAGTTCAGTATTACATCTGCGATAGGGCGCCGACGATGCCAGTCATCAAAATTTCTCACCAAACTTCGTTTGGCCCAAAATATTATAATTTCTCATTTCGTTCCAATATTTATCCATTTTAAAACTATTTTGGAGTAATTAGGATTCAAAAATAATTATCTAAAAAGTTAAACTACAACAAACAAGAGAACACACCACAAAGATACATATGAGTTGCCTCCCATAAAGCGCTTGGTTTAACGTCATCAGCCCGACAAACCATTCAGTCAATTGAGATAACTTAGCAATAAAAACTCTTTGAAGTCAGGTTGAAACCCGTCAAAGCAAGGCTTTAATCGATGCCCATTAACCTTGAAAATCTTTCCAGTATCAGGATCTTTTAATATCAACAGCTCCAAAAGAATGAACTTTTACAACTGTAAAAGGTCCTAACCATCTAGACTTGAGCTTTACAGGAAAAAACTTCAATCTTATGTTGTATAACAAAACTTTTTGTCCAAATTCCAATTTCTTTTTCAATATCTTCCGATCATGCCACAATTTCATTTTCTCTTTATAAATCCTATCATTGTGATAAGATGCATTTCTAATCTCTTTTAATTCATTAAATTGCATAAATCTTTTTTCTCCAGCATTTTTCAAATTAAAATTCCACTCTTTGTATCGCCCAATATGCTTTATGCTCCAATTCAATCGATAAATGGCAAGTCTTACCAAACACTATTCTATAAGGAGACATTCCAATAGCGGTTTTAAAAGTAGTCATATAGGCCCATAAAGCAGTATCTAATCGAGCAGACCAATCTAATTTATGATTATCCACAGTTTTCTTCAAAATTTTTTTAATTTCACGTTTATACACTTCTGCTAAACCACTAGTATGGGGATGATAAGCAGTAGAGATTCTATGAATAATATTATATTTCTCAATTAATCTCTTAATTTGATTATTCCTGAAATGGGATCCACCATCAGTTATGATCACTCTCGGCATTCCATATTTTGTAAATATATTTTTCTTTAAAAATTTTGAAACACTCTGAGCATCACATCTAGGTAAAGCAATAGCTTTAATCCATTTCGAGACATAATCTACGACAACCAATATATATAAATTTCCAAATGAAGGAGTAAATGGTCCCATAAAATCTAATCCCCATACATAAAAAATTTTAACTTCCAAATTATAATTTAGAGGCATTTCATTTCTTCTAGAGATATTACCTACTCTCTGACATTGATCACATGATTTAATATATTTGTAAACATCTCTAAAAAGAGTAGGCCAATAAAATTCAGATTGTAAAATCTTAAAAGAAGTTTTATCTGCACCAAAATGACCTCCAAATTCAGAATCATGACATCGTTGAATAATCAAATTTATTTCTTCTTGGGGCACACATTTCCTAATAATCAGATCCTTACACTGTTTATATAGATAGGGCTCATCCCAAAAATAAAATTTTGCATCATTTTTAAACTTCTTTTGTTGTTTCCTTGTTAAATCAGGTGGTACAATATCACTGACAATATAATTCACAATATCAGCATACCAAGGCAAATTACTTCGCATAATAGTATAAATTTGCTCATCAGAAAAAATTTCTATAATTTCCTTTTCAAATTCAGATAATTTATCATACTCTATTCTTGAGAGATGATCAACTATTTGGTTATCAGCTCCCTTCCTATCAACTATCATAAAATCAAATTCTTGCAGAAGAAGTATCCATCTAATTAGTCTAGGTTTCACATCCTTCTTTTGCATTAAATATTTGATAACCAAATGGTCTGTATGCACAATACTTTTAGTTCCAATTAAATATGGTCTAAACTTTTCAAAAGCAAATACTATAGCTAATACTCTCATTCAGTAGTGGTATAATTAATTTGAGCCTCATTAAGAGTTTTACTAGCTTATTAAATGACTTTGAAAACTTTATCATGCCTTTGCCCCAATGCTACTTCGATCGCATAATCACTCGCATCACACATAAGTTCAAATGGTTTCTCCCAATCGAGTGAAACAATTATTGGTGCAGTGATTAATTTCTCTTTCAAGAATTCGAAAGCACTTAAACATTCATCATTAAAATCAAACTTTCTATCATTTTCTAAAAGTCGGCACAAATGTTTGGTAATTTTAGAAAAATATTTAATATATCGCCTGTAAAATCCAGCGTGTCCTAAGAAACTCCTCACCTCTCTCACAGTAGTGGGTGGTGGCAATCTCTCAATCACTCTAATTTTAGTAGGATCGACCTCCATACCATGTTCAGAAATTTTATGCCCATGCACAATTCCTTCTGCAACCATAAATTGACATTTCTCCCAATTCAGAACAAGATTTGTTTTCTCACAGAGCTCTAAAACTTTTGCTAAGTTTTCCAGGAAAATTTCAAATGAAGTCCCGAATACAGAGAAATCATCCATAAAAACTTCTATTCCATTATCTATCATACTACTGAAGATAAACTTCATACATCTCTGAAATGTTGCAGGTGCATTACACAGTCCAAAAGACATTCTTCGAAAAGCAAAGGTTCCATAAGGGCTAGTAAATGTTGTCTTTTCTTGATCCTCAGGAGCAATAAGTATTTGATGGTAACCAGTATATTCATCCAGAAAGCAGTAGTACTTGTGTCCAGCATGTCTATCTAGCATTTGATCAAGAAAAGGAAGAGGAAAGTGATATTTTCTGGTGGCGGCATTTAATTTCCTATAATCAATACAAATTCACCATCCATTAATTTGTCTGGTAGATATAATTTCATTACATTTATTCACTTCAATAGTCACTCCTCCCTTTTTCGGTACACAATGTATTGGACTCACCCAAGCACTATCCGAAATAGGATAAATAATTCCAGCATCCAGCCATTTTAAAATCTCTTTCTTAACTACTTCTTTCATTATAGGATTCAATCTCCTTTGCGGATCAACTCTCGATTCATGTTCTTCTCTAATAAAATTCTATGCATACAAATCGAAGGACTAACTCCTTTGATATTTGCCAAAGTCCATCCAAAAGCTTTCTTGTATCTTTTTATAGTTTCCAACAACTTCTGTTCTTGATAATCATTTAACTCCGAAGATACAATAACTAGTAGGGTAGATGATTCTCCTAAAAGCATATACTTCAAATAATTAGGAAGAATTTTCATCTCAAGTTCAGGAGGTTTTATTATAGATGGAATTAAGCTTTTATTTCCACCTTCCATTGTGTCTAATACTTCAAATATCTCCTGAACATACTCCAAATTTTCATTCTTCTTACTATTTGAATTTTCTTCATCTTCATTTTCTTCTTCAAACATATTTTCATATTCCACTTCTTTTTCAAATATATTCTCAAAGTGATCGTTTCTCAAATATTCACAGACCTCCATCCTAAAACATTCATTATCTTTTTCCATTGAGGGATACTTCATAGATTTCAAAATATTAAAGGTTACCTCTTGATCATTAACTCTTATAGTTAATTCTCCTTTTTAAACATCAATCACTGCTCTTACAGTAGCAAGGAATGACCTTCCCAAAATGATTGGAATTTCTTTATCTTCCTCCATATCAAGTACAATAAAATCTACAGGAAAGATAAATTTATCCACTTTCACTAATACATCTTCCACCACTCCTTTAAGGTAAGTAATGGAACGATCGGCCAACTGAAGAGTCACAGATGTAGGAGAAATTTCTCCTATTCCCAACCTTTTGAAAGTTGATAAAGGCATAAGATTAATACTAGCTCCCAGATCACATAAGGCTTTTCCGAAAAAATTTTCACCTATAGCACACGAAATAGTGAAACTACCAGGATCTTTATGTTTTTCAAGAAGCTTCTTCTAAATAATTGCACTACACTCTTCGCTAAGTGCAACAGTTTCATGATCTGTAAACTTTCTTTTCTTTCTCAGGATATCCTTCGTAAACTTGGCATAGTCAGGCATCTGTTCTAATGCTTCAATAAAAGGAATATTTATCGTTAATTTCTTAAGGATCTCCAAAAATTTTCCAAATATGTTATCCTTATTTTGTTTCTTCAATCTTTGAGGAAATGGAGGTGGTGGTTTTTCAACAGTTATCTTCATTGGCTCAAGAGGATAATCCAAGTTTGGATAAATCTTGTTCGAACCTTTTTCAATTTCCACCTTCTCCTTTTCTGTTTAAACTTCTTTTTGGCACTCTAGTTTCCAATTCTTTTCCACTTCTTAATTGAATAGCCTTAAGTTGTTCATTGTTTTGATCTTTCGGATTGATCTCAACGTTACTTGGAAGTGTTCCAGAAGGTCTATTATTAAGTGCAATGAAAATATGTCCCAATTGATTTTCAATATTTTTCATAGCAACACCTTAAGCTTGTAATTGATTTCCCATATTCAGATATATTTCTTTAGTAGACAACTTCTTATCCTTAAATTGCGGGTTACTATAGAATCCAGGAGGATAAGATGGTCTAAAATTGGTATTTTCTGGATTGTTCGAATTTCCAATTGGATTTATAGAACTGTTACCCCAATGCGGGTTAACATTGGCATTGTTATTATTCCAATTGAAGTTTGGGTGATTCTTCCAACCAGGAATATAATAATTTGAATAAGGATTATTAGGTCTATTAATAACATTTAAAGTCTCATAAGGTGTTTGAGATTCTGTTATCTGTCCAAATAAATTTTCCTCCAACACTTGAGGTGGTTGAGAATAATTCATTCCATATTGATCTACTTTCTTAGAAAGGGCTGCAATTTGAGAAACTACCACAGTCATCATATCTGAATCATGAACACTATCTACTCTCTTAGGATTTACCCTTTTAGAGGGCCATTGAAAATTATTAGTAGCCATTTCTTCAATTAATGTGTATGCTTCATCACAAGGTTTTGACATTAACGATCCACCAGCAGCAGCATCTATAATAGATCTCAATGATCCCACTAATCCATTATAAAATGTTTGAATTATTAACCAATCTGGCAAAGCATGATGTGGGTACTTCCTAAGAAGATCTTTAAATCTCTCCCAAGCTTCATATATTGACTCTCCTTCAAACTGACAAAAAGATGTAATATCATTTCTTAGTTTAGCAGTCTTTGATGGAGGTAAATATTTTGATAGAAACTTCTGAGATTCTTCTCCCCAAGTTCTAATAGATCATGGTGCTAATGAGTTTAACCACGCCTTAGCTTTACCCTTAATGAAAAAGGAAAAAGTCTAAGTTTGACAGTGTCACTAGACACTCCGTCATATTTAAAAGTAGCACACAGTTCTAGAAAACTAGCAAGATGTAAATTTGGATCCTCATTAGGTGTTCCTCCAAATTGATTATTTTGTACCATTTGGATAATAGCAGGTTTAAGTTCAAATGAATTACAGCAACATCAGGATTTTGAATAGTTATGTGAATTTCATCTGCTATTGGGTTAGCATAATCACTTAAAGGTCTTGGCAAATTTCCAATATCATTTCTCTGATTATCTTGATTATTCACCATTTCGCAAGGACTTTAAATTTATTTTTGCTGTTTTCTAATTTTTCTGACAGTACGCTCTAACTTCGAATCGTAAGGCACTAAACTTATAGATCCACTACGACGCATATACAAGTAAACAAATATTTTTAAAAAGTAAACAAACACACAATTACACACTACAAAGTAAAGGTTTTATGTTACTATATTATCAAAAAATATCGTTTATACTTCCTTCCTTACTCACTTAGTTACTTTGTTACCTTCCCCCGGCAATGGCGCCAAAAACTTGACCGGTTGACTTTATATATGCAAGAATGTATGAACTCAAATTTATATATGTTTATAACGATTTTGAAAATTTCAAACACTCAACGCAAGTATACATATCGTATCAAGTAATACAGGGCTCTAATGGTGTCCTGGTTATCGATCCCACAGGGAAGTACGAAGTAGAAGAAAGTGTTTCACAATATATATAATATAGCACTGAAATTTGATACTCAATTTGCACTTAAAGTTTACTACTTACTTCTGCTACCGCTATGCAGAAAACAGTAACAATTAATTAAACTAAAATTACTTCTAACAACTTTGTAAATAGAATTAACTAGCAGACATACTAAACTATGTATTTGAAAGGTTTTTGATATATGAGAAAAGTATCTTTCCTCTTGCAATGAGAATATGATGTGTGGATTGATATGGAACAATTATCTATGTTATTGTGTCAAATAGGAGCATAGATGTTTCTTTACCCTTAAAAGAGTACCCCCTCTTCTAAGCATGAAAAGAACATTGACATATCCTAAGTTTAGTCACTAAATCTAAGGCTAGGCTGGGAGGATACCGGCTCTCACTTCGGAGCTCCCACTCACCCTTCACCTGAAGGCTAACCTTCGATGTTTAGTTACTAATCTTAGAACCAATTTGGGGATCTCAGCTTGTTACCTTGAAACCTCCAAATTGAAGTCCATCAAAACACATTTCCCTATTTATTTGCACTCAATTTTCATGAACTACGTAATTCATCCATGGAAATTGAATGGATTCTTCATTATTGTTGTAGGACATTAAATCCTTTCAGAATTCATGTTCAACAACATATTTTAACATTTCAATTGGCCAAATCGAAAAGTAAATTAAGTTCGAAATGAAAAACCATCACAATTTCTTTAATACATTAAAAGCACATCAAATCCACATCAATCCTACATCACATCTCTATGCAAGAAGAAAGAAAAAGGAGACTACTTAGAATTCATGAAGAAGATACAATAAAACATGGATTTATATATAAAATAAAAGTCATAAAAACCATAAACGAAAATACAACTTATCTCTTTCTCTTCCCCAATGCAATTCCCTTGAACATCCTTTGAATCCTTTTCTCTCTTCATTACAACACTTCATTCTCTCTTTAGAATGGAAAGGAAGAAGCAATCTCTCACTTTACTCCTTCTCCTTCACTCCTTAGAGAAGAATTCCTCTCAAACTCTCACTTCTACACACTCTTCTCCTAAATCCTAACCCTTAACACACACTAAAACTACACTAGAACCACTGAAGAAGCACTGAACTCCCCACCATTTTCGTCCAAAAATAGTTACTTATAAGTTAGAAACGAAATCCCAAGAGTTTCCATAGGCATCCCTTCAAAAAGTAGCCAAAACTCTTCAAATTTGAATTCCACCGACTTTGGGTGCCGGCGGCGCCCGATAGGGAGCCGGCGGCGCTCTATCATCCGAATTATTTTTGAAGTCTCTGGAAAATGTTGCCGGCAGTGCCAGAAGATGTTTACCACCTTTTTGCTCCATTTTGCTCCTTTTTGCTCCAAATTCATTCCTTTTCACTTCTTTTCGCTCCAATCACCTAAAATCATCATACCTACAACAAATCATGAAAAATACCTTTCTTTAAAGTGCAATATCTCCAAAAATGGGTAAAATTATATAGCAAAAGTTGTATATATTTCTGGTGCATCAGGTATCCTAATAAGGAAAAGTGTTATAGAATGGACATTTTGGATTACATTATTAAACAACATTTTAAAGAAAAATGTCAGATTCATTTTAAAGAAGAAGAACTTATAGACCCTAAAAATTTAAGTGACGAAAGCGATTCTGAAGAAACATAAGTAAGAGAAGTTCATTACATTAATGAAAATTGGGAGATATTAGATACTACTAAAAGTAATGAATTCAAACCATCTATTTAAAAGGCTCCTGAATTGGAATTAAAAGAATTACCATCTCATTTGAAATATGCCTTTTTAGGGAATTCATTAACTTTACCTGTTATTATATCTTCTGAATTGACTGTTGATCAAGAAGTAAAACTGCTTCAAGTATTAAGAGAATATAAAAAAGCTTTTGGGTGGACTATAGCAGACATTAAAGGAATCAGTTCTTCAATTTGTATCACAGAATATTACTAGAAGATGACAGTAAACCCAGAGTTGATCCTCAAAGAAGATTAAATCCAGTTATGAAAGAAGTTGTTAAGAAAGAAATGCTTAAATGGCTGGATGCTAGTATTATATATCCAATATCAGGCAGTCCTTGGGTAAGTTCTATTCAATGTGTTCCAAAGAAAGGAGGAGTAACTATTGTTAAAAATGAAAATAATGAATTAATACATACTAGACAAGTTACTGGTTGGCGGATTTGTATTGATTATAGAATACTAAATGATGCCACTAGGAAAGATCATTTTCCTCTTCCATTCTTAGATCAAATGCTGGATAGATTAACTGGACATTTTTATTTTTGTTTTCTGGATGGATATTTTGGGTATCGTCAAATACCTATTGCTCCTGAAGATCAAGAAAAGACTACATTTACATGCCCATATGGAACTTTTGCTTTCCGAATAATGCCTTTTGGGTTATGTAATGCACCTGCTACTTTTCAAAGGTGTATGATGGCTATTTTTTGCGACTTAATTGAAAAAGGAATTGAAATTTTTATAGATGATTTCTCAGTATTAGGAACTTCTTTTGATTCTTGTTTATACAATTTGTCAAAGGTGTTGAAATGCTGTCAAGAAACAAATTTAGTTCTGAACTGGGAGAAGTGCCAATTTATGGTAACTGAAGGAATTGTAGTAGGTCATAAGGTTTCTAAAAATGGTATGGAAGTTGATCAAGCAAAAATTCAAGTTATTGCTAGATTACAACCCCCAACTTCTGTTACTGGTATAAGAAGTTTTCTTGGACATGCTGGATTTTATAGGAGATATATTAAAGACTTTTCCAAGATTACAAAACCTCTATGCCATCTTTTAGAAAAAGATACTAAATTCGAATTTGATGAAATTTGCCTAAAAGCCTTTAATTTATTAAAAGAGAAATTAATTACTGCACCAAAAAGATACTAATCATTATTGCACCAAATTAGGAAAAGCCATTTGAATTAATGTGTGATGCAAATGATTATGCTATCGGGGCCGCTTTAGGACAATGGTATGATAAGATGTTTAAAATTATATATTATGCCAGTAAAACTCTTAACGAAGCTCAAATTAATTATACTACTGCTGAGAAAGAGCTATTGGCCATAGTATAGGCTTTTGACAAATTTCGATCATATTTACTTGGGAATAAATGTATAGTACATGTAGATCACTCTGCTATTAAATATATAATGACTAAAAAAGAAGCTAAACCAAGATTGATTAGATGGATTCTTCTGTTGTAAGAATTTGACTTTCAAATAGTCGATAGAAAAGGGTCTGATAATCAAATCATCGATCATTTATCTAGAATTGAAAATAATGAAATGAATGATAAGGGAGAAATAAACGAATGTTTTCCTGATGAACAACTTTATACTGTTTCTGCTGGATTAATCTCATGGTATGCTGATATAGTTAATTATTTAGCTAGTAGCATTATGCCGTATGGATTAGATCAGTATCAGAAAAAGAAATTATTACATGATGTTAAATTTTATTTTTTGGATAATCCCTTTCTTTTTAAATAATGTAAGGATTACATTATACGAAGATGTGTTCATTATGAAGAAACTTATGAGATTATTCAAAAATACCACAACTCTGAATTTGGTGAACATTTTTGAATTTATAAAACTGTTGTCAAAATTTTACAATTTGGAGTTTATTGGCCTACATTATTCAAGGATGTTAACAATTTTGTTAAATCCTGTGATCGATGTTAACTCATAGGCAATATTTCTAGACGAAACAAAATGCCACTAAATTTCACTTTGGAAGTGGAAATTTTTGGAGTCTGGGGTTTAGATTTCATGGGACAGTTTGTGCCTTCTTCAGGAAAAATGTATATTTTATTAGTTGTTGATTATGTTTCGAAATGGATTGAAGCAATTGCTTTACCTCAATGTGATGTTAAAAGTGTGGAAAAATTTTTAACTAAAAATATTTTCACTAGATTGGAATGCCACGGATAATTATCACGGATGGGGGAAGTCACTTTAAGAATTTTCTGATTCAGAGATTATTGAGCAAATTTAGAATCAAGCATAAAATTTCAACAGCCTATCATCCCCAAACTAGTGGATTAGCAGAAATATCAAATCGGGAGAATAAAAGAATTTTAGAAAAAACAGTTAATCCAAAGCGAACTAATTGGGCTGATAGACTTGATGATGCGTTATGGGCTTATAGAACTACTTATAAAACTCCTATTGGAATGTCACCTTATAGGCTCATTTATGGAAAACCTTGTCATTTGCCTGTTGAACTGGAACATAAAGCTTATTGGGCAATTAAAGAGTTTAATTATAATTGAAGAGATGCTGTGTTGACCTCATTTTTGTTGAGGTCTTCTCTTCTCTCTTTAGTACTTAGGATCTAGTCTTAGGCTTTTCCTTTGACTATCTTAGAGGATTAGAATTGGGACCCACCACCTAGAAATTCAAACCACTTCTTAGCTCCCTGCAAACTCCACAAACTTGACTGTAGACCCCTAATCACTTAGAGGGTTGAAATCAAATGTGGAAGTTTAAAGGATGGGTTCCTATAGGACTCTTTGGCCTTGGGACCGCTTCAGGTGGCCTGGTGCAGTGAGGGCTGACTTACACACACTTTACACTTGTACACTACACTTTCACACACCTCCTAAAACCACATCCATACCCAACTTGACTTCCTGACTCATAGAGTTGATTCACATGGACGGTCCTTAACCCCTAAGCCCTTGGCTAAGAGGGTTAGGAACAACATAGTGAATGCCTCAAATGAGTCCCTTCATGGCTCATGTGGGCTTGATATGGCTTCATGGCTCATGTGGGCTTGATATGGCTTCATGGATCAACCAAAATGATTTCATTCCACTTACATTCACCCAATCTTCAATTTTCCAAATTTTTAATTTTTGACCCCCGGGACTCCGGACCTGCCTAGCCTACCCAAAACCCTTGAAATTACCCAAATTTTCCAAAAATCTCCAAATCACCCAAAATTTCTCAAGACCAATCCCAAACATTCCCACATCACTCAAATTGACCATCCATAGCCAAAAATACCAAAAATTCCAAAAATACCTCCCAATACCCTCCAAATACCCAAAATGCCCCTCTTGACCCAAAAATCCAAAAATTCAGAAAATTCCCAAAAAATTCCAGAAAATTCCAAATATTCCCAATTTCATTTTGTTCAACTACACCATGGGCCAATTTTATCAATTTACCCCACTTTTCTCAAAACCCCCAATTTGACCCATTTTAACCCAAAATGAGCCCAATGTTAAACCAAACCTACCCAATTGACCCAAATTCTGGTCCAATTCAATTCTAAACTTCCATTAAACATTCCCAACACCAGTCTAGACCAAATCCAAGCCCAATTTGATTGACATTTGAATCAAATTTCACTTTTGGCCTTAAAGCCCAATTTGGACCCATGTCCCAAACTTAACCCAAACCAAACCAATTCAACTACAATTAACCCCAAATCTTTTCTAAACCTTCCCTAACATCCCCACAAACAAAAAACTAACATGATTTGCCCAAAATTTGGCTCTAAACCCCACTCAAATTCAACCTAAAACCAAAAGGCCCAATTTTGACCTAAATCCACCCCTAACCCAAATGAGCCCAAATCCCAAAATCAAAATCCAAACAAAATTGGAACCTCTTTCAAACACTCCCATAAACATTTCCCAACATGAATTTAACATCAATTTCAACCCTAGCCCAACATTGGCCCAAGTTAGCCCAATTTGACTTAAATAGGCCCATTTATCAAATCAATCCAAATTCAACCCAATTCAAACCCAAATCACTCCAAACTTGTTTCAAATCAATCATGACACATCCTTAAGCCAAACCCAACAATTATTTGGCCAAAGCCTTTACCAAAATTTCATCCTAAAATCCATTTTAAAATCCAAAAGCCCACTTCCCTAAACCATTTTAAAAAAGCCCATCTTCACTAAATTTCAAAAGGCCCAAAGCCCACATGACAATCCTATATCATCATCCATTTGATAAAACCATCTCCTAAGTTCTAAATCCATGATAAAATAAATCCAAATCAAGCCATATGCCAAATCCCATCAAATCACCCCTAAATTACCAAAATTTTTAAAACCTTTTTCATGAAATTGACCAAACTTTTCCCCAAGCCAAAGCTGAGCCATGAAGCCATGCATGAGCCCCATGGGAGCCATGAGAGCCATGGATTCTACTTTCCACCTCACCAAACCATAAATGGCAAGAGAGGGGATCTCTTTCTTAAACCCTTTTAAACCTTTTTTTACCTTAAGCATGTCACACACTAAACCATGCTTAGCCACCTCACCATGGATGGAGACTTCACCACTCCTTCTAAGTCGACCTAAATGATTCCCTCGACTCAAAATCAGGTCTTGGGGAGGTGCACCAAGCTTATTTCCATGGGTTGACCCAAACCAAGCCAAAATGAGCCTTCTCCCATTCCATTTAAATCAAACTCCTTTACACATGTCCATAGCCAATTGATTGCACTAAACCCCAGCTCTGACCCACCTGAACAAGATGGTGACCAGTGCCTGGCCGGCCAGCCACCAGGCCGCCGGAAAACACCATGGCCGAGACCTTGGGAGGAGCCAAACTTTGGAATTCCACCTTGCTAAGTTGCCCCATGCCCAGTGGCCATTGCAGCTGTTCTTCTCTTGCCAAGATGCTGGAGATAAAAGATTATTACAACTAAATGAACAGGATGAGATGAGAAATGATTCTTATGAAAGTGCTCGAATTTATAAAGAGAAAATGAGGATTATGCACGATAAAAGAATACTAAGAAAGAATTTTAGGCCTGGACAACAAGTTTTATTATATAATTCAAGATTTAACTTGTTTCCAGGAAAATTAAAATCCAAATGGATAGGGCCGTATACTTTGGTCAAAATGGTCAAAATGGTCAATTTTTTACCCAATGATCAACCCATTGACTCAATAGGTCAACCTTTGACCAAAAAGCCATCTTTAGTCAAAATGGTTAATTCTTGACCTAATTACCAACTCATTGACCAAACAGGTCAACTTTGGTCAAAATGGTCAATTTCTGACCTAATGACCACCACGTTGCTCCAATGTGTTAACTTTTGACCAAAAATTCAATTTTCTTCAAAATACGTCAACTTATGACCTAAAGACCAATTAGTGACCCAATAAGTAAATCTCTGAACAAAAAGTCAACTTTGGTCAAAATAGCCAATTCTTGACCCAATGACAAATCCATTGACCCAATAGGTCAACTTTTAACAAAAAAGTTAATTTTGGTCAAAATCGTCAATTTTTGACCTAATGACCACCCAAAGATCCAATAGGCCAGCTTTTGACCAAAAAGGCAACTTTGGTCAAAATGGTTAATTTTTAACCCAATGACCAACCCGTTGACCCAATAGATCAACTTTTAACCAAAAAGTCATCTTAGGTCAATATGGTCAATTCTTGACCCAATTACCAACTCATCGACCAAATAGATCAACTTTTAACCAAAAAGTCAACTTTGTTTAAAATGGTCAATTTCTGACCAAATGACCACCCCGTTGATCCTATGGTTCAACTTTTGACAAAAAAGTCAATTTAGGTCAAAATAGTCAATTTTTGACAAAATGACCATCTCATTGGTCCAATAGGTCAACTTTTGAAAAAAAAGTTAATTTTGGTCAAAATAGTCAATCCTTGACCCAAAGACCAACCCATTGACCTAATAAGTCAACTTTGACCAAAATGTCAGCTTTGGTCAAAATGGTCAATTTCTGACCCAATGACCAACCCATTGACCCAATAAGTCAACTTTTGGTCAAAAAGTCAATTTTGGTCAAAATAGTCAATTTATGACTTAATGACTAATTATTGACCCAGTTAGCCAATCTCTGACCAAAAAGTCAACTTTGGTCAAAATGGTCAATCCTTGACCCAATGACCAACCCATTGACCCAATAGGTCAACTTTTAACTAAGAAGTCAACTTTGGTCAAAATGATTAATCCTTGACCAATGAACAACCAATTGGCCTAATAGGTCAACTTTTGACCAAAAAGTCAATTTTGATCAAAATAGTCAACTTTTTAATTAATGACCATTTATTGACCCAATAAGTCAATCTCTGACCAAAAAGTCAACTTCAGTCAAAATGGTCAATCCTTGACCTAATGACAAGCCCATTGACCCAATAGGTCAACTTTTGACTAAAATGTCAATTTAGGTCAAAATAATCAATCTTTGACCTAATGACCACCCTTGACCCAGTAGGTCAACTTTTAACCAAAAAGTCAACTTTGGTCAAAATGGCCAATTTTTGACCCAATAGGTCAACTTTTGACCAAAAAGTCATAATTGGTTGAAATGTTCAATTCTTGATCCAATTACCAACTCATTAACAAAATAGGTCAACTTTTGACCAAAAAGTTAACTTTGGTCAAAATGATCAATTTATGACCCAATGACCACCCCGTTCACCAATGGGTTAACTTTTGACCAAAAATTTAATTTTGGTCAAAATAGTCAATTTTTGACCTAATGACCAAAATTGTCAATTTTTGAATTAATGACCAATTATTGACCCAATAAGTCAATCTCTGACCAAAAAGTCAACTTTGGTCAAAATGGTCAATCCTTGACCCAATGACAAACCCATTGACCCAATAGGTCAACTTTTGAATTTTTGGTCAATTTTTGACCTCATGACCTCCCATTGACCCAATAGGTTAACTTTTGACCAAAAAGTTAACTTTGGTCAAAATGGTCAATTTCTGACACAATGACCACACCGTTGACCTAATGGGTTAACTTTTGACCAAAAAATCAATTTTTATCAAAATAGGTCAACTTTTGACCAAAAAGTCATCTTTGGTCAAGATGGTTAACTTTTGACCCAATGATCACCTCGTTGACCCATGGGTTAACTTTCGACCAAAAATTCTATTTTGGTCATAATATTTAATTTTTGACCTAATGACAAATTATTAACCCAATAATTCAAACTCTAACAAAAAAGTCAACTTTGGTCAAAATAGTAAACCCTTGACCCAATAACCAACCCTCTGACCCAATAGATCGACTTTTGACCAAAAAGTAAATTTTGGTGAAAATAGTAAATTTTTGACTTAATGACCAATTATTGACCTAGTAAGACAACTTTTGACCAAAAAGTCAACTTTGGTCAAAATGGTCAATCCTTGACCCAATGACCAACCCATTGACCAAATAGGTCAACTTTGGACCAAAAAGTCAACTTTGGTCAAAATGGTCAATCTTTGACCTAATGTCCAACTCATTGACCCAAAAGGACAACTTTTGACCAAAAAGTCAATTTTGGTCAAAATTGTCAAATTTTGATCTAATGACCACCTCATTGACCCAAAAGGTCAACTTTTGACCAAAAAGTCAAATTTTGTCAAAATGGTGAATTTTTAACACAATGACCTAAATGTCAACTTTGGTGAAAATGGTCAATCCTTGATCCAATGACCAACCCATTGACCCAATTTGTAAACTTTTAACTAAAAAGTCAACTTTGGCCAAATTGGTTAATTCATGACCCAAAGACCAACCCATTAAACCAATAGGTTAACTTTGGACCAAAAAGTCAATTTTGCTCAAAATTGTCAATTTTTGACCTTATGTCCGCCTCATTGACCTAAATAGGTCAACTTTTGACAAAAAGTCAACTTTGGTCAAAATGATCAATCCTTGACCCAATGACCAACCCTTTGACCCAATAGGTCAACTTTTGGCCAAAAATTCAATTTTGGTCAAAATAGTCAATTTTTAACCTAATGACCAATTATTGACCCAATAAGTCAATCTCTGACCAAAAAGTTAACTTTGGTCAAAATGGTCAATCCTTGACCCAATGACTAACCCATTGACCCAATATGTCAACTTTTGGCCAAAAAATCAATTTTGGTCAAAATAGTCTATTTTTGACATAATGATCAATTATTTACCCAATAAGCCAATCTCTGACTAAAAAGTCAACTTTGGTCAAAATGGTAAATCCTTGACCCAATGACAAACCCAATGATCCAATTGGTCAACTTTTGACCACAAAGTCAACTTTCGTCAAAATGATCAATCCTTGACCCAATGACCAACCCATTGGCCTAATAGGTCAACTTTTGACCAAAAAGTCAATTTTGGTCAAAATAGTCAATTTTTGAATTAATGACAAATTATTGAAATAATATGTCAATCTCTGACCAAAAAGTCAACTTTGGTCAAAATGGTCAATCCTTGACCCAATGACAAACCCATTGACCCAATAGGTCAACTTTTGACAAAATAGTCAATTTTGGTCAAAATAGTCAATTTTTGACTTAATGACTACCTATTGACCCAATATTGCAACATTTGAACAAAAAGTCAACTTTGGTCAAAATGGTCAATTTTCTCAATGACCAACCCATTGACCCAATAGATTAACTTTTGACCAAAAAGTCATCTTTGGTCAAAATGGTCAATTCTTGACCAAATTACCAACTCATTGACCAAATAGGTCAAGTTTTGACCAATAAGTCAACTTTGGTCAAAATGGTCAATTTATGACCCAATGACCACCCCCGTTCACCCAATGGGTTAACTTTTGACCAAAAAGTCATCTTTGGTCAAAATGGTCAATTCTTGACCCAATTACCAACTCATTGACCAAATAGGTCAACTTTTGTTCAGAATAGTCAATTTTTGACCTAATGACCAATTATTGACCCAATAAGTCAATCGTTGACCAAAAAGTCAACTTTGGTCAAAATGGTCAATCCTTGACGCAATGACAAACCCATTGACCTAATAGGTCAACTTTGACTAAATAGTCAATTTTGGTCAAAATAGTGAATTTTTGACTGAATGACCACCCACTGACCCAATAGATCAACTTTTGACCAAAAAGTCATCTTTGGTCAAAATGGTCAATTCTTGACCCAATTACCAACTCATTGACCAAAAAGGTCAACTTTTGACCAAAAAGTTAACATTGGTCAAAATGGTCAATTTCTGACCCAATGACCACCACATTGACCAAAAATTTAATTTTGGTCAAAATAGTCAATTTTGACCTAATGAACAAAGTAGTCAATTTTTGAATTAATGACCAATTATTGACCCAATAAGTCAATCTCTGACCAAAAAGTCAACTTTAGTCAAAATGGTCAGTCCTTGACCCAATAACAAACCCATTGACCCAATAGGTCAACTTTTGACCAAAAAGTCAATTTTGGTCAAAATAGTCAATTTTTAACCTCATGACCACCCATTGACCCAAAAGGTCAACTTTTGACCAAAAAGTCAACTTTGGTCAAAATGGTCAATTTTTACCCAATGACCAACCCATTGACTCAATAGGTCAACTTTTGACCAAAAAGCCATCTTTAGTTAAAATGGTCAATTCTTGACCCAATTATTAACTCATTGACCAAATAGGTCAACTTTGGTCAAAATGATCAATTTCTGACCCAATGACCACCACGTTGCCCCAATATGTTAACTTTTGACCAAAAATTCAATTTTTGTCAAAATACGTCAACTTATGACCTAATGACCAATTATTGCCCCAATAAGTCAATCTCTGACCAAAAGTCAACTTTGGTCAAAATGGTCAATCCTTGACCCACTGACAAATCCATTGACCCAATAGGTCAACTTTTAACAAAAAAGTTAATTTTGGTCAAAATTGTCAATTTTTGACCTAATGACCACCCATAGACCCAATAGGTCAGCTTTTGACCAAAAAGACAACTTTGGTCAAAATGGTCAATTTTTGTCCCAATGACCAACCCATTGACCCAATAGATCAACTTTTAACCAAAAAGTCATCTTAGGTCAATATGGTCAATTCTTGACCCAATTACCAACTCATTGACTAAATAGATCAACTTTTATCCAAAAAGTCAACTTTGGTTAAAATGGTCAATTTCTGACCAAATGACCACCCCGTTGATCATATGGTTCCACTTTTGACAAAAAAGTCAATTTAGGTCAAAATAGTCAATTTTTGACAGAATGACCATCTCATTGGCCAAATAGGTCAACTTCTGACTAAAAAGTTAATTTTGGTCAAAATGATCAATCCTCGACCCAAAGACCAACCCATTGACCCAATAAGTCAACTTTGACCAAAATGTCAGCTTTGGTCAAAATAGTCAATTTCTGACCCATTGACCTACCCATTGACCTTAATAAGTCAACTTTCGGTCAAAATAGTTAATTTATGACTTAATGACTAATTATTGACCCAGTTAGCCAATCTCTGTCCAAAAAGTCAACTTTGGTCAAAATGGTCAATCCTTGACCCAATGACCAACCAATTGACCCAATAGGTCAACTTTTGACCAAAAAGTCAACTTTAGTTAAAATGATCAATCCTTGACCCAATGACCAACCCATTAGCCTAATAAGTCAACTTTTGACCAAAAAGTCAATTTTGATCAAAATAGTCAATTTTTGAATTAATGACCATTTATTGACCCAATAAGTCAATCTCTAACCAAAAAGTCAACTTTGGTCAAAATGGTCAATCTTTAACCCAATGACAAACCCATTGACCCAATAGGTCAACTTTTGACTAAAATGTCAAATTTGGTCAAAATAGTCAATATTTGACCTAAGACCACCCATTGGCCCAGTAGGTCAACTTTTGACCAAAAAGTTAACTTTGGTCAAAATGGTCAATTTTTGACCCAATAGGTCAACTTTTGACCAAAAAGTCATATTTGGTCAAAATGTTCAATTCATGACCCAATTACCAACTCATTGACAAAATAGGTCAACTTTTGACCAAAAAGTTAACTTTGGTAAAATGGTCAATTTCTGACCCAATGACCACCCCTTTGACCCAATGGGTTAACGTTTGACCAAAAAATCAATTTTGGTTAAAATAGGTCAACTTTTGACCAAAAAGCCATCTTTGGTCAGAATGGTCAATTTCTGACCCAATTACCACCCCGTTAACCCATGGGTTAACTTTCGACCAAAAATTCTATTTTAGTCATAATAATCAATTTTTGACCTAATGACCAATTATTGACCCAATAAGTCAATCTTTGACCAAAAAGTCAACTTTGGTCAAAAAGGTAAATCCTTGACCCAATGACTAACCCTTTAACCCAATAGATGGACTTTTGAACAAAAAGTCAATTTTGGTTAAAATAGTAAATTTTTGACTTAATGACCAATTATTGAACCAATAGGTCAACTTTTGACCAAAAGTAAACTTTGGTCAAAATGGTCAATCCTCGACCCAATGACCAACCCATACACCCAATAGGTCAACTTTTGACCAAAAAGTCAACTTTGGTTAAAATGGTCAATCCTAGACCGAATGACCAACTAATTGGCCGAAAAGGACAACTTTTGACCAAAAAGTCAATTTTGGTCAAAATTGTCAATTTTTGACTTAATGACCACCTCATTGACCCAAAAGGTCAACTTTTGACCAAAAAGTCAAATTTGGTCAAAATAATCAATTTCTAACTCAATGACCTAAATGTCAACTTTGGTGAAAATGGTCAATCCTTGATCCAATGACCAACCCATTGACCCAATATCTCAATTTTTGACCAAAAAGTCAACTTTGGTATAAATGTTCAATCCTTGACCCAAAGACCAACCCATTGGCCTAATAGGTCAACTTTTGACCAAAAAGTTAATTTTGGTCAAAATAGTCAATTTCTGAATTAATGACCAATTTTTGACTCAATAAGTCAATCTCTGACCAAAAAGTCAATTTTGCTCAAAATGGTCAATCCTTGACCCAATTGGTCAAATTTTGACCAAAAAGTCAATTTTGATCAAAATAGTCAATTTTTGACGTAATGACCACCAATTGACCCAATAGGTCAACTTTTGACCAAAAAGTCATCTTTGGTCGAAATGGTCAAATCTTGACCCAATTACCAACTCATTGACCAAATAGGTCAACTTTTGACCAAAAAGTCAACTTTGGTAAAAATGATCAATTTCTGACCCAATAACCACCTAGTTGACCCAATGGGTTAACTTTTGACAAAAAATTTAACTTAGGTCAAAATAGTCAATTTTTGACCTAATGACCACCCATCGACCCAATAGGTCAACTTTTGACAAAAAACTCAACTTTGGTCAAAATGGTCAGTTTTTGACCCAACGACCAACCCATTGACCTAATAGATCAACTTTTGACCAAACAGTCATCTTCGGTCGAAATGGTCAATTCTTGACCCAATTACCAACTCATTGACCAAATATGTCAACTTTTGACCAAAAAGTCAACTTTGGTCAAAATGGTCAATTTCTGACCCAATGACCACCCCGTTGACCTAATGGAACTTTTGATCAAAAATTTAATTTTGGTCAAATTAGTTAATTTTTTAATTAATGACCAATTATTGACCCAATAAGTCAATCTCTGCAAGAGTGTTTTCTCTCCTAGGAATCTTGTAGATCGTTACATTCGGAATCTGCTCCAACAATTTCATGGCATACTAAAAGTACTGCTCGAGCCTTAGCTTTAGAATTCTGTATTGTCCCGCGACCTGTTGAATTATCAACCGAGAATCCCCATAGATGTTGATATCTGTTATCCCCATCTGAATGGTTAATTCCAATCCGGTTATAAAGACTTTGTATTCTGCTTCGTTGTTTGTACATGGTTCTATTAAGTGGTAGGAGTACCTTAACATCCCCCGCTCCAGTGTTATAAATATTAGTTCGATTCCTGCCTTATCGGGCACTATCGTTTACAATTCTTTATCTCTCTGTGCTGAAGATGCTCCTTCAAACTACAGTTCCCAATGTCGATCGTCGGGGTCTTCTAGGCTCATTATCTGCTCGTCAGGCAAATCGTCGTTGAGAGGCTTAAAAAAGAAAACCTTTAATTTTTAATTAAAAATTTACATACATACCACTCAATTATTACTTATTTATATTTCGAACGCCAAAACTTTAATTTTTACACACACACACACACACACACACACATATATATATATATATATATATATATATATATATATATATATATATATATATATATATAACACTCAATTTATATGCATTTACATCTCTAATGACTAAGTAAAAATATTACATATATGTTAGTAAATTTATAAAAATAAAGAGGCTTGATTTTGATTCACTTGCTTTATCATTATCCGCTTCCATATCTATGAACAGTGTTCTTTAAGAACACAACCACTTCATTAGCAATAATTTCAACAAGAAGTACCAGAAGCTGCAGAAAGGTCGAAGCACCATACGTAAATGCACTGTGTATTCTGTAAAATTACCTACACGATGGAAAAGAATTGGTAATACTGTCACCACCGGACTTATTGCTGCCTTCGCCGCCAATTCTCTATCATTATTGTCAATGGTCGTTGTTGTCAAAGAGTCATCACTTTATATATCAATTACATTGCCCTAGTCTTCAAATAACTTCTTAATTCAGATCATAAGAATGATCTAAAAATTTTATGGAGAGGAGGAAAAGGGCATGTGAAAATGGAGAAACAGATAAAAGAAAGTATAGGAAGAATTCATTAGGATAAATATTGCAGAGAGAATTCTGGAGTGTTCAACTCCTGAAGTACTCGTACAAAGAAATCCACATGAATATCTTATAACCAAAGATTTAGATATGATACATATTCTGAGTTTCTTATTCTTTTATAAGAGCAAGCTCCTATAGTAAATTATTTCTTAAACAGTTAAAACTATCTAAGAAAACTTCATATTATGGTTAATATTTGTTCTCGAAGAAATTTTAAGTGTCGAGATCAAGGAGAAAAATATCAATGTTCAATCCTAGGGTAATAAATTTCTAAGAATCAGATACTATCCTCAAGTTTTATCTTGTTTTTTTTGTTGATGTCATTTTGTTTAATCATTGTCAATTTTTTTTGTCGTTTTGTTTTGTTGTTGTCTTTTTATTTTGTTGTTGTTTTGTTTTGGTGTTGTGAGATTTACTGTTCAAGCTCCAGAATCTCATACCTACAAAATGTAGTTAGCACATCCTAATAACACGCAAAGTAAATCTAAAGCGTAACTTGCCTTGTGTTATCAACAATCATGCAAAACAAAGCCAGTATAAAATTATATCTTGACTTGTTGGTTTAATTGATTGAATTTTTAAAGATGACTTTGGCTCCGTCGACCCGGGGCGTCGGGATCAGATCAACTTAGTCGGAAAGTATTTAAACCAGGACCAGAAGATTCTTGCCAGCAATCACAGATTGCGTCGTGCAAGTGATCTTCGTAGATCTAAACATTGGGTTCATGTTCCGTTCTGTGATCTTTGTTCATTAGGGTTTTATTTAAGTTTTAGTGACTTTTTTATATTGTTGGGGTGAAAATTTTATATTGTTTATGATTTCTTAACCTATTAAATTTTGTCATTTTGGGATGACCCGATCAAGATCTCATAGTTTCATCATTATGGCCATTGAGTTTGTGGTTTTTTTAGTCACGAGTGACTGAAAGATATTTTGTTAGCGACCATGGGTTACCTTCTCCAAAATATCTTCTCAAACCAGGTTACATTTTAAGGTCCAAAGTTTAAATCTTAATGTGTTTTAAGGTGAATTTTAAGTCGTTAATGTTTTAGAGTAAATTCTATGTTTGGTAATCTTTGCCTATTTGTTTCTCTAACTTAGATGTGAATTGAATTCTCAACTTTAAGTTAATTAAAGGAGAGTTGGTTAAGCCTAATTTATATTAGACTTAAGATTCAAATTTAATGTAGATCAAACCCAATTGAAGATTTGAACCTTATGTCTATAGAATTGTATGTTAACTTAGATGTGGATTTAATCATCAACTTTAAGTTATACCTATGAAAGATTGGTTTAGTCTAATGTAGGTTAGACTTAAGGTTTAGGTTGACTTAGGTTCAATTTGGGTTGAACTTAAGATTTAGGTTGAAACTTAAAGTTGAGGGCATGTTTAAATATTAAAGTTAAGCCTAATTTAACTTAGGCTTAAGATTTGATTAAGTGTAATTAAGATTTAAGATTGATTAAGTCAAATGTAAGTTAGGTTTAATGGCTTAGTTTAGTCTAATTAAGGTTAGACCTAATTATGATTTAAAGATTAATTAAGCCTAATGTAAGTAAGGCTTAATGGTTTAAAAAGATCTAATTAAGTTTAGACCTAATTAGGGTTTAAAAGATGATTAAGCCTAATGTAAGTAAGACTTAAGGGATTAATTAAGTCTAATTAGGGTTAGACCTAATTAGGGTTTGAAAGTTGATTAAGCATAATGTAATTAAGGCTTAATAGTTTAATTAGGTCTAATTATGGTTAGACTTAATTAGGGTTTAAAAGTTGATTAAGCCTAATGTAAGGCAGGCTTAACGGTTTAATTAGGCTTAGACCTAATTAAGATTTAAAGGTTAATTAATCCTAATGTAAGTAAAGCTTAATGATTTAATTAAGTCTAATTAGGGATAGTCCTAATTAGGGTTTAAAAGTTGATTAAGCTAAAGTAAATAAAGCTTAAAGGATTAATTAGGTCTAATTAGGGTTAGACCTAATTAGAGTTTAAATTATGTTTAAGTTGTCCTGATAAAAGCTCCAATGAAGCTAGGGCCAAATCCTAGTTTTCAAGTTTGGCCCAAGATAGTTAAGCTATGTCCCTTTCCCTTTGGTTTTAGGTTAGGCTAAATCATAGGTCTTAGTTAAGTTAAATCCAAGGTGAATGAGCTTCACCTCTTAGGGTTTGATACACCTAAAATATATAGTATTTTTATGCACATTTTTATACCTATTTTTAATGATATTGTACTTTAATAGAAGGTATTTTGTGTTTTTCTTGCAGGTATGATGAAAATGGATGGTCATGATGAAAGGAGCAAAATTGGATCAAATTTGGAGCAAAAAAATGAAAAATTAATAATTTGGCACTAGCGACTATGCGCCACTGGGCCGACGCTTAGCCGCCACAGTTAAAAATCGAGATTCAAATGGATTTGGAGCCAATTTCAAAGGGGATGGGATGCAACTCTTGGTGGTAACATCCATAACTTCCTTTGGGCGGCAAGTTTAAATGAAGTGGTGCGTTCCTTGGTAGATACATCGAATCTGGACACATTTTGAAGAGATACCAAAGCATCTTTTGGTTTACTATTTAAAGAGAGTCTTAGGAAAGATTTAGAGGAGGCAATTTGAGGAGACTCTTCCACTGTATTTTGAAGAGTACTTCCATTGTTCTTATACTGCATTTTAAAAGTTTTTATTTAGAGTAGGAGTAGAGAGTAGAAAGGAGAAAAGTGTCGGAGTGAAGTATTCTTCTTCCCACTTCTTTTCTTTCTTTTAGTTTAATTTTTATTGAAGTTTGAAGTCTGTATTCTGAGTCAACGGAGTTGGGAGACTTGCTCTGAGAAGTAGTTTAGCGAAGAGTTAAAGTTTCAGAGGAACTCCCTTAGTCTTGTGGAGAGGATTTTTAGATAAGTGTTTACTTTTATTTAGTTTATTAATACTTGTTTTCATTTATTATTTTTCTTATCATTGTTTTTAATTTCAAATCAATGTGTTTTTATATTTTCTCAATGCATTCTAAGTAGTTTACTTTATCTTTTTCTTTCTTAAATGGAGAAGTAATTAATTTGAAGAGAATTGTTGTGGAAAGTATAAGTGTTTAAAAGTTGGAAGAAGTTGTGAAGATTGATTCTAAAAACTTTGTTTACTTCTTAATTTGGCCTGTTAAGTTGTAAAATTTCTTAAGATTATGTAAGATCCAATGCGGTATTGTCTCATAAAAGTTATTAAGAATCACATAAAATTATATGGGTGAGAATTGTGGTCCATATAATTGAATGTAATATTAGAAGATATTTTTATAAAAGAGAGTTAAATTAAATGATTTTAGTGTGACAGGCTAAAACCTCCTAATTTGGTTTGAAGTTTTGAGTTTTGTTATGAGAAGTTAGCCCCCAGGTGGTGGGAATCGAGGGAACTCTAGAGTGAGAGACTGGTATCTTCCCTGCCTAACCAGGTTCAAAATAATATAAATTTCAAATTAACCTATGTTCTTTGTAAAACAAAGTAAGGGTAAAGAACACATTTGCTTCTATCTGTCACAACAAAAATTTGAATACTTCTACAACAATACTTTAAGAATTATTACTACTTCATGAAAGGAAAGAAAAAATATTCTAGTTAATAGTATTTTACATCCAGTGTTATTAGTTATTGTAATTTTAATTTCTTGATTAGCATTTTATTAAGAAAATTTCAAAAGACATATCAACCTTCAAAACTTTTCAAAATCAAGACATACTTTTTCGAAAACAATTAATGAAAGTAAAAAGATAATTTCTCTGATTCCTTTAAAGATTTCACATTTTCATGTGGGTTCAATATCTCAGGGCTTAATC
The DNA here is from genome assembly GCA_022702705.1 of Papilionanthe hookeriana x Papilionanthe teres. Lineage (NCBI taxonomy): Eukaryota > Viridiplantae > Streptophyta > Magnoliopsida > Asparagales > Orchidaceae > Papilionanthe > Papilionanthe hookeriana x Papilionanthe teres. The sequence continues at coordinate 11,365,632 of CM040438.1, forward strand.
AGAAAGTCCTATATTACTTGATAAACGATATGTATACTTGCGTAGTATCCCATATTATAAAATCATTATTTTCATATCTTAAATCATCAGCGCATTTATCCAGCAGAACCAAGTTTCTGGCATCTGTTGCACTTATATTTATCGGGGATCAAGTTTTTGGTGCTGTTGCCGGGGAAAATTAATTTAAATTGCATTTTAAAGAGAATTAAGAAATTATAAATTTTTACTTTTATTTGTTTTTGTTAGTGTGTTGTATTTTGTATTGTTTTATTATTGTATGCGTAGTTCAGGTTCTGAAGGACTTGTGCCTTATGATTCTGAATTAGAAAGAACTATCAGAAAAGTCAAAAAAATTTAAAATACAGAAAAAGAAAAAAATATTTAAGAAATGGCAAATCATCAAAATCAAAATGTTTGCATCCATCAAGAATTAAGACCTTTAAGAGATTATGTTAACCCTACAGTAGATGAAATTCGTGGTAGTATTCAAAACCCTGTTGTAGCTACTAATTCTTTTGAACTGAAACCAACTATTATCCAAATGGTGTCTAATAATCAGTTTGGGGGAGCAACAACTGAAGATCCTAATTTGCATCTTGCTAATTTTCTAGAGTTGTGTGCTACTTTTAAATATTATGGTGTTTTGGATTATGCTATTAGACTTAGAATTTTTCCTTTCACACTAAGGGATAAAGGGAAAATGTGATTACATTCGTTAGCACTTGGATTAATTAGAACTTGGGGTGAACTGTCACAAAAATTCCTTGCTAAATATTTTCCACCATCTAAGATTGCTAAGTTGAGAAATGATATAACATCTTTTTGTCAGTTTGAAGGGGAATCAATATAAGAAGCATGGGAAATATTTAAAGATCTCCTCAGGAAATGTCCATATCATGCGATACCAGATTGGTTAATAATTCAAACTTTTATAATGGATTAGTTGGATCTCTTAGATCAATCATGGATGCTGCTGCTGGTGGGTCATTAATGTATAAACCATGTTTTGATGCTTATGCTTTAATTGAAGAAATGACTACTAATAATTTTCAAAGGCCTTCTGAAAGGTTAAATCCTAAAAAGGTAGCTAGTGTTTATGAAAATGATGCTTTTACAATGTTAGCAAATCAAGTTGCTGATGTATCAAGGAAGATAGAAAAATTTGGGATGAATTTTTCTCAGCCAAAACTCATGATTGAAGAAAATTCATTAGGCCAAATGGTTTATTCTTATTCTTCACCAGAAACTATGAATGCTATAATTAAACCTAACAACCCGTATTCCAATTATTATAACCCAGGTTGGAAGAATCATCCAAATTTTAACTAGAATAACAATAATTAGGGTGGTGTTAATCAACAATGGGGGAACACCCAAGTAAATCCATTGAGGAATTGGAACAACCAAGGTAATAATAATAATAGATTAACTTATCTTTCAAGTTATAACAATGCTTTACAATTTAAGGAGAAGAAGTTGTCCATGGAAGAAGTAGTATCACATATGGGAAATCAATTACAAATTCAAGGAGAAACCATCAGAAATATTGAAATCATTTGGGACAAATTGCAAATGCTTTAAGTAATAGATCCCAAGGAATGCTTCCAAGTAATACTGAAGTGAATCCAAGAGACAAAAATAAAGAACAAGTGAAAGTAATTCAACTGAGAAGTGGAAAAAAATTGGAAGGTAGAGTTAAAAAAGAAGCTAAGGTAGAGAAAGAAGAGATTGAAAGACCTAAAGAAGGCGCTCCAAAAGGTTTTGAAAGACCTATTTATCCACCTAAGGTTGATTTAGAAAAACCAGCACCTCCATTTCCTCAAAGACTTCTTCAACAAAAGTTGGATAAGCAATTTTCAAAATTCTTGGAGATATTAAAGAAGCTTACCATTAATATTCCATTTGCTGAAGCCCTAGAAAAAATGCGAAGCTATGCAAAATTTATGAAGGATATTCTTAATAAAAAAGAGAAAGTTTGAAGAAAATGAGACTATTGCACTTAGTGAGGAGTGCAGTGTGATAATTTAGAAAAAGCTTCCTGAAAAACTTAAAGATCCTGGTAGTTTCACAATTTCATGTACAATCGGAGAAAGATTCTGTGGAAAAGCTTTATGTGATTTGGGTGCAAGCATTAACCTTATGCCTCATACAATATTCAAAAGACTGGGACTAGGAGAAATAACCCCGACTACTGTAACTCTGCAATTAGCAGGTCGTTCGATCACATATCCTAAAGGACTTATAGAAGATGTTTTGATAAAAGTGGATCAATTTATTTTTCCTGTGGATTTCATTGTGTTAGATATGGATGAAGATAAAAGGATACCCATAATTTTGGGGAGACCTTTTCTAGCTACATGTAGAGCCATGATAGAAGTGCTAAAAGGGGAATTAATGATGAGGGTTAATGATCATACTGTTACATTTAATATTTCAAAATCGATGAAATATCCTATAAGAGGTAAAGAAGATGAGTGTTTTAGGATGGATGTTATCGAATATTTAATTGAATGTCATTTCAAATCAACTTATGAAGAGAAAGCTGAAAGAAAAGAATTTGAATATAAGCAAGAAGAGGAGTTATTTGATTATGAAGATTTTCAAGAAGAAGATTTAAAGTATGTTCGTGAAAGTTTTGAATTATTGGATAAGACGGAAAAAGATAAATCTTATGGTCCATCAATTGAAAAACCTCCTAAACTTGAGTTAAAAATGCTTCCTAATCATTTGAAGTATGTTTTTCTAGGTGAATCATCAACCTTGCCTGTTATAATTTCCTCTCAATTAACTGAAAAAGAAGAAGAGAGTTTGCTTGAAATTCTGAAGAAGCACAAGAAAGCCTTTGGATAGACAATTGCTAATATTAAATGAATCCGTCCTTCAATTTGTATGCACAGAATTCTTATGGAAGATAATAGCAAACCGCAGCCTGATCCCTGAAGGAGATTAAATACTATCATGAAAGATGTTGTTAAGAAAGAAATTTTAAAGTGGTTGGATCCTGGAATTATCTACCCTATTTCAGATAGTGCATGGGTTAGTCCTATTCATTGTGTTCCTAAGAAAGGAGGAGTAACTGTGACTGTTAATGAAAAGAATGAAATCATACCAACAAGACAAGTTACAGAGTGGCGAATATGCATTGATTATAGAAAATTAAACCTTGCCACAAGGAAAGATCATTTTTCACCTCCTTTTCTAGATCAAATGTTGGATAGACTGGCTGGGCATAAATACTTTTGTTTTCTGGATGGATATACTGGTTACCACAAAATTCAAATTGCTCCTGAGGATCAAGAGAAAACTACGTTTACCAGTCCTTATGGTACGTTTTCTTTTAGAAGAATGCCCTTTGGTTTATGTAATGCCCTCGCTACATTTCGTAGATGTATAATGGCTATTTTTTGTGATTTAATTGAAAAAGGGATTGAAGTTTTTATGGTTGACTTTTCAGTGTTTGGAATTTCATTTGAATCATGTTTAGAACATCTATCTAAAGTTCTAAAACGCTGCGAAGAAACTAATTTGGTCCATAATTGAGAAAAATGCCAATTTATGGTAGCAGGAGGAATTGTTTTGGGACATCGGATTTCAGAAAATGGTTTGGAGGTAGATCCTGCAAAAATTCAAGTTATATCTAATTTACCTTGCCCAACCAATGTAAGGGGAATTAGAAGTTTTTTAGGACATGTTGGATTCTACAGGCGTTACATCAAAGATTTTTCAAAGATTACAAAACCTTTATGCCGTATACTGGTTACCACTAAATGTGTTGTGCATACTGATCATTCTGCTATCAAATACTTAATGAAGAAAAATGATGCAAAACCGAGACTTATAAGATGGATTCTTCTTTTGCAAGAATTTGATTTTGAGATAGTAGATAGGAAGGGTTCTGATAATCAAATTGTCGATCATTTGTCCAGGCTTGAAATTGAAAAATCGTTCTGTGATATTGAAGAAATTAATGAACATTTTTCGGATGAAAAACTGTTCACTATTAAAGAATGGCATGTTCCGTGGTATGCAGACATAGTAAACTTTATTGTTAGTAATATTATACCCTATGGTTTGACATATCATGAAAAGAAGAAATTTCTGTCTGATGCTAAGTCTTATTTTTGGGATGACCCATTTTTATATAAACAAGAAAAGGATCTTATAATTGCCATTTTCACCAAAAATATATAATATTTTTATGCACATTTTTATACCTATTTTTAATGATATTGCACTTTAATGGAAGGTATTTTGTGTTTTTCTTGCAGGTATGATGAAAATGGATGGTCATGATGAAAGGAGCATAATTGGATCAAATTTGGAGCAAAAAAATGAAAAATAAAAAATTTGGCACTAGCGGCTAAGCGCTGCTGGGCCGGCGCTTAGCCTCCACAGCTAAAAATTCAGATTCAAATGGATTTGGCGCCAATTTCAAAGGGGATGGGATGCAACTCATGGTGGTAACGTCCATAACTTCCTTTGGGCGGCAAATTTGAATGAAGGGGTGTGTTCCTTAGTAGAAACATCGAATCTGGACACATTTTGAAGAGACACCAAGGCACCTTTTGGTTTACTATTTAAAGAGATTCTTAGGAAATATTTAGAGGAGGCAATTTGAGGAGACTCTTCCACTGCATTTTGAAGAGTACTTCCATTGTTCTTCCACTACATTTTAAAACTTTTTATTTAGAGTAGAAGCAGAGAGTAGAAAGGAGAAAAGGGTCGGAGTGAAGTATTCTTTTTCCCACTTCTTTTCTTTCTTTTAGTTTAATTTTTATTGAAGTCTGAAGTCAATATTCTGAGTCAACGGAGTTGACAGACTTGCACTGAGAAGTAGTTTAGCGAAGAGTCAAAATTTCAGAGGAACTTCCTTAGTCTTGTGGAGAGGATTTTAAGATAAGTGTTTACTTTTATTTAGTTCATTAATACTTGTTTTCGTTTATTATTTTTCTTATCATTGTTTTTAATTTCAAATCAATGTGTTTTTATATTTTCTCAATGCATTCTAAGTAGTTTACTTTATCTTTTTCTTTCTTATATGGAGAAGTAATTAATTTAAAGAGAATTATTGTGGAAAGTATAAGTGTTTAAAAGTTGGAAGAAGTTGTGAAGATTGATTCTAAAAACTTTGTTTACTTCTTAATTTGGTCTGTTAAGTTTTAAAATTTCTTGAGATTATGTAAGATCCAATGCGGTATTGTCTCATAAAAGTTAGTAAGAATCACATGAAATTATATGGGTGAGAACTGTAGTCCATATAATTGAATGTAATATTAGAAGATATTTTTATAAAAGGGAATAAAATTAGAGGATTTTTTAGGGCAGCCTAAAACCCCCTAATTTGTTTTGAAGTTTTGAGTTTTGTTATGAGAAGTTAGCCCCCATGTGGTGGGAATCGAGGGAACTCTAGAGTGAGAGACAGGTATCTTCCCTGCCTAACCATGTTCAAAATAATATAAATTTCAAATTAACCTATGTTCTTTATAGAACTAAGTAAGGGTAAAGAACACATTTGCATCTATCTGTCACAACAAAAATTTGAATACTTCCACAACAATACTTTAAGAATTATTACTACTTCATGAAAGGAAAGAAAAAGATATTCTAGTTAATAGTATTTTACATCCAATGTTATTAGTTATTGTAATTTTAATTTCTTGATTAGCATTTTATTAAGAAAATTTCAAAAGACATATCAACCTTCAAAACTTTTCAAAATCAAGATATACTTTTTCAAAAATAATTAAAGAAAGTAAAAAGATAATTTCTCTGATTCCTTTAAAGATTTCACATTTTCCTTGTGGGTTCGATATCTCGGGGCTTAATCAGAAAGTCCTATATTACTTGATAAACGATACGTATACTTGCGTAGTATCCCATATTATAAAATCATTATTTTTATATCTTAAATCATCAGCGCATTTATCGAGCGGAACCAAGTTTTTGGCATCTGTTGCACTTATATCTATCGGGGATCAGGGTTAGGTTTAAATTTGATTAAGCCTCAAGCCTAAGCAAAATTAGGGATAACCTAATGATTAAAAAAGATTAGTAATTCCGTTAATCCTCTAAATTATGGTCAAAGATTTTCTTAATGTCTTAAGCTAAGCTTGGAATTAATTTTAACATAAATGTCAATTTTCCCAATTTTACCTCTTAGCTCTAAATTTTAATTTTTAAATTTTAACAAGGTAGAAATTGTTATTTTTAGGATTTGAATTTATTTCCCTGAATTCCTTGGGCAGTTTCAGTTTTAATTTCCAATTTCTTATTTTTCATAATTATTTTTGAAAATAATTATAAAATTTTACTGATAATTAGTAATTCTCAATTTAGGGATTTTTTCTGACCTTGGAAAAATCAAGGGACATTTTCGAAAGTGAAAGGAACATCTCCTGTGGATTTTAGAATTATTGGGATTATAATTAATTTTAAATAATTAAATTACTTCAGGAAGTAATTAATTATTTAAAAATTTAATCTCGACCGTCCATTTCTGATACACAGAAAATGGATGACATCGGGTCATTGTCCTCAAGGGACATTAACCCGAGAGCCGTTCATTTTCAAACCGTAATATCTCCCTCGATTCTCCATAGAATCTCATGGGATTTGTTCCAAAAGCTTTATCGAAGTAAGTAGACAATATCCATATAGCTACGTATGCATGGTTCGATGGTTTTCTTCACAATATTTCAAGCCCGAGCACATTTTTAGGGTTAAGGCACATACCTGGTCCCAAGAGGTGTGGCCTCGACTGGGTTTGATAGAAACGTTCACTTGGCCCTTGCAAAGCTTCTCATTGGTCCAGTTTGATTTGAAATTAGGCCTAGGTAGGTTCTTGCTGAAATGGTGGCTAGGTTTCAGCTTGAAATGGGTTAGAGGCCTAGAGGTAGCTCAATTTAATTCGGATCTTCTTCGTGGAACCTAGGAAAGCTTTTGAAAGAGTTGAGTCAAGGTTTTGGTAGGGTTTGTGTCAACTCAAAATTTTGTCCTGGTTTTAGTGTGGGAAATTAGGTTTCCTTAGTGGATTTCAAAGGCTGAGAGTGTGGGGGATTGATTGCTTAGAAGACAGGGAGTAGTTTCTCGGGCATGGCTTTAAATAGCCATTAGAGGCCATGTCAGAGTTTTGGCTTGATTGGAGAAGACAGGAGGTGGCTCAGGGAGGCTCAAGGAATCCAAAAAGATCAAATTTCGGCTGTGGATAAAAGCTTCCCCCATTTCCATGGTGTGCTCATCATGGCTTCAAACATGGAGATGAAGGTTGGTTATGGTGGGCTAGGGCTGATCTTTTGAGCTTATTAGAGAGGAGGGGAGGTGGATGAATAGCTCAAGAATGAGCTTGTTTGACCGGTACACCTTGGTCTAAGGGGAGGTGAGGTGGAATCCATGAGGGGTGCCATGTACTCCTCTTTTCATGATAGCTTTGGACTTATAGTCAAAAAAGGCGGCTTTATGAGTTACCCATGTCATGGTGGGTACTAATGGGTCATGGATGACCCAATAGCAATGATCCATGGGTTAGGTTTGGGTTTGGATGTCATGCATGGGCTTCGGTTGCCATGGGGTTAGACTTTGATGAAAGGTCTTAGTGTTAATTTAAGCTTAATAGGTTTTAATTTTATCTTTCTTTAATTAATTAAGTAATTAATTAATTAAAAAATTGAAATTAGGCTATAAAACCATAGTTTACCAAGATGATGTAAAGTTGACCAATTAACCAGTGTTGACTAATTGGGTCCTAGGGTTGACCAATTGGATCATAGAATGGTCATTAGTCCCATAAGTTTGCCATGGTGGGCTGGGGATGACCAATTGACCAAGTTTGACCAATTGGGTCCAGGGTTAACCAAATGGTCAATGTAGTGACTATATCAATGTTTGTCACCATTGATTTGATCAACCTAGAATGTTTTCATAAATTGGGTTCAAAAGGGGCACAGTAGGGACTTGGTTTAATTTATAGGGTTTTGAGGGTCCCTTATGGGTTAAAGGGGTCAATGTTAGTAGATCACCCCAATATGAATTTGATGATCATGATGGTTTTAGTACTTGTAGAAGAATTTTTCGGATCCTGAGCTAATGTTGGTGGCTCAAAGCTTGTCCTGTTCATTGATGTCAATCTCGGGTAGACCCTTACAAAAGTGAGGTCAACAAATATGTATGCTATATATCCGAGGCAAAAGAGAGGCTTCATCATAATAGTAGGTTCAAGTGTTCTCTATGCAAGTGTCAAAAGTAGTTAATACCCATAAAAATTCTTAAATAATAAAGCAAAAAGATGCATAAAAATTGTTATAAATGTAAATAGGTGCAAAAGAATTGTGTTATGTATGTAAATTTCCTTTATAAATTATTTGTGTTTATGACAAACCTAAATAGCTAAAAAAAATAAAAAATATTATTAAATTTAGTTCATATGAAAATTTCATTACTAGTATTGTTATTTTTTTGCTGAGTAATTTTTTTGTAATATAAAAAACATAGGTGAGAATATCTAATCATCATGTAATCATAGAAAAGAAGCAAAACTTATGTACATCCGGTGGATCCACAAAGAATCAGGTAGAGACTGTAGAGACAAATCTATGAGACTTCTTGATGTTACTCAAAAAGAAGAACCATCGGCCAGCTTGTTAAAGTAGATAAATCAGCCTAATAATGAATGTGTTTTAATGGTGAGAACCACTTTCAAAATAGTATATTTGTATAACCTATCGGGTTTGAAGAAAATAATGGAAGCATTCAACGTGATGCAGAAAATAAAACACGAGAGAAAGCAACAATCACAATTCGGCCTATTGGTACCCAGAATAACCATTTCCTTCCTATCCGCATTTATGTCTATGCTTGTGGATGATGCATGAAATGGGTATACTGATTGCATGCAGGGAAATTGTCCTGCATTATAAATAGTGAAGTCTGGAATACTAAGATTCTCCAGTTCTTCAGGATTTATACAAATGCGCCTATATATACAACATTTTTATTATATTTTTACTACTACAATAGGAGCATTTGCCTTAACCACTATAACAATTTTACATATACATATCACCTAATTCCTCAGTATTTAAATATGTAACCCCTAAAATTTACTTTTTACATTTATTTTGACCAAATCTTTCATATTTCATAAGTACCATTATTTTAACTTTTAAAACATGAAGATACACTTTTTTATGCAGAGGTAAAGTGGCATACATATAAAAATTGAAGTTTAGGTGTTAGATAAATATATAGGAATTGAGTAGTTTTAATGTAAACATTCTTTTGTTTTTATGGGTAAGCGATGTCAGCTTAAAAGAACTAAAGTCCTAAAAAGTAGAGCACGCATTTACCTAGTTGTGAATATTTGTTAACTAATTTTCTTGAAATAGGAGTATGGTGTCCTCAAATATGTCTAAATGAGAGTGGGAGATCAGAAATGTGGGAAGCAAAAGATATGAAAAGGAATGGCCAATATTTATAACCACAAACCTGATCTGTATAGAGTGTGACGAGCGAGCACTTATTGCCACACTGCATAATCCTTTAGATGAAAAAACCCCATCATCCTGTGTTGAATATCTAAAACATTTGGCTGTGATAAAAAATAGTCATTATGCTCTTATTAGTCAATTTAATAAAAATTTACATACATACTACTCTATATCTATGTATATACATTTCAAACACCTCGACCTCAATTTTTACATACATGTCACCTTACCTTTGCATCAAAATGTGTATTTCAGTTTCTAAAAGTTAAAACGGTGATAAGCTAAACTCACAATTTGTTCCGCACCCTTCTCTTAGATTTGGCGCCTTTATATCCAACAGCACAGTTGGCGATTTTGCGAAAAGGACATCTTTGAGGTTAAGAGAAACAATTTCTGCTATATTTCATGGGTAATCTATGAAATATTCAAAATAAATTGAAGGATAATGTGAGGGTCTTTCATGTACAAAAAACACTCTGGAAGCAAGTAATTGAGCCCATCAATGGAAAAAATTTTGAATTTAACATTAAGATATTCAATATGAGAATTTAAAAATATATATGATTTAAAAATTTTTCTGCTACTTGTGTATAGCCTTTTGTGCAACATTTTGAGCAGTTAAGGCGTGGAAAGTACTAAATACGAAATAGAAAAAAAAAAAGGAAATAGACGAAAGACAACAGGACCAATCACATTCCAAATGTAGAAATTCAAGTAAAAGTGAAAATGTGCAGGAAAATCATTTAATAAAAATAGTCACTTGCCAGTAAACAAGTAGGACATTCCTTGAGATTGAGTGCACCTCGCATCATCTCCAAGAAAACTAGGAGCAAGCTTCAAATCTATAATGAGCTTTTGAGCTTACTCAAGTTAAGGAGCTGATCATTCAAAAATACTTATACAAAATGGAGGATGACGAGCAGTTCATAAAATAAATAAATAAATGCTCAAACTTCTCTTTGAAATGCCAAGCACCTAGGGCTGTCAATTTGGCTGTCAATTTGGCTGGTTGTTCGTGAACAGCTCGTGTTCAGCTCGTTAAGTAGCTTGTGTTCTGCTCGTTCGTTAAGCTTAACGAACCAAACACGAACAAATTTTTAAGCTCGAAATGTAAATGAGCCAAATACGAACAACAGTTTGGTCGCTTGTGTTCGGCTCGAATTGGTTCGAAAATAAATAAAATAAATAATATATATATATATATATATATATATATATATATATATATTCATAAAATTAAATATTAAAATTTATAATTAATTAAGTTTAAAAAAAATAAATTAGCAAATTTTTTAAAATTTAATCCTATTATAATTTATAACATATTAATAAAAATAAACTTATATAAATATTTTATTTTTATATAATAATATAATATAAGTTATATAATTATAATATATCTAATAATCTAAAAAACCCTAACCGACCTCCCCTATCCTCATTCACCCGTCGAAACTTCTTGGGTTCTGATGGCGGTTGCCTCTTCCGTTTCCTCTTCTACTCTTCTCCATCTTCTCTGATCTACTCAAGGCTTAGTTTTTTCGTCTGTGGGATGGCTTAGGGGATCTCGTCTGTGTTCTTCTGCTAATATCTACTTCTATACTCCTCGGATATTCAGTGTTAGATCGATTGGTTGCTCGATATTCTTGTTTGGTTTATTGGTTGCTTGTTTGGCTACCTAGGTGTTATCTCTGAGTATATTTTCTCTAATATTTCATATTTATTTTCAGGTTTGCCTCTTATCTCAAATATTCATAAATTTCTTTTAGATTTATCTATATTTTTTTAATGAAATCTTGCTTTGTAGGGTTTTTGCAGCGAGATCTTGCATATTACATTTATTTTTACATCTTTATGGAAGAGATCTGATATAAGAGTTGTTATGAAATTTAGTTCGGCTATTGTGCATTTGTGCAGTGATTCATACAGATTTAAGCATATGTGTTGTGCTTCGGCTTCTTTTTTTATGAATGATCTTGTGGAAAGTGAAGAGTGCAATGTTTCTTTGAACTTTATCATATATTTTGAACTTTATCAATTTCACTTTGGTGGTTTAGGGCATGCATCTTTGTGGAGTGCATGCACATGGATGTATTATTCTAATTTCGCCAAATTGTATTGCTTGGGTTTATGCATGCTGAAAAAACAACATGGTGCTCATAGGGCTCCACTTAAAGCTTTAAGTTGGCTTAACTTGTTTAAGAACAAAAGTGTGCAAGCACAGTGAGAAATGAAAAGAGTTCTCAACTCATCTCTTCTTTACTTTTTCCTACTCAAATATTGTTCTTAAAAGATGGTTACCTTGGACATCTCTCTATTTGCATGCTAGATATGATGCTTTTTTTATGGACGACTTTGTGAAAACAGAAGAGTACTTTATCAGATTTTTTGAACTTTATCAATTTCACTTTGGTGGTTTACGACATGCATCTTTGTGAAGTGCATGCACATAGATGTATTATTCTTATTCCACCAAATCGTAATGCTTAGGTTTATACATTCTGGAAAAATAACATGGTGCTCATATGGCTCCATTTAAAGCTTTAAAACTTGGCTTTCATGCCAGTATGATGGTTTGGGCTTACCGAGCAGGGTCAAAGAGCTAATCAGTTGTTATATAAATTTAAAAGAGTTAAAGAGGTTGTAGTTTACATTGAAAAGATGTTGTATTATAATCACTGAAGGATGACTATGTATCAGGTTCTCATAAAAATGAAGTAAAGAGGTTGTAGTTTACCTGAGCATATACTCGTTAATTCTGTTTACTTGAGTTGTGTAAGCTGTCCTCTCCATCTCCTGGTACAGTACTTATGGGTGTTATGCAATCATATACAACTGACGTGTGCAAAGCTTTTTTGCACACATGTTTACTCATATAGATGTTTTCTCATTTCAAATTATTCATTTTCTTAAATTTGTAAGGCAACACAAGTTTGCGACCATTTTAAGATAAGAATATAAAAAGTTACCTAATATGATTATTTTTACTCTTAATTTTGGAAGGCAACACAAGTTTGTAACCATTTTAAGATAACAATATAAAAAGTTGCCACAAATGATTATTGTTACTCTTAATTTTGAAAGGCAACACCTGTTTGCAATCATTTTAAGATAACAATATAAAAAGTTTCCTCAGATGATTAGTGCCCCTTATTGTGATGTTTATTGCCTCTTGTTGTGTTGTTCACTGCTTCTTGAGATACTATTATTCTATCTGCACGAAAGGCAAGCTTGTAGCTCTTGCCCCTTCTTAAACTTACTCTCCATTTTGATGACTTTCTTCATAATAAGCACTGTTTCAGCAAAAGACTTACATTCCAGCTTTACGGAATATATCATACTTCAGGAAAGTTTACATATATACCAATCAACTCTTCTATATCTAAGCTTCAAATTTAATTTTCACTTGACCTTACCTTTATTAACTATGTTTTTCTTTTCTGAGATGCAGTGAGACCCACCGGTACTACGATTTACCATCTTGTAAACCAGGTCTACCACTTTAAGTAGCTGAATTTTAGTTATTTTTTCACTTTGATAACTAAATGTTATTTCTGTAATTATAATGCCCTAGTTATTGTAGTGGTGAATGAACATAGATCACATTATTGAGACGAAGGAAACCCTCGATGTAGTTCTGAATGGCGATTGATTGGCTGATGCACTGTATAAGTTAAACTTTCACGAGGACAAACAATTTAAGAATCTTTCTTGCTTTTATTATGATTGAATTTATTTTGTGATAATGTTTTAATAAGCTTTTATTACTAGGAAGAGAACTATTTATTTATTGGGTATGGAGTTCTTGTTGCACTAATTGCTGCTTGATTGAGTTTTAGGCTAAGAATTTCCTATTGTATGACTAATGCAGGTTTTGAGATTGCAAAATTATGTACTTCAAAATTCATATTTACCAAACTGTTATAAATGTAAATATCAAAGTTTGAGTGTTAGAAGTACATAATAATTGTGGGGCATGTTGTGAATTTTCCTTTTTTATCCATTTATGATGAATGCAGTGGAATATGTATGCTTGGATTATTCCGTGGGACCTCGATTGAGTGCTTGTCCATCTCTAAGGTATGCTTTTTGTTCAGGGCATTTACATACATGGTATACAATTCTGAGGTATTTACATATCCATCTCCACATAACACAAAAATCTTTAGCACTTTTTCTGTTGAAGCTGATTTGAACTTGTTTCTTTCTGGAGGGTTGGTTGGTCTATCAATAGCAAAATACCATTGGAAAACCTACTTATTATGCTCACATTTTGTGATTGTGCTTTGTCAACTTTTGTTTGTATCATACTTTACATATAGCAGATGCTATGTTCATACATATCTTATGTATTAATAGATGTGTGAATAAGTCAGGTCGAGCTTGAGTTATGCTTAATTTGACCTCGGCTTGCAGTAATGATAGTAGGCTCACGAGCACAAGCCGAAGATGAAATTGTTGTTGGAGCTCACTAGAGATGACATTTAAGTGATTGTTGGCTGGAAAAGAAAAAAAATTAATTTTGTTTAGTAAATTTGTATATCTATTGACCTCATTTTTGATGATGTCTTCTCTTCTTCTTTTTAGTACTTAGGATCTAGCCTTAGGCTTTTCCTTTGACTACCTTAGAGGATTAGAATTGGGACCCACCACTTAGAAATTCAAACCACTTCTAAACTCCCTGCAAATTCCACAAACTTGACTGTAGACCCCTAATCACCTGAGAGGGTTTGAAATCAAATGTGGAAGTTTAAAGGATGAGTTCCTATAGGACTCTTCGGCCTTAGGATCGCCTCCGGGTGGCCTGGTCTGGTGAGGGCTGACTTACACATACACTACACTTATGCACTACACTTTCACACACCTCCTAAAACCACACCTATACCGAACTTGATCTCCTGACTCATGTAGGTGATTCACATGGATGGTCCTTAACCCCTAAGCCCTTGGCTAAGAGGGTTAGGAACAACATAGTGGATGCCTCAAATGAGTCCCTTCATGGCTCATGTGGGCTTGATATAGCTTCATGGCTCAACCAAAATGATTTCATTCCACTTATATTCAACCAATCTTCAATTTTCCAAATTTTCAATTTTTTGACCCCCGGGACCCTACACCCGCCTAGCCTACCCAAAACCCTTGAAATCACCCAAATTTTTCAAAAATCCCAAATCACCCAAAATTCCTCAAAACCAATCCCAAACATTTCCACATTACTAAAATTGATCATTCATGACCAAAAATATCAAAATCCCCACTTTTGTCAAAATCCCCAATTTGACCCATTTTAACCCAAAGTGAACCCAATGTCAAACCAAACCTACCCAATTGACCCAAATTCTGGTCCAATTCAATTCCAAACTTCAATTCAACATTCACAACACCAATCTAGGCCAAATACAAGTCCAATTTGATTGACATTTGAATCCAATTTCACTTTTGGCCTTAAAGCCCAATTTGGACCCATGACCCAAACCTAACCCAAATAAGCCCAAACCCCAAAATCAAAACCCAACCAAAGCCAAAACCTCTTTGAAACACTCCCAAAAACATTTCCAAACATTTATTTTACATCAATTTCAACCCTAGCCCAACATTGGCCCAAGTTTGCCCAATATGACCTATATTGGCCCATTCACCAAAGAAGCCCAAATTCAACCCAATTCAAACCCAAATCACTCCCAACTTGCTTCAAATCACTCATGACACATCCATGAACTAAACCCAACATTTGTTTGGCCCAATCCTTCACAAAATTTCCATCCATAAATTTATTTTTAAACCAAAAGCCCACTTTCTTAAACCTTCCTAAAAGCCCAAATTTCATGCTAAAGGCAATATGACAAATTCTTCTCATCATACCCTTAATTAAAATCATCCCTAAGTTCAAATCAATCATCAAATGATTCCAAATTAAGCCCCATAGAAATTCCCATCAAATTACCAAAATTTCTAAAATCCATTTTCATGAAATTGACCAAGCTTTTCCCCAAGCCAAAGACAAGCCATGGAGCCATGCATGAGCCCCATAGGAGTCATGAGAGCCATGGAATCCACTTTCCACCTCACCAAACCATTAATGGTAAGAGAGGAGGTCACTTTCTTAAACCCTTTTTAAGCCCTTTTTACCTTAAACATGATACACTCTAAACCATACTTTGCCACCTAATCCTTGATGTGGACTTCACTACCTTTGGTAGGTTGACTCACATGAGCCTCCCAGCCCAAAACCGAGCTTGGAAGGGTGCACCAAACCCAAAATGGTGGGTTGACCCATTTGGACCCAAAATGAGCCTCTCCCCATACCCTTTTGATTCAAACCCTTTACACATGTCCATGGCCAATTGATCGCACAAACCTCCAGCCCCGACCCACCTGGACTCCGAGGGTGACCCATGCCTGCCGGCCAGCCCGCCCGGGTCGCCGGAAAACACCATGGCCGACACCTCGGGAGGAGCCAAACTTTGGAATTCCACCTCGCCGAGCCGCCCCATGCCCAATGGCCACCATGGTCGTTCTTCCCATGCCCGAGAGCGGCTGATCCCAACCCTTGGCCATCCCCGCGAGGCTCTCCAGCCACCTCTATTTAAACCCGACCCCTCACGGCCATGGAGGAGAGTTGCACAAACCTTGTCGAAACTCGCCAAAATTGCTCCAAACCCTACTCCATACTTAGAAGCGGTTGATCCCCAAGTGTCAATTTGCCCTAATCCCCACCAACGAATCCAATTTCCCAACCGAAATTTCACCCAAAACCAGGACACTTTGCCACAGTGAGCCAATCTTCAAATTGACCGGTCCTACACCTACACCGGACCAAGAGGAGAAGTTTCCCACCGAAAGCCCCATCTCCAGGCCACCCAGATTGTTCCGACCTCCAAGCTTTGTGATCGGCTGTGG
This sequence comes from Papilionanthe hookeriana x Papilionanthe teres, assembly GCA_022702705.1. Lineage (NCBI taxonomy): Eukaryota > Viridiplantae > Streptophyta > Magnoliopsida > Asparagales > Orchidaceae > Papilionanthe > Papilionanthe hookeriana x Papilionanthe teres. Next base: position 11,382,014 of record CM040438.1, read on the forward strand.
TCACTTTCATAGCTAGGAAATTCACCAGACCAGGAGACTTCATCTGGAGCTAGCTGGGATCCAATCGAAGGTGACACAACCCTCAGATTGAAGCCACACTTCTCTGAGCAAAGGTATGAGCTAATTCTTCATCCCGAGCTTCTGAGATTCTCCATTTCAAATGCTTTAATTTCAATGCATGATCACCATATAGATGTGTTCGTCTCTTCAAGACGAATCCATAGAGCACAAGAACACGAAAATCCGTTAAGTATTGAGTGAGATATTAGGGATTTAGTGTGGACGGTTCTTTGGCTAGGAGGCTTGGGGACGATGAACGGATGCCGTTCATTTAATACACGCGCGGACGGACGGCTCAGATCGGGTTGGATCGGCAGATGATACGTGGAAGGCGGGACCCGGGCTGTTGACTCAAGTGGCGACGTCGAATCAGAAGGCGACACGCGGCGTTTCGGAGCTGCCGAGGTTGACGCGGCGCCGCATGGATAAATAGAAAATTAGGGTATTTTCTTATTTATTTAATTCCCTAAACTTCAAAAATCCATAACTTTGTGTAGAAAAATCAGAAAAATAAAATAAAAATACCCTCTTGCTCAGTGAACAGAGGAGAATAATTTGGAAAAGAAATCATTTAATTTCATCAAGTATTTTATTATTAATAATTTATTTACTCTCTGCATTATTTTAATTCTCCATGCATATAGGAAATTCACCATTGCATGAGACCATAGGGCTTTTGAAGCCTCTGAATTTAGGAACATTCCCTGAATTTTCCAAAGTCAGAGGCCATCCCTATGAGAAGTTATTGATTTTTCAAATTCATGTTGCTGTTTTGAGTATTTTAAATCCAATAATTAGTATGTTATGAAATAAATTCTAGGAAAATTTGGTGTTGTCTCTTATGACCAGAGGACCCTAGGAAAATAGGTTTTTAATTAGTTCATTTAAAATAACCCTAATTGGCTTAAACACCCAAAATAACTCCTTAATTAATTAGAGTTAACCATACATCAAATTGACTTGAAATCAATTTTCCACTGATCTTTAGAGTCAGAGGAACCCACCATAAAAATTTGAAGTCAATTGGACTTGGTTAACCCTACTAAATGGGTTGATTAAGCCATTTAGCCAATTTAATTTTCAAAAATTCATAACTTTCAAAATACTTTTCAAAAATTCACCAAATTGGTTTTGGAGCCTCTCTGATATCAGGAGAATTTAAGAAAATTAAAATTTCAATTTTCTAAAAAAGTTGATTTTTTGTATTATTTTAATATTTTAATAATTAAAAAATAATAAAAATCACAAAAAATAATTAAATTCACCAAAATGTCACATTTTGAATTCTAATCACTTAGGAACAAACCCCATATTTTTTTTATGTCTATTTGATGAGATATTAAATTTTAAAGCCCTAAGGTAATTTTATAATTAAAAAAATGTATTTTTTTAGTATTTCCACTAAAATAATTCTAATAAATCAAAGAAAGATAAGAAAATTGTAAAAATTGATTCTCTGATTTCGTTGATATTAGAGAGATTTTTTGAAAAATATAAAATTCATTTTTCAACCTTTATTTTATTTTTAAATTAATTAATACTCCAAAACTTAAAATAATTCTAATAAAAATAATATATTTCAAAAAATCACCAAAATTGGTCCAAGTGGTCCTCTAGTCATTAGGAATGTCCCATAATTTTCTTAAGGACAGAAACTTTCCCTTGGTCATATTACTAAATTTTCCTTGGAAATCTCTATTTTCCACCAAAAATAATTACATAAATAAATTAAATACAGAAAAATCACATTTTCTCCTCTCATGTCTTTATTGACATATGAGTGAAGTTACATAAAAATTTCAAATTCATTTGAGCTCAATTTAGTGAGTTATGAAATTATTAAACTTGAAGGGCAAAATAGTAATTAAAATTTTAACCCTTAATTAAGACTTTAGGTTTAACAAAATTAAAGAGTAAAATATTTGATCTTAATCTGATTTGGATGATTGAAATTTAAATAATTAAAGGGTAGAAACCTATTAAATAATTTAAAAATAATTAAAATAAACCTTTAATTAAATAATTGATTAAATTTGGAAGAATAATAAAATTGGAATTATTAAAATAGGGATATTATTAAGAAGAGATTTGTTCTTTAATTTAAGAATCCCTAAATTAATCATCTCAATAACATTTAATTCTTAATTAAAATGATAATTCAAATTTAAGATTTAAAATGCTAAAAGACTTAATCATTAAATTAAATTAAAGTTAAATTATTTAAATTAAACCTTTTTAAAAATTTCAATTAAATTAAAATTAAAAACAAAATTAAATTAAAATTAAATTAAATTAATTAAATGAAATTAAATTAAAACATATTAAATTTAAATTAAATTAAATTAAATTAAATTAAATTAAATTAAATTAAATTAAATTAAATTAAATCAAATTAAATCAAATTAAATTAAAAATTTAAATTAAATTTAAATTAAATTGAATAAAATTAAATTAAATTAAAGTAAGTTAAATCAAATTAAACTAAACCAAATTAAATTAAATTAAATTAAATTAAATTAAATTAAATTAAATTAAATCAAATTAAATTAAATTAAATTAAATCATATTAAATTAATTTAAATTAAATTAAATTAAATAATAAAATCAAGTTAAAAATTAAAATCAAGTTAAATTGAATCAAAATTGAAACTAAACTACATTAAACCAAATTAAAGTTAAATTAAATTGAATTAAAAATAACATCACCTAAGACATAAAGAAATTCAAAAATAAATCTAAAGCAACTTGAACACTATTCCAAATTTAAATCCGATAACTGAAATTAAACTAAATCACAAACCATTTGAACACCAATTTGCCCTCGAAAGCTTTGGTTACCATAACTCCTAAACAGAACGTTAAATGAAGTAATACTTCACTCATAGGATATTCAAATGTCCTAGTTCACTGAGCAAGATAACAACAAAACTTGAATTCTCGGACGATTAATTCATTTGTATAATTAAATTCATTTGGACTTAAAACAATCCTAGCAGTATTGAAAAGATGTTTAAGACTCGTTTTAAGCACTTCCTCAATATGATAGGATGTTTATAAGAACAACTGAACTTAATTGTTCTTTGATGAAGAAAATCATCCTCAAATCAAACACAGAACCAGACGTCATAGAGATGACTACAGATTAGGAATTTGATAGAAAACCATAACCCTTTCCCTTAGCTTTTACCTAGAAACTTGCTTAAATATTCTAAATTGTGTTTAAGTGCAGCTTGGGATGACGGGAAGACCCTCCAGGTACGTTTTTATTTTGTTGCAATTTACCTTATTGCAATTTATTTAATCGCATCGCACTTACTTTTCTTGCATGATAAACAACTATTGCATGAAAACCCACACCTTTAGGATAGTCCCTAAAACTCGAAACCAAAACTAAATTAAAAGTCATTACAAGATAAAATTCACCGCCACAACATTTCAAAATATAAAACAACTCAAAATTTAATCACAAACGAACACAAAACTGCAATTACAACTAAATTAAAACGTCTTGTTGGATGATCGGGAATACCTCGGATGATGTAACCTACGTGTTTCTAACGGGATTTCCCACGGTCTAAATGAAAGTGTGGAACTCATTTAGTTGAGTTTAGCAAATTCATTTGGACTAAGTGAATCCGATAAAAATAACGATGCCGGAAGGATGGAACCGTGGGATCTTAACCGGTGTTGTTATAATCAACTTTAAGATTTGTTTTAAATAAAACATAAAAAACACTTGGAAATTAAAAATTTCTCTAAACCAAAATACTTTTCTCATCTCCTGATTTATGACTTCTAAAACTAAACCTCTGCAACGACAAGGAGCTCGGAGCATGGTGGGCAGCACGGCCATCATCGTCAGCAAAACTGAAATCTACATCAGCAAAACCATTCATAGAATTAAACAACAAAGCCATAGGACTTCGAGGTAGTTTGCCTAGTGCAACATAAATCCTCAACCTTTTGTTAGGCATTTGCATGATCATGTCATGTAAATTAAGCCCTAACCGGTCTTAGGACTCCGAGGTAGTCGTTTAGTACGACATAAACCCTCACATCTTCGAGGCTATTTGTATGATTGTGTCATACGAATATAAGTCCTAATTAATTAAAATTGGCAAGATCAAAACATTAAATAAACATTAGGACTTTCCTAAATTCAAGCCAAACAATAGGATAGTCGGGAAATTACCAAAGTTCGCTTCGAATCTGTGATTTCTCCTACATTTCTTCCTTTGAATTCCCAAAACAAAATGTTCCAAATTTGATCCATTCCCTATTGAAATTCCAAAATTCAATCCTTTGAAATCTTAAACTTTGAAATTCTTGAGAGCAGAATTACTGATTATTATCGAGAGTATTCTTAAGTGATTCCCGTCATTTAAGATGTAATTAACTATAGGGGCTTGCCCTTATAGGGAATTTTAAGAACCCAGGTAATATAAACCCTGTTTAATGCTTTCATATTAAGCGGGGAATTTGTCGGCTTATAAAATTGGTTCGCAGACCAAACGGATGTCACAAATCTTCTAGTTTATTTAATCGAGCTCCATCACCAAACAAAGGCGTCTATTCTTCGAGATAGATACACAGCTTGTGATGCGATGCTCGTTTATATAATCTATTCGGGATTTGAGATCAGTTTGATTTCATATCTTAAAATTTTCAAATTTAAAATTATTTTCAAAATCAAATGCTACTTTTCAAATTATTTATTTAAATTAAATTAAAAATTCGCCGACAATTTCTGTTAGGCGACTCCCTTTTCAAAATAAAACAACCAACCAAAAATAAGCCGTACAATTTCTGGCGACTCACGTGGGAAAATTCTTCTCTCCATTTTTAATCAGATAGTTCTTCTTTCAAAAAAATCGGTAATGCATCCATGTCCCTTGTGGATCAAACTACCCTTCTTTCCGTTGGAATACTATGTTCATTTCTACCTTGAACAAGTATAGCCAACATTCTCTCGGATTTAGGAGCCACTGTTTAGACACCCCTAAACAGAGAGGTTCCGAGATCCTTTTACCTCATTTCTGAGGTGGGGTAGACCCCCAATAGGTGTTAGTTTAGGAGTAATCCTTCGAGTCGAGAAGTCTTGCATAAGACTTTCTTTTCCCTTCCAACTCTGAATCGGATTCATTACCTTCTCTACACCTTTGAACATTCCGTTCTAAATAAACAAACCCTCTAATGAATGACTCTTTTAACAAATAACTCCTTCTTATAAATACATGAACAAGAATGTGTTCGGACTCCTTTCGATTCCTTTCTTTTCGTCCTGATGAGAAGAAGCATAACTTGGGACTGACAATCGAATCTACCCCGCGAAATGGAAGCCCCAAAGCTGATTTTCTCCTTCACCAATGGACTGGACTTCGCTGTTTACAAGGATGAGCTGCCCGACAATGGGATCATCCGGTTTGGACAAGGATTCGAGAACACAAATGTCAAGATCACCGACGTTGCCCTTTTCGCGCTGACAAACAAAGTATCTGAAACTGAGAAGCCGTTGATCGAGTTCAACCTCAAGTCAACTCATGAATTCCCTCCTCTCGCAAAAGATCCCAACCGAGAGGAGTACTCGTTGTCCACGAAGGACTATTGTTGCTACCCCCACCTGGTCTAGTTGTCTCTGCACCTACCCCGGCTCCTGCCAAACTAAAGGGGAAGGAAATCCAGAACTATGGTGAACATGTTACCGTGGAGGGTACATACCTTCCTGTGAGACCTTCTGTTTTTGAAATCGGGTCCAGCTCGAGGATTCCATCGCTGACACGGACTCAGAGAAGGAACAGAAGTAGAAGGATCGCTAGAGAAGCCAGAGCTGCTGAAGTTGCTTTCCTAGAGGAAATCCCATAACTGCCTGAGTATACATCGCTGCCTGAATACATACCACTCTTGGGAGGAAGTAGATTCCATCCCCTCTCCGCCGCAAAGGATGAGGAAAATGTTCGCAAGATTGCTGCCGCATTGCCTCAGCCCGTATATTACAACGATAGCCGTAAGAAAAGGGCCAGAACTACACCATTTGCTCGACTGCAAACTTTAATAAAGAAGTTAGCAAAGAAGGAAAGGTGCCCCGTGTCAGAAATTTTAAGAAGGATAGGGCGGGTGCCAGTTAAATCCCGTCTTGGGACGAGAGTAGAAACTGCTATCGTTGCAGAAAAGCCAAATAAGAGGATGAAAGCTAGTCCGCCTGTCGTTGTTTCAGGACTACAGATTAGGGAGGATACCACCTTCCAAGCATTTGGTCGACGGACCATCAGGTCCCGGACCTTCTGCTGCTAGGAGGATGGTATGGCGTCCCACTACTGGACAATTAAAATTAAAACAACAGCCTGAGAAGGAAAGTCTCGTCAGGAGACTTGAATCCGAAGAAAGTGCTACTGCAGTAAAGGGCACTCAGGAGAAGGAAACCCGACAGTTATCACATGACAACTGCAAGGATGTACAGAAAAGACCACTAGAAGATGCCATGGAAAAGCTAAGAACTGATATTCGGCGATTAGCAAGGGAGAGAGAAGGAAAATTCGGAGATGAGATTGATTCGTCAGAGTTCATGGATGATGAATATGCAGAAATTAACATGGTTGATACACGAGCTTCGTCATCTTCACAAGGTGCCCCTGCAGCCGCAGAAAGAGAGGAGCCGGAAGTAATGAGGAAGTAGCTTCAAGAGAAAGATGATACGATCGCCCAAATGGCAAAAAGGATTGAAGAGATGGCTATAGCCCTAGCCACTCTCCAGAGTCAGGTGCAACCCCAAAGAGAAACACCCCCAGAAGTCATTCACATTGTAGACGGAGGAAAGGAGATTACATCCGTCAACGGGGATGATCAGTTAAAAAAGGATGCAACACAAAGCATGATTCCGGAAAAGGATATTAAAAGCATGGTGGAACAGCAGGTGCGAGAAGCCTTGGCACAATGAAAGAGCGGGACATCCATTCGGACGGGTAGACCTTACCCCGAAGAATTTGACGCCGTCCAATATTCGAAAGGCTTCGTACCACCTCTGTTCAAGACCTTTGATGGAACCGGAAACCCTCGGCAGCATGTTGCACATTTTCGTGCCGCTTGTTGCAACGCCGGCGGAAGTGATGCATTACTCTTCGGACAATTTGTCGACGGCACTCGTCGTGGATCGCCTTTGATTGGTATGCGGAATTACCAAACGGTTCGGTGAAGACATTTTCAGAATTAGAGAACTTCTTCATCAAGCGATTTGCCGGAGCCCAGCACCACATCACTATAGGTGATTTAGTGGTAGAGAAGCAGAAACCCAACGAAACCTTGGTGGACTACATACTTCGATGGAGGAACCTACGTATGAAGTGTGAGCCACAACTACAAGAACAAGCATGCGATCGACATTTTACTTAAGAGCATTCATGGCCCGATAGCACTTATCTTCAAGGGATTTACTATTAAGACTTTCGAGAAGTTGTTAAGCAAGGCCGGAAGCTTGCAAGAGGAGGCGAAGCAATTAAGTTTCACCGACAAAACAGACAAACAGAAGCTCGTGAAAACTTTTGAAAAGAAGTCCGGGATCGTTGCAGCAGTCGATAAAGGCAAGCAACCGATACAAATATCGTCAGAACGGTCGCAACCTCAACAGAATTACCAAGCAACCCCGACCCAGCTATCAGTCATCTCCACAGTATGAACAACCGCCTCGTCCACAACGTACGTTAAGGGAGCTTCGAGCGGGGAGTATCCGTTCAAGAATGAGGCAGATGCCGAAAATGTTCCGCGATCCGATGAAGACTCCGGATTTCCAACTGCCGGATCCTAAGAGACCAGAAGAAGTCGACAAGAAAGGTGATCCCAACTTTTGCCCTTACCTCCGGATGCTTGGACACAAGATAGAAGATTGTATTAACTTCGAAAGTTGGCTCAACGAAAATATTCGGAAAGGGAATATAACGATCCCAAAGGAGTACATGAAGGAACCCCAGAAAGGAGGTTCCGTCAATGTTATCTCGACGGATCTCATTGTGCCGATAGACCCCTATGCGACTGATGATGGATGGACTACCGCTTGGACAAAGTCTTCGAAGAAGATCTTGGATCGCATCCAAACCGCTTCGGTGTGAGCCTCAATTCAGAGTTCGAAATCTGTCAAGTCGGCACTATCACTTGCGATAGAAGAACCACCTCAACAAGAGACAATTGAAGAGAAGAAAAAAATCGACGAAGAAGAGAAGACCGAGGCTCCTAAGGCTAGACTAGGGGTCGCTTATCCTAGGATAGTTGTTTCCGATTCGGGGGAGAAATCCTCATAACCTCCGACTCTGTATGATTATTCGCTCACTCCGGTGGGATCTTATAATGATAAGGGTTATGGCGTTGGCTACGTTTTGATCGTTTCTAACGATTACGTAACTAGCGACAATCCGGACATCGATTTCGATACAAATGACAATTCTCAAATCATACACAATCTCGACGATCACAATGACGAAGAAGACATCCATCAAGGAGGCTACGAGAGTTCAACAAGCAACGAATCTATCTGCGAGTTTCGAGGAGCTCCGATCACAATAGAGTTAGAGCCTTCAGACTCCGAAGCTAATCCAGAAGAACCTGTCATTCCGATTCAGGAGGAGACATCAACAAACTCAATACTAGATTCGAAGAAATTACGAGAGGTTAACTTAAGAAGTGGAAGAGTTCTACCTCCGAGAATGGGTCCAAAGGACAAAGGAAAGCAGGTGGTTGTTCAAGAAGAATCAACCCCGACAGAAGAAATACCCATTCGGGAAGAAGCCGAGACACATGAAAATAAAGTGGACTACAACGTGCTAGCCCATCTTAGGAAACTACCGGCCAAACTGAGCATCTACGACGCTCTCATCTTATCAAAGGAGATGAGAGAAGCTCTGATCAAGCCTTTACTTGATCCAGAAATTTGCTTGGCTCAAATGGTCGGAGATTCCTTAGATGAGGTTTGCTCGTTAAAGGAACAGCGGGGTGTTACCTTCACGGACAATGACCTACTACTTGGGATAGCAGATCACAACCGACCGTTGTACATTTCAGTTACAATTGGGAAGTTTACACTCTCCGCAGTATTGGTGGATCCAGGAGCATCAATCAATATAATGAATCTTCGAACGCTAGCATACTTGGAAATTGATGCTCTCGAGCTCGAAGCCGACAAAATGTTATTAAGAGGATTCAACCAGAAAGGAGAAAGAGCCCTCGGATCAATAACACTACTCGATGAAGACCGGTGACTTAGCAAAGACAACCGCAAAATTTCACATAATTGATTCGAAACGTCGTTCAAAGCTCTACTGGGCCGACCATGGATACATGAAAACAGGATGGTACCATCATGTCTACATCAGTGCATCAAATACTACGATGGAGGGAAACAGTGCATCAAAGGTGACTTACAACCATTCTCCGTACATGAAATTGGAATCCATGAAGATGCAGCTTATTACGCACCCCCGAAGAAAACAATCTTCTCCAGAGATACCATAACAAATGAAGCAAAGGAAGTTCGGGACAACGAAGAACCTGAAGTTCTAGTCCAGCAGTCACTCGCCACTCCCTTACGGCGAGATGGTGAAGGTTTCTCCACAACTCGCATCCGAGGTCGAGGCCGGGGACGAGGTCGTGGCAGAGACGTTAGGACAGTTGGACAGAGGAAACCAGCCATCAATGTTGATTGGGAAGATAGTTCTGAAGAAGAAAAAGAAATCAAACAAGAAGCAGCGACAGTAAGTTGGAAAAAGTCGCAATTCAGGATCCCGCTCGAAGATGAAAAAAATGAAGAATATAAATCGATGTACGAGAAGATTAACCACTATGTACATACTATGACCCTGACCCCGATCCATTCTAATAAGATCTAGGGTATGGTGGTCAAAGAGGTACGTAGCGGGGATGCAAAGCCCATCAAATTCTACCGTGGTGCTCCTTCCTCCAAAACTGAAAATAATGTACAATTTGAAGATGCTACTTCATCAGAATTAATGGAATTACCTTTCGAGTGGTACTCTCCGTGTTCAAAATTTAATTCAGGTGGTTTCTTACCTCGACAATGGACAAAAGGTCAATCACAACATTTTGAGAAATTATGGAATAACTCCGGTCGTCCACCCAATTCGAAGCATGGTCTCGGATTCGGCACGATAGGATCGGTTGACGATACCGAATTTTGCTTGGTTGTCACTTGCGAGTCTAATGAAAACTCGCATGGAAACTACAGAAGAATTTGAAGATTTACAAATTGGAGACGCTCCACCAGAATTCGAAGAAGAGATTAAATCTACAATAGATGAGTTAACGGAAGTTAACTTAGGTACTAGCGAAGAGCCTAGACCTACCTTTGTTAGCTCCTTACTCAATAAAGAAGACTCCGAAGAAATAATCAAGTTATTAATGGAATTTAAAGACCTGTTTTGCTTGGAGCTACGATGAGATGCCGTGATTAGCTCCGGAGGTCGCAGTCCATAAGCTAGGAGTGGAGCCTACTTCGTCCCGCCGGACAAGGTCCCGAAAAATGCCTCCGGAAATCGAACAACAAGTCATAGCCGAAGTTTAAAAGCTAATAGACGCCAAATTTGTCCGTGAAGAACAATACCCGACTTGGTTAGCCAATGTGGTGCCGATCGAAAGAAGAATGGTCGGATCGAAATTTGTGTGGACTTCGGAGATTTAAACAAGGCATGTGCCAAAGGATGAATTCCTCTACCGATCCCAGAACAAATGATCGACATCGCTTCGACACATGAGATATTCTCATTCATGGATGGATCTTCAGGATACAACCAGATAAAAATGGCTCCAGAGGATGAAAAACTTACAGCATTCAGAACGCCGATCGGAGTATATTGCTACACAGTGATGCCATTCGGACTGAAGAACGCAGGAGCAACATACCGTAGAGCGATGACAAGAATTTTTGATGATCTCATCCACAATCAAGTCGAATGCTACGTGGACGATGTGGTCATCGAAAGCAAAGTAAAGGAAAACCACTCGTATGATTTGAGAATTGTTTTCGAACGATTAAGACAATTTAACCTTAAGATGAATCCCTTAAAATGCGCCTTCGGCGTCACCTCCGGGAAATTCTTAGGATTCGTTGTCCGACATCGTGGAATTGAAATCGACCCGGAAAAGATTAAAGCTATCTTAGAAATGCCGCCTCCCAAAACCTTAAAACAACTACGATCTTTTCAAGGGAAGTCGGCATATCTTCGACGTTTTATCCTAAACTTGTCGTGTAGGTGTCAGCCTTTCTCGGCACTAGTTAAAAAGGACACCAAATTTATTTGGGAAGAGAAATGCCGTAGGGCGCTTCGAGGACATTAAACAATATTTAATGACACCTCCCGTCTTAGCAGCCCCAGCCTCGGGTAGACCGTCGATACTTTATACCGCGGCTTTAGACGACTCTCTCGGAGCCCCGTTAGCCTGTGTCAATGATGAGGGTAAAGAAAATGCTCTTTAATACCTAAGCCGTCGTTTACTTCCGACGGAAATAAGGTATCCCGCAATTGAAAAGCATTGTTTGGCCCCGATCTTCGCCGCTCAAAAGCTCGTGCACTACATGCTTTCTCATAAGGTCAACTCTGATCTCGAAATTTAATCCATTGCAATACTTGATGACTCGTCCAACGCTTTCTGGCAGACTTGCCAGATGGTCAATGATATTATTGCAATTCGATATAACTTTCGTGCCTCTTCGTGCCGTAAAGGAACAAGTCTTAGCAGACTTCCTCGCAGCACACCCTTTGCCATCAGAATCTCCTCTCAATGACGATCTGCCAGATGAACAAATAATGAGCTTAGAAGACCCCGATGATCGACGTTGGGAATTATATTTCGACGGAGCATCTTCAGCACACAAAGACGAAGAATCGCAAGTGATAGTGCCCGGTAAGGCAGGGATCGGATTAATCTTTATAACACCGGAGCGGGGATGTTAAGATACTCCTACCACTTGACGAGCCGTGTACAAACAACGAAGCGAGAATACGAAGCCCTCATAACAGACTCGGAATTAACTATTTAAATGGAGATAACATACATCAACATCTACGGGGATTCACAGTTAATCATTCAACGGATCGCCGGACAAGTACAAAATTTTAAAGCCAAGACTCGAGCAATACTTCTAGTATGCCATACAGTTGTTGGAACAAATTCCGAATGTGACGATCTACAAAATTCCCAGAAAAGAAAATGCTTTAGCAGATGCGCTAGCCCGTCTAGCAAAATAATTTGCCTGCTTGCAAGATGAATCAGTGGAAGTGTCAGTTCATGGACGTCAGGTCCTATCACAGCTCGACATAGACACAATACACAAACCAGAAAAAGAAAAAGAATCAGCTTGCAACGAATGACGGAAAACATGAAGATTGGCGACGACCATTAATAGACTACCCGCAAACAAGAAAACTACCGGACGATAGGTCGCTAGCCCATCGGATCAAGAAAAGAACTCCGTCCTACGCATTAATAAACAACACGTTATACGGAAGGTCTTTTGATCAAATGTGGCTAAGGTGCCTAAGCGGGTCCGAGGCCCGTGAAATTGCTAAAGAGGTGCATTCGGGACTCGTGGCGCTCACCGATCGGGTCCGAAGATGAAAATGAAAATTAAAAGATTAGGGTACTACTGGCCCTCGATGATGACCGACTGCACGAAAATCGCCAAGAGCTGTCATCAATGCCAAGTGTACGGAGTGGTTCTACACCAACCTCCAAATGTGCTACACCCGACAATTGCGTCGTGGCCATTTGAATGTTGGGGCACAGATATAGTGGGTCCAATAGAACCACCATCTTCAAAAGGACATCGCTTCATTCTTGCGGCTACTGATTACTTTTCCAAGTGGGCGGAGGCGGCTCCACTTAGAGAAGTGAAAGCACACCACGTGCTACAATTTTTCAAGAACCAAGTTGTTTACCGTTTCGGAGTGCCGCGCAGATCATCTCGGATAATGGATCGGCATTTAGAAGCACACAAATCAACAATTTTGTCGGGAGACACGGAATTGACTCGGCGGTATTCGACAATTTACTATCCAAGAGCAAACGGCCCGGCCGAGGCTTTTAATAAAACTCTCGTTCAAATCTTAAAGAAAACCTTGGACGATAATAAGAGAAATTGGCACGAGAAGTTGTTAGAAGCCTTATGGGCCTACCGAACAACCTTCGAACTCCTACTCAAGCCACACCTTACGCTCCGGTGTATGGGTCCGAGGCAGTGTTACCCTTAGAGGTCCAGCCTTCCTTCACTCGAATTGCAGTTGCAAACAAAATCACGACAGAAGAGAATGCCAAATTACAACTAGAGGAATTGGAAAGCCTGGAAGAGAAAAGACTTGTAGCACAGCAGAATTTAGAATTATACCAAGCTAAGATGGTTCAAGCCCATGACAGATTGGTCCGCCCAAGAACCTTCAAAGTTGGTGACATAGTTCTCGTTCTCAAGAGACCTATCCTTGCTCACCGCAAGATAGGAGGAAAATTTGAACCCACTTGGGAAGGGCCGTTTGTGGTTGAGGCAGTCTACTCAGGAGGCTCCTACCAGCTAGTGAACTTCCAAGGAGAACGACATATGCTTCCGATCAACGGACGATACTTGAAAAAGTATTACGCTACCTGATGTTTCGAAGGAATGAATTCTTCATCCCTAGAAGCACGGGAGAAGTAGTTACTTATGACTGGGTCCGAACCCAAAAATAATAAAAAAATGTGCTAAAATAAATAAAATCATGATAATAAAGTTTTCCTTGTTTTCTTTTCCAAATCAAAATCTCTTTCCTGATCTTATCCCATTTCACTCCTGTTAAATTTAAAAATACAAGAAGTAATAAAAAAACTGTCTTTAATAAACATTTTCTTAATGTTCTTGTTCTTAGTACAGCCCCTGATCCTTTTCCTTGTATTTTCGCAGGGAAATGTCGAACGGGCGGTTGGTCCCGAACTTTAGAAATGGCGTAAGCCTTGCACTCGACGAAAAGAGGGTGAAAGATGGAGCGATAATCGAGATTGACTCGGACTTCGCACCGGCGAGCTCGCAATACGAGGAAAGTGATCGGGTCCCGACTGACCGAGAGGAAATGCCCAGTCAGACAGTAATGAAAGTGGGTGGCCCAAGCCACCAATCCAGCAGCAAGAAAAGGAAAACAAGCACTGAAGAAGACAAGAAAATCAAGTCTGTAGTCGCTACAGCAGAGGGCAGGCTTGTCAGCGCCGCGCCCACAGAGATTCAGGAAGTACGAAGAGCTACTCTCACAGCAACCCAGCGAAGAAATAAAAATCGCCGTATCCGTAAGATGTTAACTAAACTAGCAGCGGACCAGCGCGACGAGGCAGTTGCTACTGCCAGTACATATACTTCAAGGACGCCAGTTCACCAGGTACCTGAAGGAAGGAGGCCAGCTCCTAGGATAACAGAAGAGACCAGGGAAATCTCAAGAAGAACAGAAGAAAGAAGGCTACAACTCCACCAGATAAAGCCACCAGTAATGCATAGCCTTGTTGCAGAAGCAACCCCGGAGGATGTCCCGACGGACACCATCCCCGAGGAGCCGAGGTATGCAGGAGAACGTGAAGGGATTGAGCCGTATATCCCACAATACGTCACCAGGCCTCGCCATTTACAAATTATTCCAGAATACGAGCTAGAAAGGATGCAGAATGTCGAGAAGAAAACTTTTGAATACTTCGAGAGAATCAGAGGCAGGAGGATCAATATACTAGAAGGCCTCGAGCTACATACAGACGTGTTCTCAGAATACGAACAACAACAAATCGTGGATCGCATCCGGGATATGAAAAGAATGGGCCGAGCAGAGCCGCCTAAGAGAAAACACTTACTCGAACCCCGGAGATGGATGCCAGGGAAAGGAAGAATTACAATACAATGTGGATGCTGCTACAACTTCGCAGAAGACAGGAAGGGAAACCCACCGGGAATACTCCGTCATGGCCAGGTGGATCCAATGCCATTGGTAATTAAAAGGATGGTAAAGAGAATGATAACATGGAGGGTACTGCCAGCAGATTGCATACCCAACAGTTGCATTATTAACATCTACAAGAAGGGTGACTGCATACCCCCGCACATAGATCACCACGACTTTGTCAGACCTTTCTGCACAGTTTCTTTTCTGAATGAGTGTAATATCATGTTCGGATCTGACCTCCGGATAGCAGGCCCAGGTGAGTTCCGAGGGCCAGTAAAGATACCATTACCGGTAGGTTCCGTCATGATACTGAAGGGCAACGGAGCAGATGTCGCTAAACATTGCATACCAGGAGTACCAGTGAAGCGGATCTCAGTTACTTTCAGAAGGATGGACGACAGGAAGACACCTTACCACTTCCAGCCAGACCCGGAGCTAGAGAGCCTCCGGCCTTACGAGTTGTGAGTTACATGGAAAATATCACACCTCCAACGCACATCCATACGACATCCTTGCCAAGGATGGCTTGGAAGGTGATGTTATTGACCATGTACCTCACTATTCGTACATGGATTTCGACGTACACCTTTTTGGATGGATCGACAAAGATCATACATAGTCCATTTTGAGTCTACATGGATTGTATGAGATGTATTCCAGATCGAGTTGTATGATGTATCTTCAACATGATTGGAATGAAAGTGACTATGTCACATTTTTGGCCTTCACCTCTTTTGTGCAAGTTGACTGAGAAACGCCATTAAAGTTAAATGAACTTCGAACAAAGAACGAAAAGAAAAAAAATAAAAGAAAACTTTCCTTAAAAATATAAAAAATGATGAACACCAAATTCGCATGAACATTAAATGAATGATAAAATAAATTTGAGTCGTTAAAAGACAAACAAAATGAACATAAATTTCAAATCAAATCTCAATCAAATTTCAAATTCGATCTTCCAGATCTCAAATCAAATCTCAATCAAAATTCAAATTCAATCTTTCCAAATTTCAAATCAAATTTCAATCGAATTCAAACTCAACCTTCCAAATCTGAAATCCAATCCGTTCTACTCTCTCCCTTGTCTGGGATGGAAGCGGTTGATTCCATTGACACAGAGCCATGAGGTTTTCGATTCGAATCTGATGGCGAGGAATTATATCCAATCCAAACCAGCAACTTTCGATCAACTCCTTTGAATGGGATGTGTAACATCTACATATTCCCTCCTGATCTATTTCTTTCCATGAAAGTCTTTTACAACTTTCATGAAATTCTCAGAATACCAAAATTCCACACTTTTCAAATCAACACTACAAATCTTTGCAAAATCAATTACATCAAAAATCAAATTCTTGGGGTTGAGGATTTTACATCCGAGACTGCATTGCTTTAGGATTCTTTCCCTATTGCGATGAAATACATCCAAATCAAACCTTTGGGGTTGAGGATTTTACATCCGAGACTGCATTGCTTTAGGATTCTTTCCCTATCGCAATGAAATACATCAAAATCAAACTTTTGGGGTTGAGGATTTTACATCCGAAACTGCATTGCTTTAGGTTCTTTTCCTATCACAATGAAATACATCAATATCAAACTTTTGAGGTTGAGGATTTTACATCCGAGACTGCATTGCTTTAGTATTCTTTCCCTATCGCAATGAAATACATCAACATCAAACTTTTGAGGTTGAGGATTTTACATCCGAGACTGCATTGCTTTAGGATTCTTTCCCTATCGCAATGAAATACATCAATATCAAACTTTTAAGGTTGAGGATTTTACATCCGAGACCGCATTGCTTTAGGATTCTTTCCCTATCGCAATGAAATACATCAAAATCAAATTCTTGGGGTTGAGGATTTTACATCCGAGACTCGCATTGCTTTAGGATTCTTTCCCTATCGCAATGAAATACATCAAAATCAAATTCTTGGGGTTGAGGATTTTACATCCGAGACTGCATTGCTTTAGGGTTCTTTCCCTATCGCAATGAAATACATCAAAATCAAACTTTTGGGGTTGAGGATTTTACATCCGAGACGGCATTGTTTTAGGTTCTTTCCCTATCGCAATGAAATACATCAAAATCAAATTCTTGTGGTTGAGGATTTTACATCCGAGACTGCATTGCTTTAGGATTCTTTCCCTATTGCGATGAAATACATCAAAGTCAAACTCTTGAGGTTAAGGATTTTACATCCAACACCGCATTGCTCTGAGATCTCTCCTCATTGTAATGATTCAATCCAATCAATTCAATTTTCTTTTGAGGTTGAAGATGTTACATCTAAAACCACAAAATTCCAATTCTCATTTCAAATCAAATCCCTTCAAATTAATCTTAACAAAACTTCAATCTAAATTGAAACTCAAGCTAAAATCTAAGCTCACACATCAAAACTTAAACTGAAACAAAATAAAATCTAAATTGAAATTCCCCCAGGTCATGTGATTTGGGATTCACCTCCTTTTCCTTTCCCCAGCGAGAGTTCAGGAATCTCCAGTCCCAGAGAGATACTTGACACTCCCCAGCGGAAATTCTCCTACTCTGTCCTAAGTTTGTCACTTGGACTTTTGTGTTGGTTTTGTTGATCGCTTCGGTCAACACCAATACGTGCGGTGTGCTCCGTCAGCTCACCACACCTATTGGGGGTCCATTTGTTGACCTCATTTTTGATGAGGTCTTCTCTTCTTCTTTTTAGTACTTAGGATCTAGCCTTAGGCTTTTCCTTTTGACTACCTTAGAGGATTAGAATTGGGACCCACCACTTAGAAATTCAAACCACTTCTAAACTCCCTGCAAATTCCACAAACTTGACTGTAGACCCCTAATCACCTAGAGGGTTTGAAATCAAATGTGGAAGTTTAAAGGATGAGTTCCTATAGGACTCTTTGGCCTTAGGAGTGCCTTGGGTGGCCTGGTCTGGTGAGGGCTGACTTACACATACACTACACTTATGCACTACACTTTCACACACCTCCTAAAACCACACCTATACCCAACTTGATCTCCTGACTCATGTAGGTGATTCACATGGATGGTCCTTAACCGCTAAGCCCTTGGCTAAGAGGGTTAGGAACAACATAGTGGATGCCTCAAATGAGTCCCTTCATGGCTCATGTGGGCTTGATATGGCTTCATGGCTCAACCAAAATGATTTCATTCCACTTATATTCACCCAATCTTCAATTTTCCAAATTTTCAATTTTTGACCCCCGGGACCATACACCCCGCCTAGCCTACCCAAAACCCTTGAAATCACCCAAATTTTTCAAAAATCCCAAATCACCCAAAATTCCTCAAAACCAATCCCAAACATTTCCACATTACTCAAATTGATCATTCATGACCAAAAATATCAAAAATTCCAAAAATACCTCCCAATACCCTCCAAATACCCAAAATACCCCTCTTGACCCAAAAATCCAAAAATTCAGAAAATTCCCAGAAAATTCCAGAAAATCCCTAATATTCCTAATTTCATTTTGTTCAACTACACCATGGGCCAATTTTGTCAATTTACCCCACTTTTGTCAAAATCCCCAATTTGACCCATTTTAACCCAAAGTGAACCCAATGTCAAACCAAACCTACCCAATTGACCCAAATTCTGGTCCAATTCAATTCCAAACTTCAATTCAACATTCCCAACACCAATCTAGACCAAATCCAAGTCCAATTTGATTGACATTTGAATCCAATTTCACTTTTGGCCTTAAAGCCCAATTTGGACCCATGACCCAAACCTAACCCAAATAAGCCCAAACCCCAAAATCAAAACCCAACCAAAGCCAAAACCTCTTTGAAACACTCCCATAAACATTTCCCAACATTTATTTTACATCAATTTCAACCCTAGCCCAACATTGGCCCAAGTTAGCCCAATTTGACCTATATTGGCCCATTCACCAAAGAAGCCCAAATTCAACCCAATTCAAACCCAAATCACTCCCAACTTGCTTCAAATCACTCATGACACATCCATGAACTAAACCCAACATTTGTTTGGCCCAATCCTTCACAAAATTCCCATCCATAAATTTATTTTTAAATCAAAAGCCTACTTTCTTAAACCTTCCTAAAAGTTTAAATTTCATGCTAAAGGCAATATGACAAATTCTTCCCATCATACCCTTAATTAAAATCATCCCTAAGTTCAAATCAATCATCAAATGATTCCAAATTAAGCCCCATACAAATTCCCATCAAATTACCAAAATTTCTAAAATCCATTTTCATGAAATTGACCAAGCTTTTCCCCAAGCCAAAGACAAGCCATGGAGCCATGCATGAGCCCCATAGGAGTCATGAGAGCCATGGAATCCACTTTCCACCTCACCAAACCATTAATGGTAAGAGAGGAGGTCTCTTTCTTAAACCCTTTTTAAGCTCTTTTTACCTTAAACATGATACACTCTAAACCATACTTTGCCACCTAATCCTTGATGTGGACTTCACTACCTTTGGTAGGTTGACTCACATGAGCCTCCCAGCCCAAAACCGCAGCTTGGAAGGGTGCACCAAACCCAAAATGGCGGGTTGACCCATTTGGACCCAAAATGAGCCTCTCCCCATACCCTTTCGATTAAAACCCTTTACACATGTCCATGGCCAATCGATCGCACAAACCTCCGACCCCGACCCACCTGAACCCGAGGGTGACCCATGCACTGCCGGCCACCGCTCGGGTCGCCGGAAAACACCATGGCCGAGACCTCGGGAGGAGCCAAACTTTGGAATTCCACCTCGTCGAGCTGCCTCATGCCCAATGGCCACCATGGCCGTTCTTCCCATGCCCGCAGCACTCGATCCCAACCCTCGACCATCCCCGTGAGGCTCTCCAGCCACCTCTATTTAAACCCGACCCCTCACGGCCATGGAGGGAGAGTTGCACAAACCTTGTCGAAACTCTGCCAAAATTGCTCCAAACCCTACTCCATACTTAGAGCAGTTGATCCCCAGTGTTAATTTGCCCTAATCCCCACCAACAGAATCCAATTTCTCAACCGAAATTTCACCCAAAACCAGGACACTTTGCCACGATGAGCCAATCTTCAAATCGATCGGTCCTACACCTTCACCGGACCAAGAGGAGAAGTTTCCCACCGAAAGCCCCATCTCCGAGCCACCCAGCTTGTTCCAGCCCTCCAAGCTTTGTGATCGGCCGTGGTCACTTTCATAGCTAGGCAATTCACCGTACTCAGCGAGACTTCATCCGGAGCTCGCCGGGATCCAATCGAAGGTGACACAACCCTCGGATTGAAGCCACACTTCTCCGAGCAAAGGTATGAGCTAATTCTTCATCCCGAGCTTCCGGAGATTCTCCATTTCAAATGCTTTAATTTCAATGCATGATCACCGTATAGATGTGTTCGTCTCTTCAAGACGAATCCATGGAGCATAAGAACACGAAAATCCGTTAAGTATTGAGTGAGATATTAGGGATTTAGTGTGGACGGTTCTCGGGCTAGGAGGCTTGGGGACGATGAACGGATGCCGTTCATTTAATACACGCGCGGACGGACGGCTCAGATCGGGTCGGATCGGCAGATGATACGCGGAAGGCGGGACCCGGGCTGCTGACTCAAGTGGCGACGTCGAATCAGAAGGCGACACGCGGCGTTTCGGAGCTGCCGAGGTTGACGCGGCGCCGCGTGGATAAATAGAAAATTAGGGTATTTTCTTATTTATTTAATTCCCTAAACTTCAAAAATCCATAACTTTGTGTAGAAAAATCAGAAAAATAAAATAAAAATACCCTCTTGCTCAATGAACAGAGGAGAATAATGTGGAAAAGAAATCATTTAATTTCATCAAGTATTTTATTTTTAATAATTTATTTACTCTCTGCATTATTTTAATTCTCCATGCATATAGGAAATTCACCATGGCATGAGACCATAGGGCTTTTGAAGCCTCTGAATTTGGGAACATTCCCTGAATTTTCCAAAGTCAGAGGTCATCCCTATGAGAAGTTATTGATTTTTCAAATTCATGTTGCTGTTTTGAGTATTTTAAATCCAATAATTAGCATGTTGTGAAATAAATTCTAGGAAAATTTAGTGTTGTCTCTTATGACTGTGAGGACCCTAGGAAAAATAGGTTTTGAATTAGTTCATTTAAAATAACCCTAATTGGCTTAAACACCCAAAATAACTCCTTAATTAATTAGAGTTAACCATACATCAAATTGACTTGAAATTAATTCTCCACTGACCTTTAGGGTCAGAGGAACCCACCATAAAAATTTGAAGTCAATTGGACTTGGTTAACCCTACTAAATGGGTTGATTAAGCCATTTAGCCAATTTAATTTTCAAAAATTCATAACTTTCAAAATACTTTTCAAAAATTCACCAAATTGGTTTTGGAGCCTCTCTGATATCAGGGGAATTTAAGAAAATTAAAATTTCAATTTTCTAAAAAAAGTTGATTTTTTGTATTATTTTAATATTTTAATAATTAAAAAATAATAAAAATCACAAAAAATAATAAAATTCACCAAAATGTCACATTTTGAATTCTAATCACTTAGGAACAAACCCCATATTTTTCTTATGTCTATTTGATGAGATATTAAATTTTAAAGCCCTAAGGTAATTTTAAAATTAAAAAATGTATTTTTTTAGCATTTCCACTAAAATAATTCTAATAAATCAAAGAAAAATCAGAAAATTATAAAAATTGATTCTCTGATTTCCTTGATATCAGAGAGATTTTTGAAAAATATAAAATTCATTTTTCAACCTTTATTTTATTTTTAAATTAATTAATACTCCAAAACTTAAAATAATTCTAATAAAAATAATATAATTCAAAAAATCACCAAAATTGGTCCAAGTGGTCCTCTTGTCATTAGGAATGTCCCATAATTTTCTTAAGGACAGTAACTTTCCCTTGGTCATATTACTAAATTTTCCTTGGAAATCTCTATTTTCCACCAAAAATAATTACATAAATAAATTAAATACAGAAAAATCACATTTTCTCCTCTCATGTCTTTATTGA
Source organism: Papilionanthe hookeriana x Papilionanthe teres (assembly GCA_022702705.1). Classification (NCBI taxonomy): domain Eukaryota; kingdom Viridiplantae; phylum Streptophyta; class Magnoliopsida; order Asparagales; family Orchidaceae; genus Papilionanthe; species Papilionanthe hookeriana x Papilionanthe teres. The sequence goes on from CM040438.1 coordinate 11,404,030, forward strand.
CATATGAGTGAAGTTACATAAAAATTTCAAATTCATTTGAGCTCAATTTAGTGAGTTATGAAATTATTAAACTTGAAGGGCAAAATGGTAATTAAAATTTTAACCCTTAATTAAGACTTTAGGTTTAACAAAATTAAAGAGTAAAATATTTGATCTTAATCTGATTTGGATGATTGAAATTTAAATAATTAAAGGGTAGAAACCTATTAAATAATTTAAAAATAATTAAAATAAACCTTTAATTAAATAATTGATTAAATTTGGAAGAATAATAAAATTGGAATTATTAAAATAGGATATTATTAAGAAGAGATTTGTTCTTTAATTTAAGAATCCCTAAATTAATCATCTCAATAACATTTAATTCTTAATTAAAATGATAATTCAAATTTAAGATTTGTTTTAAATAAAACATAAAAAACACTTGGAAATTAAAAATTTCTCTAAACCAAAATACTTTTCTCATCTCCTGATTTCTGACTTCTAAAACTAAACCTCTCCAACGACAAGGAGCTCGGAGCATGGTGGGCAGCACGGCCATAGTCGTCAGCAAAACTGAAAGCTACATCAGCAAAACCATTCATAGAATTAAACAACAAAACCATAGGACTTCGAGGTAGTTTGCCTAGTGCAACATAAATCCTCAACCTTTTGTTAGGCATTTGCATGATCATGTCATGTAAATTAAGCCCTAACCGGTCTTAGGACTCCGAGGAAGTCTTTTAGTACGACATAAACCCTCACATCTTCGAGGCTATTTGTATGATTGTGTCATACGAATATAAGTCCTAATTAATTAAAATTGGCAAGATCAAAACATTAAATAAACATTAGAACTTTCCTAAATTCAAGCCAAACAATAGGATAGTTGGGAAATTACCGAAGTTCGCTTCGAATCTGTGATTTCTCCTACATTTCTTCCTTTGAATTCCCAAAACAAAATGTTCCAAATTTGATCCATTCCCTATTGAAATTCCAAAATTCAATCCTTTGAAATCTTAAACTTTGAAATTCTTGAGAGCGAGATTACGATTATTATCGAGAGTATTCTTAAGTGATTCCCGTCATTTAAGATGTAATTAACTATAGGGGCTTGCCCTTATAGGGAATTTTAAGAACCCGAGTAATATAAACCACGTTTAATGCTTTCATATTAAGCGGGGAATTTGTCGGCTTATAAAATTGGTTCGCGGACCAAACGGATGTCACAAATCTTCTAGTTTATTTAATCGAGCCCCATCACCAAACGGTGCGTCTATTCTTCGAGATGGATACACGGTTTGTGATGCGATGCTAGTTTATATAAACTATTCGGGATGTGAGATCGAGTTTGATTTCATATCTTAAAATTTTCAAATTTAAAATTATTTTCAAAATCAAATGCTACTTTTCAAATTATTTATTTAAATTAAATTAAAAATTCGCCGACAATTTCTGTTAGGCGACCCCCTTTTCAAAATAAAACAACCAACCTAAAATAAGCCGTACAATTTCTGGCGACTCCGCTGGGGAAAATTCCTCTCTCCATTTTTAATCAGATAGTTCTGCTTTCAAAAAAATCGGTAATGCATCCATGTCCCTTGTGGATCAAACTACCCTTCTTTCCGTTGGAATACTATGTTCATTTCTACCTTGAACAAGTATAGCCAACATTCTCTCGGATTTAGGAGCCACTGGTTTAGACACCCCTAAACAGAGAGGTTCCGAGATCCTTTTACCTCATTTCTAAGGTGGGGTAGACCCCCAATAGGTGTTAGTTTAGGAGTAATCCTTCGAGTCGAGGAGTCTTGCATAAGACTTTCTTTTCCCTTCAAACTCTGAATCGGATTCATTACCTTCTCTACACCTTTGAACATTCCGTTCTAAATAAACAAAACCTCTAATGAATGACTCTTTTAACAAATAACTCCTTCTTATAAATACATGAACAAGAATGTGTTCAGACTCCTTTCAATTCCTTTCTTTTCGTCCCGATGAGAAGAAGCATAACTTGGGACCGATAATCAGAATCTACCACTGCGAAATGGAAGCCCCAAAGCCGATTTTCTCCTTCACCAATGGACTGGACTTCGCCGTTTACAAGGACGAGCTGCCCGACAATGGGATCATCCGGTTGGACAAGGATTCGAGAACACAAATGTCAAGATCACCGACGTTACCCTTTTCGCGCTGACAAACAAAGTATCTGAAACTGAGAAGCCGTTGATTGAGTTCAACCTCAAGTCAACTCAAGAATTCCCTCCTCTGCAAAAGATCCCAACTGAGAGGAGTACTGCTGTCCACAGAAGGACTATTGTTGCTACCCCCACTGGTCTAGTTGTCTCTGCACCTACCCCGGCTCCTGCCAAACTAAAGGGGAAGGAAATCCAGAACTATGGTGAACCTGTTACCGTGGAGGGTACAGACCTTCCTGTGAGACCTTCTGTATTTGAAATCGGGTCCAGCTCGAGGATTCCATCGCTAACACAGACTCAGAGAATGAACAGAAGTAGAAATATCGCTAGAGAAGCCAGAGATGCTGAAGTTGCTTTCCTAGAGGAAATCCCAGAACTACCTGAGTATACACCGCTGCCTGAATACATACCACTCTTGGAAGGAAGTAGATTCCATCCCCTCTCCGCCGCAGAGGATGAGGAAAATGTTCGCAAGATTCTTGCCGCATTGCCTCGGCCGTATATTACAACGATAGCCGTAAGAAAAGGGCCGAACTACACCATTTGCTCGATGCAAACTTTGATAGAGAAGTTAGCAAAGAAGGAAAGGTGCCCTGTGTCAGAAATTTTAAGAAGGATAGGGCGGGTGCCAGTCAAATCCCGTCTTGGGCCGCGAGTAGAACCTGCTATCGTTGCAGAAAAGCCGAATAAAAGGATGAAAGCTAGTCCGCATGTCGTTGTTTCAGGACAACAGATTAGGGAGGATACCACCTTCCAGCATTTGGTCGACGGACCATCCGGTCCCGAGACCTTCTGTCGCTAGGAGGATGGTATGGCGTCCCACTATCGGACAATTAAAATTAAAACAACAGCCTGAGAAGGAAAGTCTCTTCAGGAGACTTGAATCCGAAGAAAGTGCTACTGCAGTAAAGGGCACTCAGGAGAAGGAAACCCGACAGTTATCACATGACAACTGCAAGGATGTATAGAAAAGACCACTAGAAGATGCTATGGAAAAGCTAAGAACTGATATTCGACGATTAGCAAGGAGAGAGAGAAGAAAATTCGGAGATGAGATTGATTCGTCGAGTTCATGGATGATGAATATGCGAGAAATTAACATGGTTGATACACGAGCTTCGTCGGCTTCACAAGGTGCCCACTGCGGCCGCGAAAGAGAGGAGCCGGAAGTAATGAGGAAGCAGCTTCAAGAGAAAGATGATACGATCGCCCAAATGGCAAAAAGGATGGAAGAGATGGCTATAGCCCTAGCCACTCTCCAGAGTCAGGTGTAACCCCAAATGGAAACACCCCCAAAAGTCATTCACATTGTAGACGGAGGAAAGGAGATTACATCCGTCAACGGGGATGATCAGTTAAAAGGATGCAACACAAAGCATGATTCCGGAAAAGGATATTAAAAGCATGGTGGAACGGCGAGTGCTAGAAGCCTTGGCACAATCGAAGAGCGGGACATCCATTCGGACGGGTAGACCTTACCCCGAAGAATTCGACGCCGTCCAATATCCGAAAGGCTTCGTACCACCTGCGTTCGAAGACCTTTGATGGAACCGGAAACCCTCGGCAGCATGTTGCTCATTTTCGTGCCAGTTGTTGCAACTCCGGCGGAAGTGATGCATTACTCTTCAGACAATTTGTCAGCAGCCTGTCAGGGATCGCCTTTGATTGGTATGCGGAATTACCAAACGGTTCGGTGAAGACATTTTCAGAATTAGAGAACCTCTTCATCAAGCGATTTGCGGAGCTCGAGCACCACATCACTATAGGTGATTTAGTGGTAGAGAAGCGAAACCCAACGAAACCTTGGTGGACTACATACTTCGATGGAGGAACCTAAGTATGAAGTGTGAGCCACAACTACGAGAACAGCATGCGATCGACATTTTACTTAAGAGCATTCATGGCCGATAGCACTTCTCCTCGAGGGATTTACTATTAAGACTTTCGAGAAGTTGTTAAGCAAGGCCGGAAGCTTGCAAGAGGAGGAGAAGCAATTAAGTTTCACCGACAAAACGAGACAAACGAAGCCCGTGAAAACTTTTGAAAAGAAGTCCGGGATCGTTGCGGCGATCGATAAAGGCAAGCAACCGATATAAATATCGTCGAACGGCCGCGACAACCTCAACGAGTTACCGGCAACCCCGACCCAGCTATCAGTCATCTCCACGAGTATGAACAACCGCCTCGTCCACAACGTACGTTAAGGGAGCTTCGAGCGGGGAGTATCCGTTCAAGAATGAGGCGATGCCGAAAATGTTCCGCGATCGATGAAGACTCCGGATTTCCAAGCTGCCCGAGCCTAAGAGACCGAGAAGAAGTCGACAAGAAAGGTGATCCCAACTTTTGCCCTTACCTCCGGATGCTTGGACACAAGATAGAAGATTGTATTACCTTCGAAAGTTGGCTCGACGAAAATATTCGGAAAGGGAATATAACGATCCCGAAGGAGTACATGAAGGAACCCCGGAAAGGAGGTTCGCGTCGATGTTATCTCGACGGATCTCATTGTGCTCGATAGACCCCTATGCGGCCGATGATGGATGGACTACCGCTTGGACAAAGTCTTCGAAGAAGATCTTGGATCGCATCCAAACCGCTTCGGTGCGAGCCTCGATTCGGAGTTCGAAACACGTCGAGTCGGCACTATCACTTGCGATAGAAGAACCACCTCAACAAGAGACGATTGAAGAGAAGAAGAAAATCGACGAAGAAGAGAAGACCGAGGCTCCTAAGGCTAGACTAGGGGCTGCTTATCCTAGGATAGTTGTTTCGATTCGGGGGAGAAATCCCTCGAACCTCTGACTCTGTATGATTATTTGCTCGCTCCGGCGGGATCTTATAATGATAAGGGTTATGGCGTTGGCTACGTTTTGACTGTTTCTAACGATTACGTAACTAGCGACAATCCGGACATCGATTTCGATACCAATGACAATTCTCAAATCATACACAATCTCGACGATCACGATGACGAAGAAGA